>JAOWBP010004584.1:370155-380672 GCA_028571105.1 Tragopan temminckii
CTCAGTAATGTGAAATAACCAACTTAAATGAATATTTTACAGTTTGTGCTAGACAGAACATTTATTAAAAATTCTTTCCCTTTTAGAGTTATTCTTTTAAGTGGGCTTCAATGCATTATGCAATTTAAGTTATCAAGAGGGAATTATTTATTTATATATATATTTTTTAACTTTCTTTTTCACCTCCATTCTGGAGGAGCCCAACGACCCACGGAGGGCACAGAAAGCAGAATTCTGAAGCTGTTTTAGCATTCCTGTAACTGCAGACAGCTTTGCTGTTCAAAGTGACACAGCTCCTGCTACAGCCCATAACGTGCCACCAGTCCTCTGGGAATTTAATAAAAGTAACATGAAGTGACAGAGCTCTCATGTCTGAGCATTGCCCCCTCCTGCGCACGCTATTATCACCCATACGTAAGCAAGGCATGTTCCTAAAGGGGAAAAAAGGTGTAATTACAGGGGAGGTTCTGGTTATTTCCAGCTTTACCGAAAGATAACACAGCAGCGTCCTCACTGGTTATGACAAGGTCATTACTACCTCTAACCGAGGGAACACACTCTGGCTGACTCATGGGGACAAACCAGCAGCTCCCAGCCCTGAGGGCCGTAATGCAGATCGCTGCCTGGATGGCAGCCCTGGCAGACACCGAAGTCCCTGGCTGGTGACCCTGGGGCAGAGCAGCCCCAGGACAGAGAGCCTGACAGCCTCACGATGAGCAATAGCACAGCCAACACCCCTCACGCATGAGTTCCCATAACTCTTGTCTGGGAAAAACCATTCAGTTTCCAATGGAAATATGCAAAACAGACTCCACACTGTAAATCTTCCTTTTCGGCTCTAAGGAGATAAGTAGGACCTATTAACCTTCCATGTTATTTTCAACTTCATTATTTGAGCTGACACGACAAGAGAGAGCAGTGATGGCTCTTTTTGGCAGAGTGCATGTAAATCGCTTTCTCAAAGGAAATTACTTCTCCAGGCTGAACGTTATTAATCTAAATTCTCCCTTAGTCAAATCGTTGCCCATAATAAATATGGAGCAGGCTGCGATACCCATCTCTGAGGGCATCCCGTCCCGACGGCACAGCTCAGTGCTTCCCCTACACACCACAAAGGGCACCACGTCCCAGGGAGCTCCTGGAGGCCCCAGCACCGAGCTCTGCCTTGGGGAGCCGTGTCCCCACAGCCTCCTGGAGCCACCTGATACCAACCAGCATGCCCAGAGCTTTGCTGAGAACCAGCACATTGCCAATGGATTCCCACTGAAGACACGGCACACTGCTTTTTCCTCCCTCCTAGCACCAGGCTCCATCAAGCAGAGGCTGAGGAACGCTGCTGTTTCTCTTGGGCTATTCTGGGCTAACTGCACAGCCTCCAGAACCTGCTCCGAGAGCCACAGATCACTACAAGAGCTCCCACCCACATCCTTGCACCAAAGAACCACCACTGCGCGCACACAGCTGGGCCCTGCCAGGCACGCAGCACAGCGATGGCAGGAGCCGGGAGGAGAGCTCGGGGCCACGTGGTCCCTCTCCAGCCCTCTGGCAGCACACGAAGGCTGTGGGCACCTCTTCCCCTCCTTCACGTGGGGCATCACCGGCACAGTCCTTCCCCCAAGCAGAGGGAAACTCGAAGCAGGAGGATTTAATCCTCCGCAGCCGAGGTGAGGGCAGATTAAGCTTTGGCACATGCAGAGGTAGAGAGAGTGTTGGGAGCATTATAAATCCACCGGTACAGAAAGCCCTTTTTCCTCATTTGTTAGTCAGCGAAGTGTGAAAATGTTAATGAAGGAAGCTATAATCTATGAGAATTTCACTATTAAAATTTAGTTCACGTCTGACGGCTCCTGCTTACGCACAGCCCATTGTACATCAATCCTTCCACCGCGCTGCTAATAATAGCCGTAATTGCCTTACTCTGTCTAGCCACCTTCACCCGGCAAGGCTCGGATTTGCTGGAACCCTCATTGTAGAAATTATTTTCATTCTATCAGCTTGAAGCTTTATTGCACGTATTCCTAAAAGAAAATAAACACGGGGAGATCTTAAGCGCAGAGCTTCTCCCCTGTGCGGGTGCTCAACGAGCGGAGTGATGGCAGCGAGGGACGCGGATGGGCTCACACTGTGGGGTCACGGTGTGCCCAGGGGTGCCCACAGAGGTCCCATGGAGAGCTGCAGCTGAGCACTGAGCTCAGAGGAAAGTGCTCATGGAAATACCTTAGGCTCTCACATGCTTTCTGCTCACAAATCCCGTATTTCTTTAAGATCACACACCAGGCTCTGACCATATGCACCGATATGTGGATGCATGGACACACAGACCCATAGGAACAGCTCTCCTCTGTCACTCAATGCCACAGACCTTCACAGCTGTGGTCATCCCACAAAGGAGAAGAGAAGCAATGGACACATCCAGCATGCCACAGAAATTAAGCCATACAGGTAATTGGAAGAGAAGTAATTTTCTTAAGACTTGAGCATTTCACAAAAGATTCCTTCAGTGCTCTTTCAGCCACTAAACATCCCAGACCAGCTATCAGCTGCCTGGAAGGGACTGGCGTATTTATTAGAGCTAATCACAGTGAAGTTGCAGCTCATCAGGATGCGCACACAGGCACATTCCCCTCTTGGCTCTTTGCAGCACAGAAATTTGTTCTTAGGGACTGATTTTCAGAGCAGAACGCAGATCAGCCCCCCTTCTCTGAGCTCCTGGCCTCCCCCTGCAGGTCCAGAAGCCGCTCGGTGCGATGGAGCACCTACACCAGGGGCTGCTGCTCCCGGAGCCGGGACGCGGCCCTGCACCCACCTGATACCCGCTGGCTCTGCCTCCAGCTCAGCACTCACCTGCAGATTCACGAAAGCTCCCCAGAGCTTCCCTGGAGCACTTTGCCATCCTTTTTTTTTCCTGTCTGTACTGCTTTGCATTACACTTTTTCCAAGGAAGACTGATAACTTTGGAGGTGTCACCGATAACAAATGCGTTCTGCTCGGGCCATAAGCACCGGAGCACAAAGAGCGCGCAGGCAGGAGCTGCTGAGCAATGCCTGCTGCAGGGTGAGGATGCTATCCTCATGCAATCTGCAGTCAAAGCAGAAATGTATCATTGTAGTAAATGGGAGAGAAACAGCACGGCAATCTGTCAGCAGCAGCCCCAGACGGAAGATGCGCATCTCTCTTCTGGCAAAGGAGTGAGGGAAGAGAACGTGTGATAAAACAAAGGCACGCTCTCAAAAGATTACTTCACTGCCACAGCCCTGTGATTTTTAATTCTCCTCTAATTTCGGGACTGCAGCACTGATATAAAAATCCCTATAAGTGTTTTAGGGAGATGGTAATGGTCCTATACTAAAATAATTCAACCAACACTATAATTTTAGTACCACTATCAAAATGAAATAATGGCTGTTTACTATGTTACACCTTTCAAATGACCTTCATTTGAATACAAATTGTGGCTTGAAATTCTGAAAGCTGCTCTATTTTGGGAGGCAGCAAACGACGGGGTTCACCCGCGGTCGCCTCTCCCAGCGGACTGCTCACTGCAGCCACGCAGACCGCACGGCTTTTTCCTCCGAAGACACCGAGAGCCGCTCACAGACCCGGCACAGAGCTCAGAGCGCCGGGGATCCCGGCTGAAGGGCACGGTGTGGGGCTGCCAGCAGCAAGCCGCGCGTTTCAGTTACCCACAGAGCGAAATCACTGAGTCACCGTGCTCACGGGCGCTCCCGACACCGCGGCTCCTCCAGAAACCCCTCGAAAAAGGAAAATTCTTCTACAGGTTTTGTAACGTTCTGTTGTCATTCCTAATTAAAGTCGCATTCAGAGCCGGCAGAGGATGGCACGCACTGTACCTTCATCACCTTTCGTAGCTGGAGTGCTACAAAGGGAAAACTTCCACGCTCCAAGAATACGGAGCGTCTGTAAATACTCCCACCACGGCACCCCCGGTAATTACTCACAGGGAGCAGTGGGGAGGGGGAAACATCACAGCTGTGCCTCCGGGGCACACCAGCACGTGCGGGAAGGAGGACGCTTCCTCCGGGGAAGAGAGAAACCGGCAGGCGGTTTTCAGAACCGCTTTTGCCCCTTTTTGTTTCTTATTTTTCAAATTCTCTCCTTCGTGCGGAAAGACCGCCGCAGGGGAGCCGCCGCGGGACGCCCGCAGGAGGGCAGCAGGCCGGGGAAGCCCACCCGGCACCTCCGCTCGCTGACAGCCGCGGGGACCCGCCGGGCTCCGGGGCGGACGCAGGGAATCCCAGCCTCCCCCCGCGCTGCTGCCAAGCCGTGATGCAGCAGAACGCGGCTGCCTGCAGCGATGGCTGAGCGCGGCGTCCGCCGGTGCTGCTCGGCTCGGCCCGCCTGGTTTTGTGCCTGCTCAGAACACGGGGCTCGTTCGTAACAGAGCCGTGCTCCCAGACACCGGGAGAAGTAACGCAGCCGTAACACTGAGACGTTCAGAGCGCACCGCCTTCTGTCCATTTTAATGACAAAAATCGCTAACCGACCGCATGCTGCACCCGCAACTAAAGCTCAGCTCCTTGTGGGCATCCCCGGCAAAAGGCAGCGCAACTCCTGCGCGCCTCCTGCTCACAGCCAGCGGAGCCGACAAACCCAGCAGCTGCAAACCAGGCTCTGCGGGGGCGGCCGCTCACCCAAACCCAAACCCAAACGCCAGGGGAGAGCAGTGCAGCTGGGAGGCGTTAGCAGGAGATCCTGGAATAACGCACTTCTCCTTCATGCTGACATTGCTGGGAAAGAAGTGTGCTTTAAACAATAGGTGTTGTATAAAGCATCGGAAAACAAGACAAATTAGTCATTAAAAATTAATTTTAGAAAATTACACTCTTGTTAATAGACGCTGTTACAGCTTTGCACATTCCTTTTCAGGCAGGAGGGAGGAAGGGGATTTAAAACACATTTTATTGTATTTCATCAAAAATTGAAGAGAGAGAGATAAATGCCTTCGGTAGCCTGCGTTTCTGCATTGCACAAATTCACAGCCCAAGTATATTTGCATTTGCAATTCACACTTGCAAAGAGGAAGAGCCATTACACAGAGTGATTTCTCCCCTCTCCCCCAACCTTCCCCACCACTCCACTGCTGCACGGCAGCGCAGCCAGACCTCACTGTGCACATCAGGCACACGTGGAGCCTTGGCCTGGCCAGCCGCTCTCCATGGCGCGCGTGCTTTCCCCATCAGGACTTGCTTTCTGCTGAGGCCAGCACACGTTTATTGGCACTGCCAGCCCCGGCTTATGGGCTGAGCCACACATGGGTACGGAGTACAGGGTGGTGGTATGGACACGGGCACAGAGCTCCCCTCCCACTGACAACAACGAGGTGTCAGTGCACAGCACTACGGGCACCTCCACCCGACGGGAGCCAATTTCTTCACCTCACACTAAAAACTCAACGACAAAAGCACTTGCAGAACCCACTGAGTGATCGCTGCCATTATTCTCACATTCTCACCAGCAAGGACTACAGCAAAATACTCAAGGTCAAGAGACCAGCATGGTTCTAGGCAATCTGTACCTCTTAAAACAGTGACAAATATGTTATTTAATTTTAATGAGCTTTTTTGCATCTCAAATCTAATTACAGCATTATCAAGTACTGCTCTGAACTGCAGGTGGCTTCTCATTACTTGTGGTGGGGCTGTCACAAGCATTTTTCATGAATACTAAAAACTGCTTAATTTTACGACGCATTTTGGAAGTTTGGCGCTGAGCCCCCACTCCCATGTAAGGGTTCACAACAGCACAGCAGGCTGAGCACCGCAGCACAGCTCCACCAGCGCCACAGCATCAGCCCAGCTTCGTGTTTTGGTTATCATCATTCAAAGCAGAATGCTTCAAGGTGGGGAAGCGCTCCAATGTCAGAAGCGTTTTGGCAAGATCAAAGTATTTCAATTCTTCCTCTCCTTCACCAAAGTATGATTTTTTTTAATATAGTTTCTGGCCAATCCCTCTGGCCCACGGGGATCCCCACCGCCTCCAGACACGGGAATTCCAGGAATGCCAATGAGAACAGCACAGCTGAGCACCCCAAGATGGCAGCCGGCCCCGTCAGCTCCGCGCCTCCCGCTTCGCTCCCCACTGCCACCAGCATTAACTCCATCTCCCTGTGATAAATTATACAAAGGCAATAATATAAAGAGTAAATAATTCATATGAATACAAGAAAATTTGTTTCCAAGAACAAATCTTGCCATGATCACCAATGAACCCGCAAGGGAGCGGGCTGCGCTGGGCCGGCACCACAGTGCGGGGCGGCACACGGGGTGAGGCCAGGGGCTGGGAAGGGCCGCTCCATGCAGGGCTGCTCCATGCAGGGCTTACTGCAGCTGTTGTTCAGCATCCCCAGCCTGCCACTGCATCCTGCTCACTCCTCCTGACAAAAGCATGAGGCTACCCGGGGTTTAATTGCCTTTTCCGGACGGCAACGTCCTTGTGGATATAAAGAGGAATTTGTAATTTCCTCTGACAGTACGTTCACCTCTCTTTGTCTGTCTCTGTGCAGAAGTTAATTCTGCTTTTCTGGTCACTGTTTGTACGCACGCCTAATTGTTGCACCACACCAGCTGCAGCAAAGCCCTCGGCAGGGCGCTCCTGCATTAGCAGCCCATCAAGTAATACGACAGCAATATTCCACAGTTAATTACTGAGTACAGCACCAGAAAGACCTCCTGGTACAGGGACAGCTATCCCCAGACAGCTTCTTGCTCCTTGGAGCTGCCACCTGCCTCTGTGCAGCTCTCAAGGCACTCCAAGCCACACACACAGGCATGGGAAAGCTTCAGGGACCACGTGCAGCAAACAGACAAGCACTGACCCATCGGACCCACGCAGCCCCAGCCGAGCCAGGGGGGCCGGCAGCGACCCCAGAAGCACCCCATGAGCACACACTGCTGTAACGCCAGGATCTGTTTGCAAAGGGCTCTGTGGAAGCACCGTGTGTTGCAGACAACAGCAGTGAATTATGCAACAGCCCGCATACATCAGGTGTCCCTACATTCCCAGTAATGAAAAACAACATTTCCTACCTTGGCAATTTCCACAGACACGATGCTGCCGTTATCGGGCAGTTACAGAGCACATTATTAATCCCCACACGTTACTGCTCCAAGACAACAGCACCAGTGCCCTATAGCAAAGTCCCAAGGCCAAAAAAAGGCACCTGGGCACCCCTGGCACTACTTTTTTGCACCAAAGCAGCAGCTCCAACTGGGAGCACTCATCTGCATCCAGAGGAGGAGAAAATGGCTGCAAGGTACCTTGTGCCCCACAGCCCCGTTAGCTGCCCACTGCGCACACCCAGACAAACCCCAGCCCTGGGCCGGCTGCTCCCAGCACAGACCCACAGAGCAGCCCAGAGCCCGGCAGAGGAAAGCGCTTGGGAAGACCTGGGGCAGAGCCCAAACTTTGGAGCGAAGGCTGCATTAGGAGAAGCTGAAGGCCCGGACAGCACACAGCAGTGTAAGAGAAAGGCAGCTGGCAGCACGCAGCCCCACATCCCAACCCCAAAACTCCTGGTGCCACGCTCCTTTGTGCCCAAGCAGAGATGTTTGACTCCCATTGGCACACCCGACACAGGCCATAGAGTAACTGCAAAATATATCGTGCATATAAAACACACTAAAGCTCCCCATACAGCATGCAGCTTTGTATTAAAACATAAAACGCTTAATAAAAATTAATGCAGGAGGAATGTGCAGTTATCTTCATTTGGAAATGAGACCTGTTAGCGCCTTCTGCCGCGGTGCTGCTGATGAGCTCCTAATGACATGTTTCATCTCTCCTGACCTTGACGCGAGCCGTAACTCTGACTGAGAAGCATTCCTCCCCTTTAACAACTGTCCCAATTATTGGCACACGATGGTTTAATTAGATTTGCCCACACACTGCCACTGCCCCAGCACAGGGCAGAGGCCCCCAGCACTCCAGGAGCGGATACGGGGGGCGAAGGAAGGTCCTGGGCCGGGTGGCACTGGGATGTGCCTATGGGGCACCGGGTGGGCAGGAAGCGGCGGTGAGGCCCAATGGATCACAGTCAGTGCAGGGGAACACAGCACCAATCTGCATTTGCTCAGCTGCTCCTCAGCAGAGTTCCCCGTTCTCCCTCTCCCACCAGTCAATTTGCTCAGGGAGATCGGGCTCTTCTCCAGATAAGCACATTGACTTTAAAATAAAGTGTGTGCCAACAGCTGCAGCACCGAGACTGAAGCAGACAGAGATGTGGCACTGCATGATAATTAAATACATTTTCATCATCTGTCATTTTTTACTGCAGGTGCCGGCGTAATAAATCTGCGCTTGACTCTTTTGTCAGCTGGCAGCAAACACATTTCAACGTGAAATCCCGGGGGATGAATTAAGAGTCACTTGGCCTTGTGCAGGAGGAGGATCCCACCTCCGACACAGCGAGAGGGGAACGCACACCTGACTGCTTCCATAACACCTCCATTATTTTGGTGACACACATCTGACGTCTGACGCAGCGCCTCGGCCCCGCTGGATGGCGGCCACACAGCGCCGCCCCCGTGGGCACTGGGAGCCCAGGGACCCCCAGAGCAGCGTGGCTGACCCCGAGCTGCTCCCCGGGGCTGAAAGCAGCTGCTGCCAACTCCGCCAGAAGGAGGGCACTAAGAATGGCTCAAAGCATGGAAAGCTCAGAAGCTACAGCACAGCCAGCTCTGAGCAGAGCCAGAGCGACAGAGCCAAAACATCGCCAAACATTTATCTGAGCAGCAGTTCTGCTCGTGTCCTTACTTACCCTGAACACAGAATGCTTCTCATTTGGCTAAGTAGCACCTGTCAGAGCAGCACCAGACCCAGCTCCCAGGCCTCCCATTGCTCTCCTGTCTCCCCCTCCCCCCAAACCCGCTGCTGTCACCCTGCCAGACCCCACTCTGAAATTGCTTTTCTTTGAAGCGCAGCTCTAACCCCAGTAAAACCTACTCAGCTGGTCTGCGGGGAAAAAAAGCACAGAACTTACAACTTCCCTGCCCTTTCTCTGCTCCCATAAATCAAAGTCATGTCCATTTCCTGACATGGTATTTTAAGAGCACAGGCTTGCCAAAAATAATGCACGTGGCCCTTTCACAAGCACACCCAAACCAGGCACGGTGCAGAAGGTCCATGCAGTCCTTCCCCATCTGCCCCACAGAGCAGAGCAGGGAAATGCCAGCGTGAATCACAGAGTCTAACCTGGACAAACTGATGTGGGATTCCCACAGATGTGGGTTTCCTCTTTGCAGGCAGCAAACCTGCCGGCCACATTTCTGATTTTCAGAAATGAAATTTTTGGGGTATCTGTCACAAACCAAAAAAAATGAGAGAAATGCAGATGAAAGTCTGCCTCGCTTTGCTATTTTAAAAATCATCTTCTTGTACCTGCCTTCATCCAAACACATCAACTAAAAAGCACACAACTTTTTAATCTATATGACAAAGCCTACTGGTCACACCACCACCCTGCGGGCAGTGCTGCGGCCCAACCTCATTTTCTGTATCAGTGGGGTAGAACAATTCTCAAATGGAACCATTCCATTTTGCTCCATGCGCTGCCCCCTACAGCACCGTGTTGTTTTATTTCAGGTCAGAAGAGGATTTCTGCCTGTGACATTGGCAGTCCCAGCAGGAGGCGGCCTCGGCTGCTGCGCTCCCAGCACATGAGGACGGAGGAGGACGATGCTGTGGGATGAGGTTGTGAAGCCAGAGCTCCTACACAGCACGGGCAGCTCGAGCAGAGCCCAGCGCAGAGCAAGTGGGAGAGCTGGGAAGCACCGACACACGATCGCCCTGCAGATTTTTACTACGGAGCGTACGCTAACCCAGCGTGCGGTGACTGAGGCTTGCCAGATGTACCGAGCTATTTATAACAAAGCACTTACATAATTAGAGCCTGACAACTTACCAGCCTGGGTATCAGATTCTTTATTTATCCAGACAAACCTATACGAATGCACTATCTTTAAATGGTAGGAATTTGGCAAATACTGCATAAAGCACTGCATTTACTGGTTACACATCGCCAAGTCGGGATGCTGGGGCCAGTTCTGCACTGATGATGACAAAGCTCACACATCCACACACACTTCACATGGTCAGACTGAAGTGCACTGTGGTGGCACAGAATTCCCATCTGGGGAAGCCGAGGTCAGCTCTCATGCGGTCGCGACAGCAGAACACCGTGCTCCCCTTCCATGTGCCCTACTGAGCACCTGCAGACACCCGAGCCCAGCCTGGGGCAGCGCAGCACTCCCAGCCCCTCTGCACTCAGCAGCTGTCAGCCCGAATGATCCCGATTTTCATCGATCTGGGTAACGTGTACGACACGGCCACGGAGCTGCTGCTCCTGCCTTTGCCACCAGAGCTGACACGAGCACCTGCTTGGCACCTGAGCCTTCTGCCTACATCCTGGTTCCCCTGCAGCTGAAGTGCTGCACGTTACATGAAGAGGGATGAGCTGCCCGTACCGCCCCACACAACACGCTGCCCCACTGCAGCTCCGC
>JAOWBP010004584.1:380772-396099 GCA_028571105.1 Tragopan temminckii
AAGTGCTGCACGTTACATGAAGAGGGATGAGCTGCCCGTACCGCCCCACACAACACGCTGCCCCACTGCAGCTCCGCAATGCCTGCACTGCACAGCGATGTTCCAGGTGTAAGCCTGGACTACTGGCTCCTCATAGACACACATCTCAGCACCGACTGTAGCACAGTGCAGCTGAACTTCTGACCTGACAAACTATGAAGCACATCTCCATCTCGGAGCAGCAGAGCTAGCCGTGCCTTCTCGCCTCTCAGAGCAGAGCCATTGCAGTTCATTTCTCCTAACACAAGTTGCAGTTGCAGAACGCAAACTGGTTTTATGTACTGATCTGTAAGCAGCACCACATGTGGTTATTCCAGCTTTCCTCAGAGGGAACTTCGTGTGAGCACAGCGGGGCTGAGCACATCTCACAGCCACAGAACGGTGAGCGCTGCACCGATGGGAAGGTCTGCACGCTGCACTGCATGCAGTGACTGCAAAGGATCCTTCTCCTGCACCACCGCCTGAAGCGGCGGGCACGTGGAAGTGCCTGCCATCCAGGAAACGTCGCTGCTTAAAACAAAATGCTCAGAACGTCTCTCAGATGGCCGATAACGCTTTGTTTAAACAAAAGAACGCTTTCGCTTTATTATAAATGCTCCCATGGATTAAAGATTTGGATGCAACAGCAAAGCAAGTTAAACATTTACTTTCTATTAAAACATCTAAATGAGAAGATTAAAAACTGTTTTACATTTAGCAGAAAGGCAATGTCAAACCAGTACAGCAGCAGCTTAACTGCATTTAAAGCTGAGCAGTTCTGATGTTAGGAGGTATTCAATTTAAGGAAGGAGGGATTTCTTAAAATTACCCAGAAATAGAGGGAAAAAATGCACAAATGTTTGAAAGAATCTTTCAATTACGTCTCCTGAAGACCTCCTTCCAAAGCCTTTCTGCTGCCAAGCCTAATAGGCTTTCTTCAGAAGACAGCTCCTGCCCCAGATTTCCTGGTACAATGTTTTCATAGTGTGCTCTGTTCTGCGTGCTGCATGCTTGAGCTTTGTTTGTTTACTTCCCATTTGTGGCAGCAGGAGGAACAGATCCTGTAGGACACACAAAGGTCTTCCTATGATCACAGCCTTGCCAAAATTCCTCTGTGAAGCAGAAGTCTTATTCTACAAAACCAAAATTCAAGTCTATCTGTAATAACACGCGGCCAATTCAGCATGGGTAAGCCAAGGGGAACTGCCCCCATGACCCCACGCCTGTGACACAGCACGGCTCAGACAGTGCCAGGCAGCATCCCCCTGCATTCTCCATTGGGTGATCTTTGTGGTGACATCCCATCAAAAGATTGCAGTTTAATGGGTGTGCCAAAAACCCACAATAACATAAAGCATCTGAGCCGAGGAATACAATCTTCCATCCAAAATGTGACATCCCCACATCTCATACAGAAGCAGCATGTGCAGTAATACAAACAAGGCCGTTAGCAAATCCTCTTAGGTACCAGCACAGACCACGCATGGATTTCTGATGTCAAGTGCACGAGTTATGGATTCTTATTTAATGACCAGCAGACAAAAAACCAGAACCACAAAGGTCGCTTCCAGCCCTCCATGCAGGGTCTGCTGCCCCCCATCCCAATGAGCTCCTGCAAGTCAGCCAGGTACATCAGAACACCTTTCCCATAAGCCACTGTGATTTAAGGCACCACTGTGACACCGCAGTAACAATCAGACTCTCACTCGTGTAGGAGGAAGGCTTCAGAGAGCTTATAACATTACTCAAGTTTTAGAAAAATGGCCCGAAGTTCATGCTGTTGTTTAACAGTATTAAGGCTGTGATTAAGATACAGCTTCCCACCTCCTGCAAGATCCTTACGGAACTGAAGCTCCACAAGGCTCACTGGGCCATCCCCAGCAGCAGGCAGGAATGGGCTGAGCCTCACCCCAACACCTGCAGCACACACATGGTCCACTCACCTGCACTACGTGCATTTATACCTTTGAAGCATTTGACACCAAATTCATTACTCTCGAAAGATGATGCTTCTATAAAGCAAGTACTTGGCTTCCTAAATACGCAGAGCATTTAAAAAGCAGCAGACATGAGCATCAGCTGCAGACAAGTACACTGCCACACACAGAGCAAAAGCTCCTGGTATTCAGACACTTCAGGCATAGGAAGTGGCAGTGGGAGGGATGGCATCTCATTTGCTCTACTTTCACCTAACAAGACAAGTTCTTCCCATAAACTCATTCCTTCACGATAGCTTTTCACCTATGGGAACCACATATCCACACCTTGCTCCTGTTCTCTCCCCTGACCCACCTGGACTTCACCAGAGGGCACTGCCCATGATCTAGTTTTACCCCGTCAGTCCTCCTTATATCTTAACTGGGACAAAAAGAACTGAGACAGCAATGAAATAGCATTTGCACAGAGCTGAGGAGAACTGCTGGGGATGAACACGCTCCCCACAGGGTGAAGCAGAGGTGATGCTCCTCCAGCTCACAGCCCGGGCTGACCAGCAGCTGCAGCTCACTGCAATCCAAGGGCAGAGAACAGGGGTGGCTGTGGGGCTCAGGGGCACAGAGCACACGGGTCAGTGTGGCACTGGCTTAGGTGCTGGCACAGAGAGCACACTGCCTCGTGCCAATGCAGGTGTACCCATGGAGAGGTAACAACACAGAAGGATTTTAGGTTTTCCACTTATGATTTAGAAAGTTCTCTAAGCTCAGAACTTGAAAATACTCAAGCCTGAAACCATTCATTTCCTTTAGTTATCCCCAAAGTAACATTACAATAAACTGCATAAGATGCATTTCACACTGCCAACAACTGAAATATTCCAGGGATGTGATATGCATAATTTCAACTTACTGCATCAATCAGAAATCAGCTGTCAAGAGACGAGAGTCTGGTTTGGAAAATTCTAACATGAAACTCTAAAAATCACCTTTCCACTGCTGGAAAGTCTTTTCTTAAGTCTTTGTAACTGGACAGCAACCAAAGTCACTTCTTGGAAGATCAAAGCTGTTCTGCAACCACAGAACCATGAGAACTGCCCATCAGACCACCACCAGCTTGCTACCTAACCTGTACGCCTGCAGACATCACTGCTGTCTATAGCAGAGCAGAAGTCCAACGAGCACAGAAGCAGTGTGGTGCACCTGGAGGCTTGGAACCCACCCTGGAGAGCCCAGCAGTGCAGCAGCAGATAGGAGCACACAGGGACTTCAGTGAAACAGAGGAAACCAAGAATGCATTTTCTGTTACTGTGCCACAAAACATGTACTTAGGAGAATGCTTGCATTGGGTTGGAGCCTCCAATTAACTGACAGAAGATAGTACTCATTGCTACTGTCAAAGTGCAGCACAATCTCTGGCAAAAGCAGGGCTGTTTTCTGGATGAAAACACTCCGTGTTTACATTAAAGAACATCACTTCTTCCACCACTCTTCAACCTGGCTAAGCAGATAGCAAAGCCATTCCCAGCTACAAAGAAAATCTGTCCTAAATACATGGAGAAAAGGAAGGCAAATAAAATATCACATAATAAAATCTTGCAAGCTGAGGTCTTTTACTGGCAAAAAAAGAAAACAAAAGCAAACAAACAAAAAAAATGCCGGCTTGATAGACACCTTTATTTGCATCAAGGTCAGAAATCCCAACTGAATGGAGGCCATATGGTGGCATGCAGACTGGCCCAAACCCAACCACTCGATGCCCTGAAGAGCACTGTTCCCAATCTGCTTTCATCTACATTTCCAAGAAAGAAAGCAAATGCCAGAAGTGTAAACCCTCATTATCAAATTACAGGTGGACCCAACTATTGAGTTCACAATTTCTTTGCATCTCATCAGTCCCCTATAACCCTGCCAATACACCATGAAAAAGGAGGACTGAACATTAGCAGATGGACTTGGGTGAAAAACAAGCACCAGCTCTCATGGGGTGTTTACAGCTGAGCACCACAGCACCTTCCCCTTCCAGGCCCCTTGCACAGAGCTCAAACAAGTTGTAGGATTTGTTTCACATGTTTATATGTAACAGCAGCAGCACCAGAACAACAAGGTGTTACAAAAAGGATGCTCACCTGTCTCGGACGATATAAGCTCACAGAAAGACTCCACAAAGAAGGGATCTCCAGCAAGAGAACTCTACTGTAGGGCAGTCAGCCCTTAAATGGGGTCTGAGAGGTGCAGCCAGGCTCCACCCCTTCTGGTCACACAACTAAATTGCCTTCACCTGTGCTCCCAGGGCTGACCAGGTCCTTTCCCCAGGTGTTCAATCAGTGGTTCAGGTCAATCAGTGACTCAGCAGTTCCCACACATCATCTCAACAGGAACATCTTCCAGATCTAGACTAGGTTCAAGTAATAATCACTGTAATTAGCACTTCATTCATATAATTACCTGTAGACCCCCGTAATATTTTACAAAGGAGGTAATTACCCATATTTTACAGCTGAGGAAACAGATACAGTGCAGGTGAATGAGTTAAAAGAAATCATCAGTGAATCTGTGGCACAGCCAGAGATTGCAATTAGCCTTATTCCCAGCCAAGGCTCTCCTCCCTGTAATCCATGCTGAATTCGCTTCTGTCTCGTGGGAAGGAATCCAGAGAAAACAAAAACAAACTGGAACTTTCAATGTCTGGAAGAGCTGAAAAGCAGATAAGCCAAACCTAAAGGAGAAATAAAGCCACGTTTTTATCAGTCCACATTTCTTCACCCAAGGCGAGCAGCTAAGAGCAAAGGAAAGGCGAGGAATCCTAGTGCTAGCACACAAAGAAAGCAAAATACTGCACTTTGATTGGTATAGGCGTGCTATTTCTGTCAGCAGTGTAAAAACAGAAGCGGTAAAAAACCGAGTCGTGGAAGGCTGCCCAATAGGCATTGGCTTCCCAATTCTGCGATCAAAGACCTTAATGCATTTTGAGGATTTGAAGATGAAAGCAATAGCAGTAATTAAATTATTTCAGTGCTTTCCAAAACAATATATAGGCAGAGCAGCAAGCAGGGAGAGCCGGGGAGCTCACTGCCACCCGAGCAGCTCACAGCTGTGTCCTCATCCAGAGGTTGTGCCCCAAGCTCCCCAGGACTGATGTTCAGTGTGGAGAGATCCCGACGTGTTCTCTCAGACACTCTTTTTTTACCCATCCTGTATGCTCCTTCACACCGTATGCTTGGATGGGTTTTATTATTAATAGGAAGAACCAACAATGTTTGCTTGTGTTGACTGATACATCTGTTTTTCAAAGTAGTCCAGACTGAAGTGAGCAATTTGTCTGTTGCCTATGTATATTTTATTAAATGAACAGCACGACCACATGACTGATACACAGATATGTCTATTAGATGGAATAAAGGAGATTAGGTTAATTCTACTCTGGCTGCATTACCTGAAATGCAAGACATGCGGTGTTCTAAATCTAGTAAATGTGCAAGGTATTTCATTCCAGCCATTTAGCCTTATGTTAAAGCCAGCATATAAAAGCATCCAGCAAGAGAAAATATTGCATGAATTTCAATATTAAGAGTTGTTTCAGGAGTGGATATTATCAATATTTTAGTTTTGAATAGCGGAAAAACCTCGTAAACAGAAACAATTCTTTCAGTGGAGTATTCTCCCAACATTTAAGTACATCTCTCTCGACAATGTTTTTTGGCTTTACCAATGCTCTGTCGCATTTATGCAGTTCTTTGATCAAGTATTTGATTAAAACATGCTTTATTTCCTACCTGGAGAAAAACCACATTCAGTAAAATGAATAAAGTTCTGTAATCTCAGGTTATAAAAGGGTAAATGCTGATAAGATTTACTGTCATCCAATAACAATATAGTGGAAACCTGAGAAAAGAATTCAGGTTAGGGTAAATGGTAATGCTTGTTGTGCTAACAAAGTAGCTTTGCTCACTGATGTTTACTGCTGTTTACACACAAAACTGAAAACAATTCTTACAGCTGAATTTTAAATGTTGGTGTCGGCACTGAACCGAATGCTGAAACTTGCTGCAACACATCAACACCATTTCTGCTTCACCACTGCACTGCTCTGGCTGTCACCACGGCTCAGGAACGCTCATTTAAAAGAGCTACTTCTGGAGAGGTCTAAAGGAAACACGTAAAGTCTTTGAAACACTGCAATGCAAGTTTCCCAGGTTGTATCTGTTACGCTACACAAATAGCAACTGACCGAAATTCACCATTAGCACAGCAAGCAGCAATGACAGAATAACTCCACACCTACCAACGTTTGCAAACATAACGAAAACACCATCCTGGTGCACGAGGACTGAGATGAACTCAGCCATTTTTCAGGAGTGCTTACCTGATGGAAGTCACGGTGCTGGCAGTGCTGGCTCCTCAATGTACCAAGCCCATTCCCTCCTACCCACCTTCCAACATCTTTATATCATTGATCCCAATGCCCAGCACCACACCTTTTTATTTCCTTGTTTGTTTCCCCTTGCTGTTCCCGTTACCGGGGGACAGCCAAAGCTGCACAGGAAGCAAGGTTCCCTTCCATTGCCCAATGCTAACTAAAGGTTCTTAAAAATGGCTTCCCAGAAAGTCACAGCATTCAAGTCTAACTGCTGCTGATATAAAATAACCTTATGAGAAACAGTCCTCAAGGAGTTTTCTTGGACAAAATAAGTATTTTTTCCAGTGGTGTTTTAAAAACACCGCTCTGCGTTCTGAAGACATGAAAAATACCTCAAGATGAATCTGGAGGATAAACCTGTGAGGCTGATAGCAGTGTTAAGCTCACAGTGAAGGCCAAGGCTCAGCCATGCAGGGAAGCATTTTGGGAACACCACCTGTGTGCCCGGATGGCTTCGGGTCTGCAGAACAGTTACAGTTGTGTTTGGAACAGGACAGGAAAGCAGAAACAACTCCAACACTGCCAGTAGCGACCAGGGTGCCACCTTCCTCCTTGGCTCTAACCACTGGGCCAAAAAGAATCACGTACATCAGCATGAGGGAAATACTTAAAAACAGTGCTGAAGAAGTGCTCATAAGTGCCACACCACTGTAAGAGGTGACTGTGCAAAAACAAGATGAAGTTTCATGTGACTTTAAAAGCAATGATCCTGCTGTCGGAACAAAGATCGGGACTGGCAGCATTCCTTCCTCCGGCTCTGCCTGGCCCTGAAGCAGCCCTGCCACAGGCTCAGCTCCCAGCTCACACTCACGCGGTGCAGCCGGAGCTGCGGGGCCAGCAGTGCAGTCCCAGTGATCCCAACTCAGCAGTGTGTCCAGGAAGGGACAGCCAGAGCGGTGATGTCGGGCTGAAGTGATGAGCAGCAAACCCTTGCTGAAAGGAGCGGACTTCATTCATTCTCACTTCTCAGAGTCAAGAAGCTGCAGTTGTTGTGCTGCTCCTCAGAACACCGACGCGATGCTTCTTACAGCCTCTACCACGGGGCAAACAGCAGCAAAAGGGTTCTCCGATGTGCTTCGGGTCCCCCAACAAAGAGCAGATGCCAGCAGCAGCCACGTGAGGTCCGCTCAGATCTCCTGCTAACGGTTCCCTACAGGTCAAACTTTAATTTGTGGTTCTAATGAAAGATATAAACTTTTATAAGCAGCAACAAGGCTCAGAGAAGACCTAAATCCATTTCAGCACTCATTTAGCAACTTCAGCTGTGCGCAATTAAAACTTCAGCATTAAATGTTAGAGAATGAAATAACGAGACACTTAAAAAATAATCTGTGCTTCAGCGGGGCCACACTCAGTGGGTTCCTTACTGTCCTTTATGAGACAGACACAGAAGCTGTGTCCCATGTCTCATACGCAGGATCCCTCCATCAGACCTATGGAAGAAACGGCTGCTACACTTTGGGGGTCCCCACGCAGCACTGCCTCCATGAGCACACCTGTGACTGATGACCTCACAGCACTGATAACTTTCCTTTTGCCTTCAATAGTGCAAAAATAAAAGCAAGTTGGGCTTTGATTGAGATTTTCATTTCCCACTGATGGTCTCAAATGCCTTTATTAGAACAGCTATTGGTTTTAAGCTGAGCGTTACGAACAGTCGTTTTCAGGACATGGAACAAACTGTAACAACGACAAATATTTTTATTCAAAAGAGAATCTTAAATGCTCCTGTGATCGCTGTGAGCTACCAAAAGTTGACCAGAGAAGAAAAAAACTGCAGCAAACATCATAAACGTATTACTGACCAAAAGAAACGTAGAGAAATGCAAATTCAAACCAAAGATGTACAGAAATGACAAAACAAATTAGATAAAGTCTTGGGAGAACACAAGTCAAAAGCAATGTACTACACAGGGAAATGCACAGCGTTAAACTTAAAAAGCAAAAACCAGTGAGAAATACAAACTTTATTTCTTTTTATAACAGCTGAAATCATTTTTATTTAAGAAAAGCCAACAACACACCTTCACAGAAAAAAAGATATACCCGGGGAAGTCAAAGAACACCACAGTTTAAAACGATGAAATGTTACAGCTTGCACAGCAAAATTAAAAATGAAATGAAATAAAAAAATGAAATGGTTACCAAAGTAATGCAGGTCAGGGGATCAAAGGTGAAGGGTCACACATTATTAAAAAGAAATCCAAAAGGACGTCTGCATCAAGATCTCTGCAAAACAAAGGAGCTCCAGTAAGTAAAACTGACACCTTTCATGGGATCAAATCACATGTTGAAATTCACACACAACACAGAGCTGCCCCAGCGCGGGCGGACATCAGCCCGCCCACAACCGCGTCCTGCACGCTCCTGGTGCATTGCTTCTATACTGAAGGTGCTCCCAGAGCACAGGATGAAGCCCAGCAATGCTGACCAGCCCAGGGCCGTGCACACAGCCATGCTGGAGGTGAGCAGCGCCCACTGGGACAGCGCTGCTGCGGGGCACAGAGCAGTGCGGGCCCCGCCGTGCTGCTGGGGGGCATCACCTGCTCCTCACAGTGCCTACAGCAAGCTCCTGGAACTGGAAATATTGTAATTATTGACACATACCTACACTGAGTCACTAACATCATAACATGGCAGTTTAACACTACAATAAAGAAGTAATTCAGACGTGGTTGCCGAGACAAAGGCCTCTCCTGCTAGAATTTCAATTACACAGAAGCTATAAAAAAAAATCTTTGGTACCCTTTTTCCAGCAAGACACACTCAATTATCTTCCTAAATTTATGCAGAGAGTGTAATATTTACATCAGATAGCTTTAAAGACAGACACCCACCAAGGGCACCGCAGCCCTTCCCAGCTCAGCTCCCCTGCGGCCGCCCTCCTCCCCCACCTGCGGGCATTTGGCCTCAGCAATCCCACCTGTACCAACACGGCCGTGTCTGAAGCAGACACAAACCCCTCTCCATCAGGTAAAGAAGCCACCAGCGATAGAGAAATCGGCGTGCTCAGAGCTGAAGCACACGCAGCGCTCTCATTTGCCTGTGCACTGCTCCAGAACACACACTGCATCCTCCTGCACCGCTGCTGCTCCGCACACACCTTCGTACCGCCATGGAGAAAGCACTGGTTCTGCTCCCACATCCCTTCCCAGCCACCTCCAAGCTCTCCACTGAAGTTATTGCTACGTCGGACTTAAAATGAACGTCCATTATTTCCAACATTTACCAGCTCCCCTTCTTAAGAGTTAAAATAACCCACCGATGTCTGTTTTCTTTCCAATTAACATTGGATTTTGCTCTCGTCACAGTGTAATCCTGAAGTATTTGAGCATGGAAGCAGACAAACGTCGGGGCGGTTATGAGCAGGACACAGAGGAGTCCCTGCCAGCTGGGGGGCTGCGTGCCCCTGTCCTGGCCCAGGCTCAGCCCCATGGCACACACTGGTACAGAGCGCTTCCCAACAGCCCAGGGCCAGGTATCACATCAGAGGTAAAAACGTGCGTGATAAAATGTTGACAAGGAGAGCTGCTAAAAGCACAATGAGGAAACAAACAAAATCCAGACATTCTTGGGAACCAACCAGCCGGGCTTCCCCTTCCCTGTGTTACCCTCACACTAAGGCTGCTTTACGGCAGCGCAAGCCACACAGCTTGAAGACAGCCTCGTCTTGGAGGACAAATCAGGAACAAATCAACTCAGAAATAATTTAACAACAAAGACACGGGTTTTCAATGACTCAGCAGGCAGTTAAAGCCAGAAGGCGTTAGCACAAACCCTACCAACAGAAATTCCTCAAAGATAAATAAATTAAAGATAGCCGCCACACCAAGGCCACGGGCACAGCAGGCAGTGGGTGAGCACCTGGGAGTCCCCGAGTGGCTCTGACAGCCACCAGCATCATTCATGAAAGGCCAAAAAAAGCCTTCTGAGACCACAGGCATGAAGCATCGTCCTGGAGCTTTGTGCTAAACAGGCTTTTTTTCCCCCTACTCACATTATCTTTCTCCAGCAACCAATACCACACGCACTCCCTGCTCCTGCCCTCATGGCACAGCCGTGTTTGCCCGCCAGCAGTGCCAGCAGCTCAGCTCAAAGCTTGCCTTTTTTCAGCCTCCCCCTCACTGAAAGAAATTCCCCCCCCTCCACCAGAGCTGTCGTGCTGCCCGCCATGCCCCACGGTCACTGCTGGTGCCCAAAACAAGTTTCGGTTCCACTCAGTCCTTTCCAAGCACCGTCCCTGCCTGAAATCTGCGCTTTTAGCGGTGCTGACTTTCCCCTGATGTCTGGTTCTCCTTTTTCTCCTAGATTTTTCTCTTCAAAGTGAAACAGTCACCCTTGGAAGTACCGAACGTGAGATGGAAAAGACAGGATTTCAATCACTTACAAAATGTAATATCCTCCGTTTCCATTCAGTTGACAAGTGAACCAATTCATTTGTGTTTATACACGCAGTCCCGGCAAAGAGACATTTAAATTGACTTTGTAAATTGACTTTGTTGTAACATTTTCCTCGTAAAGCGCAGTTCTGAGTGCCATGCAGGGATATCACTCAGTGCTGGGCAGGCTGGGGAGCCAACGCACCACGCAGCAGCACCCCACACAAACACCTCCAGAGCTCTTACACCAACGCACTTCATATTCCAGGAATGCTTTTATGTAATACACAACTCTGACTTCTCACTCCCCCTATGCAGGATTCTGTGGTTTTTGACAGCACCTTTCAGAGCAATCCTTGCACCATTAAGGAGTAAGAACCAGCAGAGGCAAGTCAGGAGAAGCAGACGATGGAGAATCCGGAACTGACGGGCAAATTTAAACCCACCCATGACGACTAATCAGCTTTGCATTTGTATGAACTTCTAGGTGGGGGCTGAAACAAGTATTTGCTTTTTGAGCTTTCTGTGCTGGATTCATCCTTTATAGGTTAGTTCCCATCTTCAAAAGAATGGGGTTTTTTTTTCATTTTATCTGGCAACAACTACAATGAGCCCAAGCTTTTAAGAATGCCAGGCTGAGTGACAGACCCAAATCCTATAATAAGGAATCTCTTTAGCAGAGAAAATAAACAGCCACGCTTTGCCGGTCAGTTCCCATCTGGACAAAAGGTGCTTTTTTCAGTTGTACATTCTCCTTTTTGCCTTATTTCCCCCAACAAACAAAGCCTATGCCGTTGTTTGGTTGTGCTCCCATCACTGCCTCCCAACATCACATCTCCAGACCCAGCTGGCAGCACGGGGCCGTGCCCTGTGGCAGGGCACATCTCTGGATAGCCCAGCATGGCATCAGCAGGGCACAGAGGGAGCCAAGCCAACACAAGTGGTGCGAGCTGAGCCCGGAGCAGGAGCGTACCCACACACCAGGCATCGGTGAGCCACTCCAAACAGGTAGGGGAGCTGTTTTAAATGCGAAGAAAGCTTCCTGTAATTCCTGCAGCCTTCCTGGGCAAACAGCTGGATCCTCAGAAACATCCTCTTTCCTCCCTGCAGCTTCTAGAAGCTTTACTGCCCTGATATTAAAAGGTTTGCACCTACCCTACCAACAGATATGTATTTTTGAAAGAAGCTTTAACGCGCAGACACGAGTGTCCCCATAGATCTAAAACAGAGTCATCTTAAATGGTTTCAGGCGCCTCTGCCAACATGGGAAACCCTTAAAATAGTCTTTAAAGGGAGAACCCTCATGCCTGGAAGGCAGCTTTCCCTTTTTTCTCTGCAGCAACAGACACTGCAGCGGTAGGACCACGGCTGAGCTGGGGCTGCCGAGCTGCCCTCCACATGTGGCATCTTCTCCTGCAGTGCAGAGTTATGCACTTTCCTCGCAATGCAAAAAACAGAAATAAATGCTAGAATGGTACTGGCTTGAGCCAGAATAAGCTCAAACTAATTAAGATTTTGTTTTTCCTTTAGTTATCAACTAACGCAAGGAAGTCAGGCTCGCTTGGAACAAAAACAGGAGGGCAATGCATTGCCCAAAACAACACATTTCCATCCATTTGCTTTGCTTTACAAGGACTCAGTTTGGTAGCACAACTCCAAGATGTTAATGGCACAGAACTGCAAAATCAGCCATTCCTGAAGACTTAACATACACAGTTACAAAGTTGGCTCTAGCATTTAACAAAAGGAAGGGAAAGTAAGGCAGCTCTTCCTCAGAGGAAGCCGAAGGATCTTTTTCCACCAGCCCACAAGTGTTACAGCAGGTATTAATGGGCTTTTGTTGCAGTTGCCAGGAATGATAACCTTTCAGCTCCGCTCAATCACGGAGCCTGCACACAACATTCACTAATTATGTAAACATGACTGAGAAACTGCAAAAGCAAAGCCAATAGCACATTTTCTGCTTTGTACATTAGGCAAAGCACAGAATTTCATTAATTTCACAAAATAAACCCATAATGAAGTGCTTCTGTTAAACACATTTCCATCTCTTTCACTGTTCAGCCTCAAACCACCACGACGCGTGCACCACTAGCATGCAAACATAGCAAAGCACTACAGCACATCCGGCTACCCAGCAAAGCCTGAAAGCTACAGGTGTTCTATAGGAAAATGAGAGAAAATGAAGGAACGTCGATTCTAAAACGCACCTCAAAGCATTAAAAAAGCACCCAAAGAAGCCGTGCCCCGCTGCTCTGGCAGCACGCAGCCAGCAGTGCCCGGTGCCACCTCCTGGGGGCTGAGCAGTGGGGGGCTCACAGCCAGCCCTGCCAGCTGGGTCCCTTACGGCCCTCAGACAACTCCCAAAGCCTCCTACATCTCTGAAGAGATGGGAAATACCTCAATGTCAACTGGAAAGGAAGAATGTCACCAACCTGCAAGCAAAGCAAAAATGCAAGACACAACCAGAGACATAAATGGCTGTGCAACTGAAGTCCACGACTGCACCCCGACTTCCCACAGCAACAACAGGCAGACTCAGCAGGGGAAACTCGGAACGCTGCTCTTAAAGGCTGAAACAAATGCATGCAAACATGGGGCTGCAGCAAGCACTGCCACTGCAGGAACACAGAGGTGCCACAGCACAAGAGCCACGCTCAGGCACAGCTCTGTTCTTCTTTACACGCTAAAGAGTCACTGCACTAAAGAATGCTCAGATCGAGTTTTGCAACTGCACTTGTTTGCACGTTATCGTGCAGTAACTAAGTACCAAACTTACAGAAACTCAATGAAGAAACTGATCGTAGATATCTATAGGAAAAATTGCCATTCCTTGTTTGACCCCCCAAGCCAAGTCTACACACACCTGGCAGTTACAGCACCATGCTGTGTATCGTGGCAGCTCCAGCTCGTCCCTTCAGAGAACATAAACACCGGATGTGGTCAGAAACAAAAGCGCTAAGTGATATTTTATATTTTGGGTGTTTAACTTTTTCGTCTTTCTTTGACTGTGTCATTAAGTGTTTACGAGGATGATTAATGGCTGCGGCTGCCAACCCCATTAATGAATGGCATCTCAGCTCAGAACTCCAAGCCGTGCTTGGCAGGCGCGGCACGAAGGCAAGGTTACCCCAACAGCCCCAGCCCCGCACCTCTCTGTGCACTGAGACAGCGCAGCGGCAGGGGAAGCTCCCGGTGCCTCGATAATCTGATCATTCTACACGAAGAAGCAGGATGAATTTCCTGCAGACAACATTTCTCGCTGCCTAAAGCGATTACCGGCTAATGAGCCCGCGACCTCTGCCGTCTCCGTTAGGGGACAAAGCGCAGACGAGAGCCAGCAGCAGGCAGCCCTGCAGCCCCACAGCCCGCACGGGGAAGGCCTGCTCCTCCACTGCCACCAGGGCTGTGCAGCAGCTCCCAGGGGCTCCCAGCAGGCCATGAGCAGAACCCAAGCGCTGCACTCACAAGCACTCGGATCTGCAGAATTTTCTGGCAATTAACTAATGCGTGAGGAATCACATGAAGATCCCTCTCTATTCTCCTGAGCAAAATAAATAGAAGCTCGCAACTTTCACAGGCATCTCAAAAAATCTCAATCTATAATTAAATGGCTTGGCTAGACTGATGATTGTGCATCACGGGGAAAAAAATTAAATTGGAAGGAACACTTCCTTCTCTGCAAAATATAAAAACACCATGAACTTGATTTAAGAAGAGATGACATTTCGATATGGAAACATATTTCCATCAAACATTTTAGTTAAAACTGCATAATCGGACTCAAAGCAAACATCTCCATAACATGTTCTAAGCGTTAAGTGGTTGTAAATGCTCCATTTCTCTTGCTGCTCACCGCATTATTTGGCTAAGCGTGAAGTCAACCACAGCGTTCCCACTTCTCAGAGGATATTGTTCCTCCGCCCTAATTACCCAACCCAGAGCAACACACGACCATTATCCTCAATCTACAGATGAAAGTGCTCAGAAAAAGTTATTTGCCTGCGTTCCCATGGTGATGCCCTGGTAGAGGAAAGAACAAACCCCAGCTGCTCCCTGACCTCTGTGCCGAGCGTTTGCAGCATCTCATTTGCAGATGTAACAAAGCCATCAGCAGAGCCCAGGCCGGCAGGTTAACGTGCAACACGTGCCCTCTGAGCAGCACGTCAAGGAACACGGCCCGTATACAGGCCGTGCTTAGAGTGCCCTGAAACATTTCCACAGAACGCAGCACAACAAGCAGCTGGGAAGAAGCCCTGGCAGCCCCACGGCCTCTGGAGCTCACCGAGTGTTCAGACAATGCTCCCAGACAGTTTGTCCTCATGTAGTCCTGTGCACAACCAGGAGTTGGACCTGACGGTTCCCAGAGGTCCCTTCTAACATGGGACATCCTACAATTCCATGACCCTTACTATCTGAGAGAGCCCTTGCAAGGGGCACCGGTGGTGTTGAAGTTAACACAAGGAATCTCTAAGTACCATTTCCACAAAACACACCTTTTCCTTCAATGTTTCAAAACTTGTGCCCTCCCCAGCACGCTGAGAACAGCTGTGCAGTCAGATGAGAAATATGTTCCCTC
>JAOWBP010004584.1:421681-443946 GCA_028571105.1 Tragopan temminckii
GGATTCGGTACCAAAGCGGCCCTCGGAGCCGCTCGCCGTGCCGGCGGCGCCGGGGCTGAGCGTGAGGAGGAGCGGCGAGGTGACGCCGTGCTGAAAGCGGCTCGCTTTAATGGATGCTCTCCCCGGGACGGCCTGGCTGTAGGCCTGCCTCTGTGCGCGGTGCCCTCTCTGCCCTTCTGGTTCTTCGTTCCGGCTCGGATCAGCGCTGTGTGAACCGTATGTGCTCGTATTAAAAAAAGTGAAAGGCTGTCAGTGCTCTCCAGCTTCCTTTTCGAAGTGCCGCCCCGTGTTAGCTGGGGCGCGGTGCCAGCAATAAGTGCTCGAGTCGCGGGAGCTCGGAACGCGTGTGCTGTGCTGCAGGCAGGCTCACCACGGCGCGTGCACAGACGGCCCGCGCTGCTCAGACCCTTCAGCCCTAACCGTTAACGTTCAGAGATGAAGAAAGCTTTTATTGAGCCGCTGCCGCCTCGAATGGTAGGAGTTTGAGGCATAGAAGCAATTTTGTCCCGTGGTTCTGAAAAAATTAGTTTGGGAATTGACGTCAGTGCTTCTGGCCGTGGGGGTGGCCTTCTGTGTCTTATTTATGGAAGCCTTTTGTGTTTCTGAAGGAAACAATCTGTGGCTGTAACTCTACACAGAGCTTTCCAATATTGTGCAGAAGAGAAAAATGTTCTATTTTGAAGAGTGCTGTGTGGCTCAAACACGAGCGTGGTTGAGAGTCTGTGGGTCATGCTGTTACATCAGCCAACAGCCTTGTAAATCACGCTCCCAAATGCCGTCAAGGTACAGATGCAAAGGTTAAAAAAATGAGGTAGGAAGCGTGCAGGCGCTGTGACTGCCTGGGGATGAACAGGGAAGGCTTAAAGGTTAACTTGGCCTGACTTTCAGCTCTGCAGCGGATAACAAAAATTCAAGTTGGGTACAGCAGGGAACCGTAAGCCGAGTTAAAAAGATCTTTGGGAGAGGCTACCCAGATGAGGGTAGTTGCTTTGTTAGTTATCTCCTTGCTAATTAAGTTCTGTAGTGCTACCCTGCATAGCAGTGGTATGCAATGAGGCAACACTGCTGCATGCTGAGCCAGTTTTGTGTGGTGGGGCGGCTGGGCTCGGCATAATGGTTAACCACTGAGCTTTGCAGCTGTGGTAAGGAGAACAAACCTACTGAGCAGCACATCTCCAGTGTGTATGTATGCTTAATCTTCTATGGATTTCAACCCAGTAAAAATGTGGCAAGTGTGAAACACTAAATTAAGGCATTTAAGCCCAAACAAGAAGGTGACACACCTCTTAATTTTGTCTAGAATTCTGGTAATAAAAGTGTATCTTACATATGGTTATTACTGACTTATGTATCTCATTGCAATTTGAAATGATGTCAGTATTTCTTTAGTGGTTCCTAAGAGGTTATCTCTCATGAAATATTGAACCAGTGACCCAATCTATTCAGAGATGATGAAAGGCCCAATCTAACCTTGTATTGAACGTGGCATTTACGAAAAATGAAATTGCTCATTTCTATTATGTAATCAATAGCACATTAAACCATTTATCATTAATTTGATTAAGGAATGTCATTTTAGAGCTCTGTCTTCTCAATCTAGTTTAAATTCAATGTCTGAAAAAGCACACGGTAGTAAAAAGAAGGCAGCTGTTCTGTAGCTGCCTTACTTCCTGGGGGTAGCAAATTCATCAGGTCCACTTCTGCTGTATCACTTCAGAAATGTGATGTTATGTAGTACAAATGCAGAGAAATCATCTACTCTAGACTGTCGTCAAGATGGAACAAACTTCTAGCTTTGAGATGTAAAAGAAACTGCACATTCTCCTCACCCTCTGAGGGATAAATAGTGCTGAAATACAAGGAATGAAGTGAGAAAGGGGAGGCTACCAAGTCTCTCCTAGTCTAAAAGTGATTCTGCTCTGAGATTGTCTCCTGGGAGTGATAAAGGAAGGTGCCTGCTTTATTATTCCATTGATTCTGAAAGAGCCATCCAAAATCTCTATCTGTGTCTTTGGAATGAGGCCAGGTGCCACCTAAAATTTTTCATGCTGAAGGACACATTTGTTTTGTTGATGCGTTTAGTGACTTACTGTTCTGTTCATCCATCTATGGCAGCTGAGTGAATTTTTGAGGGGAGGTGATGTACCTTCTATTCTCACAGCGTAATAGAGTATCCTTGCTGTATAGGAATGGAAGTGCTAGGGAGTATAGTGGGGAAGTGATTGCTTGTAACACTGTCACTGCAATGCTAAGTCATGGCCTGAAGCAATGATGGAGCACCTGGTAGGGAGGGCAGGGCCAGCCCAGGGAAGCCCAGGTGTATGCAATGTACTTGAGCAACAGGAAGGGGTGGAGCCAGGATCCTCCCCTTCCCAGCCCTCATTTAAGGGTTGGCTGTGAAGGTATCTCTTGCTGGAGATCCCTGTGTGCCTGAGGCCTTTGGAGGGTAAGCAGCTCTTTTCCTTTGTTCCTGTGTTTGGGCTTGTTCTTGTTTGTTGTAGTTAAAGACTTTGCTACCCTGCTGTTATCATGGTATTTTTCATCTCGTTTTAGCATTCTCCACCTTGTGAATAACTTGGAAAATGCAGATTTCATAACTGAATGCTTTGTTGACTTGTATGGAAGCTGTGTCCTACTGTGAATCATAAGTCTTTTCTTAAACTTGCATAAGTAATAGGATGTAATAGCTGATAGATTTCTCTTTTTAAGGCTGATCTTGAAAATGATCCTTTTTTCCATTACCTTTAGTTGCATTTTAATTCATTTTTATTGCCTTTTCATAGGCCTCTCAGGAAGAGTTAAAAGCTGCCTACCGCCGGTTGTGTATGCTGTACCATCCAGACAAGCACAGAGACCCAGAGCTGAAATTGCAGGCTGAGCGGCTGTTTAACCTGGTTCACCAAGCTTATGAAGGTCAGTAGAAGTCTTTGAGTTTGCCAGAACTTTCTAGGGGCTTTCTAGGCAGGGTTTGTCTTTGTGCTCTTTAAAGTACAAGTAAATTATATTATAAATAAATATATAAAATAAATTACATTATATTATCATAATATTGCTGATACTTAGTAGTGCTTTGTTTCCTTTTTCTGTCCCGTACATCAGAGGAGCAATGCATTGTAAGTTCTGCAGAGAAGAAGATATGGAGTCCTGGTCTTATCTCCTATGTGTTATAAATAGTCTTGTCACTATCTCCCTCGCTTTTCTGTAGAATGACTTTCCAGAATCTGCCTGAATTCTAAGTAACATTGTTTTGTTGGCCTGTGATTTAAGAAGACCAAGTTCTCATTCTTTCTTTATTTTAATTTGCAGTGCTTAGTGATCCACAGACCAGGGCCATCTATGACATATATGGGAGGAGAGGACTGGAGATGGAAGGATGGGAGGTAAGAGAAATTCAGTACCTTATGGCTGGTGGGATTGGTTAAATCTAGGTTTGTCTGAAATTCTTGTTATATTGAGCTGCACTGAGCTGCAGCTCTAAAGTGTTACAAAAATGAACCTATCCATTCCTGGTCCTTCCAGTTATTTAAGCTCACTTGCTAGCCTCTGCCAGCCTTAGTCATTTACATTATGCTGCTTGCTGCAAATTCATACTATATTGGGCCAAGTCAGTACCAAGATCAAGTTTGGAGTTAGTTGTAAGGAATGTGGAACAATAGGAGTATGTAACAGACATTTCTAATCTGCTTACTGCAAACTCAAACATGTTTTGAAAATCTAAATCCAGTACTTTTTCTGTCCTTGATTAGAGCCGTCCCTGAAACATGTAGGGTAAACAGAGCAGCGGGGACAGCGTGTTAGAGTGTCAGTAGACCCCAGTTCCATCGGCAGAGAAACACCCGGTATTTCAATTTCTTTTTGAACAGGTTGTGGAAAGGAAGAGAACTCCTGCTGAAATCAGAGAGGAATTTGAGCGTTTGCAGAGAGAGAGGGAAGAGAGAAGACTGCAGCAGAGAACTAATCCAAAGGTAAGCAGAGACTTCATGCCAGTCTCAACACTGAGCTCTTAAGTGTTTAGGAATGCAAGGGTAATGAGCCTCAATGAAGGGTTATAGTAAATAACCCCTTAGGTATTCACAGTTAATGAGCTACTCTTTAAATATGCAGTTTATCTGGAAAATGTAGGGAAAACAGCTGAGTCTTTGAGCAATATTTTTTTCCTATTTTTTCTGTTTAGACATTAGAGAGCAAAAGTATCTTTCAACGTTTTTAGAAAGGCATTACTGACACTGAAGTTGTTTTGAGTTCTATCCAAATATTCCAAATGAAATGTAACTCCTTACAGTTACCTGACAATTTTTCCCTTCAGCATTGCTCTAGTGTCACAACAGCATGGAGAAAGATTCAGATGCAGCCTTGAAAAGAAAAAATGAGGCAGTTACTGAACCAGCTGGATAGATAACTGTTCCTTCTCACTATAGAGTGCTTGCAGTGCAGTGAGCAAAATCAACATGAACAAGATTGGGGTCTTGCCTATTTCACAGTTAGTTCCTGTTTAAAGAAAGCTAAATCACATTCCTCAAAATGAGGATCATTAAGCATTCCATCCTCATCTGTCTGCTTGAGCAGCAATAAATTGACCCTAAATGACCCACCTCACTGCTGAATCTTGGCTGTTTAGGAGTGATTTGTGTTAAGGATGATGTTCTCATTGTGACATTGGAATGGCAGGGAGATGTGGAAATGATGATTGACATCTGTCACCTGCTGTGACTGGAATACTCCAATAGGTTAGAATGCTAATGGCCTAGCAGGCTCTTGGCTTGATAAATGTGTAGGCAACCTGAGTCTTTGTCAGGATTGTCCCTGACTGAGGTCTTGAAGCTTGTTGAATCAGAAAAATCTTGGTTCTCGTGCAGTGAGCAGTACTATCAAAGAGTTGCATTGGCCCTCATCTAGTATACTTTAATCTACCTCTTATCTGTATCTTTTTCTCCTTTTTTCTTAAACTGTCAGAAGCCATTTTGTGCCTGTTTTTTCTAAACCTCTGTTGGAAGCCTTTCCCTTCCACGCAGGATAGAAATGGCCCATGGTGGGGAGCCTTAATCTTCCTCTCTCCACCCTGAGGTAGCTGTGCAGACATTTACATAGGTAAATAAACTCCCTCTGTCTTCAAACAAACAAAACTGTAGTGAGACATAGGTTTTTGTTTTACTTACAAATGCTTGGTGGACGTACAGAGATCCTGCATCCTAAGCACAGGTGGTGGTACTGTTCTGATGCCCTTGAAAGAAGAGATCCTCTGTGTCCCTGTTTTCATGCATGGGCCTTTACAGTGTTGCAGCATAGCTCGTGTAACCCAACAGATTGCTGGTTGATTAATTACTACTAGTGCTGGTTTGGAAGGTTGCTGTGGTCTTGACAGTCAATAGTTTATAGTCATTGTAGTCACTGTGTTTTCTTAGGGGACAGAAGTGTGAGTTTAGGACTGAATCAGAAAAATATCCATCTGAGAAGACCTGTAATGGTTTGAGGTACTCCTTGGCACAGACTTTGAATCTGTGCTGGTCTTAGCAAAGCATATTGAGTAATGCAGGTCACCAGGCTGTTATGAGTCATGTACAGATATTAGGAACTTATTTGTACTGAAAGGGTGGCTAAGCATAAGGTGATATGTAAATATCTGCTGTTGACATATTCTATCCAGGAAAAGATTTCTGGATGCCACAAAACAAGGCAAGTCCAAATGTCTGTACTAGAGATGAGAGTGACTCTAGTCAGGAGGATACTGACACGGAGGGGCACGGTTATCTCTGTGTAGTGTTTCACTGTGACTTCAGGAGTTTAACATTTTGTCTGGGTATTTCACTGTGTCTGTGAGCAGTAAAAAAAAAAAAACAAACCTGTATTGTAAGCCTTGGTCTCTGTGTCCTGTGATAAAATTAGCCATCTGGGTGTTTGCAGCAACTGCTGATTGGCAGCCTATAGAAATGTCTCTCCAGGCAATGTTCCTGTGGAATTAGGTAGCACAGCTGTGATCACTTCATACATGAACACAAGTTATCTTAAAATTTCAAACACTTTGTCAGTTCTATAAAATGGCTTCAGCAAAGTAAAGCATTTTAACCAGAAATGTTGAGCAATAACCAGATGTAGGCAATTTGGCAGGTTTCAAATTGAGCCTATTATTTGCTTTTAGAGTTTTGTTTTTGTTTTCAAAGATGTGCAGAAGGGTTGAAAAGTTCATTACTTGATCTGAGAACTGCTTTCTGTTGGAGCAATAAATCCCATTATTTTCCTGCTGCAGAAGGTCGGCACCTAAGAAATGTAGATTCCTCAGGGCCCAGCCAGGTTCCATGTGTCACTTCCAGAAGGAAGATGATCATCTTCCAGGAAAAAAGATGAGGAAGGATATATTCTTCTCTGACATGTCTATTAATTTCATCATTAACAACTGTTTCATGTTTTCAGGGATGTTAAATGTAGGTAACTTTAAAAGGTGCTGCCAGATCACACTTCTAATGGTCCTGAAGTGCAGCAGCTGACCTCCTGCCCTGCTGTGTGGTGCACTGCTCAGAGTGTTGCTTGCTGAGTGCCTGCAGCCAACTTCTGGGCAGAGCTTTGCAGCTTCTCCCTGCTGCTCTCACTTTGAGAAGGTTTTTCCATTTTTTTTTTTCTTTTTTCAGTGGCCTGAGCAGGTGGCTGATGGGAAGCTGTGAGGAGCAGTGCTCCTCTCTATTATCCGGTGCCATAGGGGGTGCTGTCGTTCTTTGGGAATATTTTTAACATTGCCATCTGCTGCTTTTCCTGTGCTTGTGCATGAGCCAATTTCCTTGCCAGGACCTATAGGTCTCTGAAGGTGACTTCACCTGCTTGGCAGGAGGGAAAATAACTCATGGAGCCTGCTGCTCCCTTCACCAAAAGGCAACTGAACAGAAATCCTGTTGCGGAGGGCAGGGATGGGGGCAGCTGAGGTGCTGCTTTCATCTGAATTGCTTTTGTGAATTTTATGCGTAGGTTCAGGTGTTTTCCTTTTGACTTCTCCATTTTCACTGAGAGGAGTGTTTTACAATTCACAGTTGTGAAAAAGGAAGTTGTAAGATTTCATTCAAATCTAACGAGCTTACTATTTAGAGAACCTTTGTTTAAAAACATTTATCTTGTAATTCAGTTGCAGTCTGACAGTTTCTGTGCTGAATGCAGCACACCAAGCAGAAAACCTTTTTGTTGTACAGCTGTTGTGAAAGATCTTGGGCTTTGTATATTTCTGAAGTGAACAGTGTCAAGAAAGAGAGGAGTAGTTCTGTTTTGTTAAGATGTGCATTCACCTGTGTTTAAACGTTTGATCAGTCAGTCTGGAGTGCATTTATTGGAATCTCGTGGAGTCAAGCTGGCCCTTGCTTTCTTTGGTTCTTCTCAACGTGCTTTGTAGATATCTGGAGCAGCAGTGCAGGGTTGTGCAGCTTCTAAGGCACTTGGCAGCCTTGCTTTGCTCCACTGTTACGTTGGCCTTGTGTCAAGGAACTCCACAGCACAGGAGAGGCTGAAACTGAAGAAGTTGTAACATTTGGAGAGCAGATCTTGAAGGTGATGTTGGAGGTCGTTCCTGAAAAGTTATCTTCTGCATAAATGGTAGTAATTTGTCATTCCTGTTTCCTTAAACAGGAAATAAGTGTAATTGATTTTAAAATTCAACAGCCTTCCAAAAATAAACTGTAAAAAAATTAGGATTCAGCCTTTATTCCAGAGTTCTGGAAACAATCATACCTTTGTGTGTTAAAATATGTACTTTTTTTTGCTGTGCAAGCGATCAGAAAATAAACAGCAGGGATCTTCACAGCAGATACATGGTTGGAAGTTTGAACGCTATCGAGCTCTGCAATCTAAGATTCAGAGTTCTACTAGAATGGAGTGAGGATGGAAAAATTTCTGCTCAGATGGAAACAAGAATTTATTCCATCCATATTCCACTGTCAGGATGTTTTTACACCTACCCTGGGTTGTGTTTATTCAAACTGCTTGATGTTAATCATGTGCGTGCACAGAGGTTTTGTTATTGCAAGTGATACATTTTCTATGGGTGGTAGTGCTGTGTAATAGAGCTATGGGGAATGTTATCAGAGCCCCTTGAAGATACATGACCCAGGCAAGAATCTAATCATGCCCTTTTCAAATAAGCCCACTCTTGCCAATGTTTCAAGTTGATTCCTCCTGGGGAAAAAAAAGTGTTTTAATGTTTGTGTGTTTAAAAAAAAAAAAATGCTGTTTGGAATGGAGAATGTAATTGCAAAACAAGAAAATTCTGAAAAGCAGTCTTTAAGCTAGCAATGTGTGAGGGTGCTTTAGCCATTTAGCCTGAGTAAGTTGGATGTTTGTTAATACTTTGTTTCACTTTATCCTTAGGGAACAATTAGTGTTGGAATAGATGCTACTGACCTCTTTGATCGTTACGATGAAGAATATGAAGATGTGCAAGGGAGCAGCTTTCCCCAGATTGAAATAAATAAAATGCACATATCCCAGTCCATTGAGGTAAGGAGGGCAGGCACCGTGGCTGGCTTGGTCAGGGTCTGAGAAAGTGAGGTACTACAGTGCAAGCCAGCAGAATGTGGAACACTGCTCAGAGTTCTCATCTTGCTTTACAGAAAGATCCATTAACCAGTGTGAGTGGGAGGAGGAGACTCAGTTCCAGCAGGACTGTGTGTTGAATGTGTGGCATGCGTTTGTGTGAGCACAGGCACAGAATTTGATGGCTTGTCTGTATGCTGCAATACTCCGTGCTAGCAGGGAGGCTGAATTGTGATTGAAAGTGGGTATCTGGCTCTCTGTGAATGCAGGACACTTTGTATATGAAAACATATTATCCAATTTTGAGGACATAGGCAAGGAAACAAAGGACAAATGTTTCTTTTGTTCCAAACAGTTGGAGAAATTGAGTCTGCTAGTGAGATTAGAAGGAACTACAGCCCAAGATCAGGACGTAGGGGCTCATTAAAGCTGTCACAAGCAGCTGCTGCTATAAAATTTATTTCACATTTTGCTGTATTCTCACTACAAAACTTAGAATGAGCATGTCTGGTTCAAACACCTGGGTTAAGTGGATAACAAGAATGCAACTGTACTGATTCTTGTCTCTCTGTGCTTACAGTCTCTGCAGTCATCTACAGTTTTGGCTGTGTCCTTGCAGAATAGACATTACATATGTGAATCAGGATTGTATTGGTAACAGTATATTCTTTTTGTCAGGCACCACTGACTTCCACAGACACAGCAATACTGTCTGGTAACCTCTCTACCCAGAATGGGAATGGAGGTGGATCAATTAATCTTGCTTTTAGACGAGTGACATCTGCCAAGGGATGGGGAGAGGTAAGAATGCTGGATGTAGTGTACCCAATTTGTTTTAGGCTGCTTGGATTAGTTATCTAGACTATTTTCTCTTGGGAACTTCAGCTTTTTTCACCTCTGTGTGCTTCCATTTCAGAAGATAGGGATAGCAGTGCTGACAAACTTTCTTGAATGCCCTATGAAGAGAGCTCCTGGAGATTTAGGTGGTAGCAGTATTTGTAGAGTGATATTAAAACAAATGCGTTGATGGATAGTAGAACAGTACTTGGTACATTCTGTTTCCCAAGTCCAAAGTTTTTCTTCCTTTTCCTTCCCCTTTTTTGGCCATGCATGATGTGCTTGGCTTGTGCTGATAGAATGTTACCTGTTGTTCCTTGGGACTTTCTGATTTTCCTGTCTGAGGCCTTCCCAAAGGCTTCCGGGTGTGTGCTAGTTGCCTGTAGGGCTACAAAAATGGCTTTCCTCTACTCATGACAATCTTGCTCAGAGAAACATGTGTTATTCTGAGTGTGAAACTAGCAGAAAGGAGAGGATACTGAAAAAAGTGCTGGACTTAATTCAGATGTTTTAAACACTTCTGAATTAAAACAATGCTTGTAAAGTACTTTGTCTCTTGACAAAGCCTGTATTCTAACTGCTTATCACTGTGCCTTTTAACAGTTGGAGTTTGGAGCAGGAGACCTTCAGGGACCCCTCTTTGGTCTGAAGATATTCCGTAATCTTACACCAAGATGGTAAATAGTCAAAAAAAAAGTTTAATATTTGGTTCCTCAGTGTGGAATATTAACAATCTTAAATTCATTTGCAGAACAGAAAATAAATCTAGAATTAAAATGAAAAAGGTATCTCTTCTTTAGACTTTATATAATGCTTTAGTGCTAATCAAAATGCATATATTCTGTTTGTTAGCGTCTTCTATTTTAATACCACTAGATTAAGGGGAGTCTGTTTTACATCCTGATGGGGCTTTGCTTATTTCTTCTAGCTTCATCACTACAAACTGTGCTCTGCAGTTTTCATCCCGTGGGGTCCGCCCAGGTCTCACCACAGTTCTGGCCCGCAACCTCGACAAGAACACGATGGGGTACTTACAGTGGCGATGGGGCATCCAGTCAGCCATGAACACCAGCATTGTCCGGGACACAAAAACCAGCCATTTCACTGTGGCGTTGCAGGTGAGAATCCTGTTGCTGTGTACAGGGGACATTGATGCCATTCTGTGTGGGAGAAGTCTCAGCTTTTACTCTTGTATTTCAGCTGGGAATCCCACATTCTTTCATGATGGTCAGTTATCAGCATAAGTTTCAGGATGAGGATCAGACACGGATAAAAGGTTCTCTAAAGTAAGTGTGCAAGTGGGAATTCGTATTGCTCAGAATCTGTTATCTCCTGCTGTTGTAGGTCTCTGGGTTCCACACAAGTTGAGCGTTTCTGTACTCTTCAGGAATCTGCTTTTCTTTAATTATATCTGTTAATGACTGAAGTGAGTGTCTTGGAGGCTTAGCTTTGTGTGTCTCCCTAGTTAACCGAAATGTAAAATGCATGCTTGTTGCCTCTGTAGTCTGTTAACTAGTTTACTAACTAAAAGGGCTGATATCATCTTGGAGATGCACCGTTAATCTTCTGACAGCCAGCATCTGCCCCACACAAATGTATTTGTTGTGTGTTTTACTTGTTGGGGAATTACACTAAAGAGAATTCAGTGATGAAAAACTTAAGTTGTCTGAGTCTTAGCAATACTTGTTCTCTCCTTCTAGGGCAGGGTTCTTTGGGACCATTGTGGAGTATGGAGCGGAGAGGAAGATTTCCAGGCACAGTATTCTAGGAGCCACCGTCAGTGTTGGTGTTCCCCAAGGAGTGTCTTTGAAAATCAAGTCAGTTAAAGATTATAACTGTAGAGTGTAGAGGCCAATCATAACTTATGTTATTGTATTTCAAAAATTCAGGTGAGGGGGTTCCTATCTTAGAGCAATGCAGGTATGTTGATATACCAGTGTAAGGGTTTGCAGCTGCCCTCATCTGTAATGCAAGTTGTGCCTATCTGAAGCAAAGCGTGCCTTCTGCTCATATTATTTTGAGCCTGAACCACCTCTTACAGGACTATTGTGTGTATGCATCAAAATATTCTGAGAGTACAGCTTTAAGTTTGGGGTTTTCTTAGTAAGGGGGTGGAAGAATTAAAAAAATATTAAATGTATTTAATTGCATTCCATTTGTGCAACACTGTGCATACCTATGCGCTTCAGTTAGTGAATTGCCATTATTGAGTATCACTGAGGATACTTTGTTAATATGGCAGTTCACAGAGATGGCAGACCTTTAAGGCTTCGTGTACTGTAGTGCACTTCTGAGTTGTTGCCAGCAGAGGGCGTACTAGGATGCAGAAACTGTAAAGATGTGAAGATGTTACTATCAAGAAGACTTCTCAAAAATTCATGTTCTTCTAAAGTTTATAGTCTTCTCATGTTTTTGAGATGACTTAATCATCTCTACCTTGCTTGTGTATTTAATCAAGTACATTTAACTCCGCATTTCTTCTGACCTGTCATTGTGTTCTTGCTTATTCCAGGCTGAACAGGGCTAGTCAGACCTACTTCTTCCCTGTCCACCTAACAGATCAGCTGCTTCCCAGTGCTGTATTCTATGCCACTGTGGGACCCCTAGTTATCTACTTTGCCATGCACAGGCTAATCATCAAACCCTACCTCAGGGCACAAAAGGAGAGGTAAGCTGGCAAGGCTGTATTTGTAATACAGAGCTGGAAAGTCCTGATAAGTGCTTCTGGGAGTCTGGTTCAAAGGCTGGGATATCCAGCTGAGGCATGGTGTTAATGCTGCATTGTCAATTCTACTAAGTTCTGGAAGGCCACAAAAATCCCGTGGAGGGTGGGGAAGAACCTTGAAACCCAGCTCATTAGAGTGATATTGTGGGCCAGCTATAATTGGGGTGAATTAGTAAACATTTGTCACTTTGTGGCTGAATCCCATTCATTGTGTAGACCTGATGTGATTTTTGACTTCTTTATGCCAGAGAGCTGGAGAAGCAAAGGGAGAGTACTGCCAGTGACATCCTTCAGAAGAAGCAGGAGGCAGAAGCTGCAGTAAGTCTTTCTCATAACTAATCCCTTTTGAAGCTGGTTTTATTTGGCTTATCTCTTTTGGACTTAGTGTCTGACACTGCTTAATTTTTACTCTATCCCTTGTGTTATTACAGGTTAGGTTGATGCAAGAGTCTGTCCGGAGGATAATTGAAGCAGAGGAAGCCAGAATGGGTAAAGATTATAACACCATTTATTTGTTCCATAAGTGAGGGTAGAGGAAAGAGCAATAAAAAGGCTGGGTAGCCGAGGGGGAGAAATGCAAAATGCAGTTGCTTCATTTCTGCTCTTAATGAAGCATGGCATAATTGCTGTTGTGCATATATTGGGAAAATTCCATTGTTATTTGTCTGGTGTCTGCACTTAGGGACACGCCAAATATTGCCCTAGGAAAGGCTGCAAGATGATCAGCAGAATGTAGGCAATAGTCTTGGCTTCTTCTCTGTACAAAAGAGAAGTGTGGGTATAAGCATGTGGAGAAACTTGAGGTCTGTGTTTTGCTCATCTCTGATCTGCACAGTTTGCTCTTAGATTATAATGGAAGCCTGAGTGTTGATGTTTGTGAGCAACTACTATGAGACCTTCCAAAATGGGTTGTGTGGCATTCATTTGGCCTGTCACATCAGCGTGATGTTGAAGGCAAGTCATTCTGTCTTCGTGCTGAAATACTGCTAACAAACACCCAGGTGTAAGTGTTCCTCTGTCTTGAAAAGTGTGGGTTGAGTCAAGGCGGATTCAAGTATCACTGAAAGCAGAAGATGATGCTGGGATGGTCTCTTCATCCATGTCTGCCCAGCTGTCAGTGGGGAAACAACTCATTGCATTTGTGATTTCCTGTGAAATGCAGGTCTGATTGTAGTGAATGCCTGGTATGGGAAGTTCGTTAATGACAACAGTAGGAAGAACGAGAAGGTGAAAGTAATAGATGTGACTGTGCCCTTGCAGTGCTTAGTGAAGGACTCTAAGCTCATCCTTACAGAGGCATCCAAGGTATGTAGCTTATGTCAAAGCACATACTGAGACACTCAAGTGTGTGACTCAGAGTTCTGAATGAACTGTATGCTCTCCTCACAGGGTATTTCTGAAGCGTGCTAGGTTAGTTTACAGAAGCTGCTTTCCATACAAGTATCACAAACCTCTAGAAACTTCTGTTTCTCTGGGCACTTCCAGTCAAACAAGCAGTACCTCCGTGTTTATGGCATGGGACGGTGTTGTGAATTTTGGGACTGTACACCAGAAACTTCCTGGGCTCAGTGTTTTCTGTATTCTTGATACTGGGGAGATAATTTCTTAGCTTCTCATCTCATTGGCAACAAAACTTTTGGATTTTTTTTTCTGACACCTTATTCTGGTCCTAATGATATTTTAAGAGTCATTGAAGAGTGAAAATCTGTGCACTGTTTCCCAGTCTGTCTCCTTCTCTGTTTAAAGGCTGGGTTGCCGGGTTTCTATGACCCCTGTGTGGGTGAGGAGAAGAGTTTGAAAGTGCTTTATCAGTTCCGGGGAGTTCTGCACCAAGTGATGTCAGCTGACAATGAGGCCCTTAGGATACCAAAGCAATGTAAGTAACAAGGACTACCATGCTTCCTCCTTCAGGAAGAGCTGGGGTTACTGAAATGGACTGGGGTGGTTATGGTATGTCTCCAATTGTTAAGGAGCTCAGCTGCAGCATTTCAGCTGTTAATGCCACCTGACTTTAGATATCCAACCTGAGTTTAAAAGAAAGAGGCTTCCAGCAGCTGCTGTTATCCCTACTGGGCAATTCACAGCACTAGGTAGCCCACTGGGGACTGATCTGAAGGCAAGCTAGAGGCCTGTACCAGATTTCTTTCCTCTCTGCATTTTATCTATGTGCCAAGATGTTCACCCTATCAAGATGATTTTGTGAATTGTCTACTGACATGTTTTACTGGTACCATGTAGCCCTGGGTAGTTGGCTACGGGGCACAGTACTGTTAACACTTTCACGGCCCAATTTGAGGAGCATGTCCAGTTTACGAATCTATCATAAGTACAGTGAAGTTGTGAATGAATCACGTTTAATTAGTGGCCAGAATTGTTTCTCTGTTCCTGGTACAGTAGTTAAGTTCAAGCAAGGATGATGAAGGTGGCATGTATCCATTTACTCTTCTCATTCAACAGCTCACAGAATCGATGCAGATGGCTAATCTGACGAGAGCGTGCACGTCTGTTACAGTACCTGGGTCAGTGGAGACAGCAAAACCTTCCCCCAGATGCTACAAGCTTGAACAGAGACATTTTTGTTTTTATCTATATAGCAGGTGGTGGCCTACCAGTCATGTTAGGATCAAAAATGAGAGAACCTGCTTCCTGAGGTGGCTCCAAAGCAATACTTCTCAATTGTGGCTCAGTAATCAATAAAACAATGTGACTCTGAACGTGCAGTACTTTCTGCTGAGGTTGTGTGAGCAGGCTCTGAGCTCCACCCATCATGCAGCCAGATCTTTCCTGCAGCAATTTGGTCCAGTGCATTCTCACATAGCCTTCTGCACTCAGCAAGAAAGAAGACTTGTTCTTACTTCTTTGTGTACTTACTGAGGTAGGTAACATGCCTTTTTCCACGCCTGAGTGAAAATTCTTTATGTTAAGGCCACCTCCTGGGAGTTTTCTGTGTAAATCCCTTTGTTGGAAAGAGGGCAGAGATTGTTTTCCATCCTAATTCTGTATTTGAAATGCACTTGTTAAGAGCAAGTATGTTTGGAGCAAAGTTATTTTGCTTTTTGTAATGACAGGGACCTCTTCCATATGAATCCATTCAGCTGCTCATTTCAAACACTGCTCTACTAGACAAGGATACTGGGTATAATTGTCTTATTAATTTGTTTTCCTGTTAAGGTGTTCAGGAAACCAGGAAAGCAAAGCGGGGAAGGAGGACAGCAATTCATCTTATTTCTAGGAGGAAAAAAAGGAGCGTAGTTCATACAAGTAAACCAGACCAAAGTGAAGAGAGGTGCAAAATGGGGTAAAGAGCTGAAAACATTGAATTCAGCTGCCACGTCTGATGCAGCATCAGTTGTGACACAAATCGGTTGGATTTGTCCTGCGTGGAAGCCATGCTGGTAATTTACCAGCAGAAAGGGCAGTCCTGTTCTAGTGACGCAGCAGGTGGAAGTGACAGCCATGTAGTATTGCTGTGCATGTCAGTGCTGCCGAAGTTTTGGTGGGAGTTTTGTGTTTTTGTTACAGAGAAAGGAATAATCAAGGCTGTTTCTGAGTCACAGCTCTGTTCTCAGTGAGTCCTAGGGCAGCCTCCATTGCTTACATGGGAGAGACAGGAAACAAAGGATCTTGGCTGTGCATTGTTGCTATTACCATAAATCACTTCCTGACATGTACCTGACCCCTTTTTCTTCTTGATTGCTGTTCTCTCTGCTCGAGTCATGGTCTTAAATGCCCTACTGCAAGTAATTTTAACAGGACAATTGTTTCCAAAACCAGACTCAACTGAACTAGGCTGCAGGGAACTTTCCCCTCCAAAACAAGTTCATATGACTAAGTGTTCACTTTTAAAAGTAAAACAAAGCTCTTCAGTTGTGACCAGTTCCTGGTGTAGGACTTTATTTCACATATGACCGATGTTCTGTTTTTCTGATACTAAATGTAAAATGTGCAATAAATAATATTCAGCTGAGAACTAGCCCATGTCCCACTTTCATCTTCTGGGCAGCGTTGAAAATGAACTCTTTCATAAAGTGGGGGTTGCAAATTTTATAAATTTAACTGCACCCTTTGTTACATTCTGCTTCTTGCCCTCTTGTGGTCTCTTACACCTACTGCTAGTTGAAAGGAACAAGAAATGCCACCAGAATTGCCTTTTTCATGTCTTGTGCCTGCCTGAAGTAAGTGGTCAGCAGTGACAGTTATTCTGCACTGACTGGGATGTAACAAAATGCTCCCTGTGGGAGTGCTGGGAAGTAGGAGTTTTGCATTGGCAAGTGCAACCTAGTGACGACACGCTTACTGCTAATTAAAAAGGAAAAGTATACTCCTGTAACTATCAGGGCAAATACATGGAAAAGTTTGCACAATAAAACAATGCTTCTCTCTGACAAGTTCCTGAGATCCAGTTCCTGTTGTCACTAAAGTGACATGTTGTCTATGTTAAAAATGTAGAGAAATAGCAGAGTGAGTCTAAAACCTCTTCAGTACATGAGGGTGTGCTATGGAATTGCAACACCTGGAGAAGGACCACTTCTGAGACATAAAGTACATCCTTACTGCTCCAGCAGCACAGACAGTAACAGGGTAGTGAGCATCTTTGGATGCAAATTTTGGAATGCCATAGATACCTGAGGTGACTGCATCCTTTTCTAACTGAGCTAGCTAATGTTTGAAATACCTTAATGAGGATCTGTGAGCATGTGCTGGCCTTCTCATCTTGAGCCTTTAAACTGGGAATTCCTGAGGTGGAGATGCAGGTCAAGGTTTTACTTTTTGTGATCTTCCTTTTCATGCTCGCCTCTGTGCCAGCCCTCTGCTCCTGCTGTCACAGTATGATTCAGCCAATGACAGGCCATGAAAAATCACAGCTCTGGGTACTACTTGTGCTGTAAAAACCCAAGGACAGCTCAGCCACCCTGGCAGGGCTTAGATTCAAGCAGATGCTTTCTCTTTCATTACAGCTTAGCAAAGAAAACTCAGTTCCTCTGCCTTCCCGCTCTATTCTTTCTTTCCCCCACCATATCAGAACCATCATTGTCTAATTGTAAAGCAGTTCATGCAAAGGACAGGTGAATCTTAATTTTCATCTCTTGAATTCATAACTCTCTGAAGTAAAATGACTGACACAGATCTTGCCCCATTCATTTGCTAAACGTTACATAGAAAAGTTTCTTGAAGTGTGGTTTGTTTTCCCTGCCATCTCAGCCCACCGAAGATTCAGACTTCTGTTTTTCCCCTCTGTGTAAGTACTACCAGTGGCCTTTCCCGTCCGTGAAGCATGATGCTGCTGCAGCAGGTTCTTCTCTGCAGTAGTCAACTTGCAAACTCCATTTCTGCTTCCCTGCAGTTTGCAGTAGTCAGGCACTGCTGAATTGCATCCACACGGTGGAGCCCCTTGCCCATCTATCTCCCTTACACCGAAGTTTCAGGCTGCTCTTTCCTGCTGAATACCAAACTCCAGCCTTCCTCCTCTCTTCTTCATTTTCTGCCAGTCAATCAGTGCAAAGTCTTAAAAAGACTGTGAGCATAGCCCTACTTGAGAAACTGCTCCTTTTAACAACTTTGTTCTATGAGAAACTGCCATTTTACAGCTGCAGTCTCCTCTGGGACTTCTGCTTGTTGCTCTATGCAATACATCACCAACAATTAAAACAGAAGCTGTAAGCAACAGAGACTCAGTTTTTAAGGTGATCCAATGCCATTCCAAATTGCTAAGCAGTCTTCCACGCTCACCAAGCTGCTAAGGGAGGCTGCTGCTTTGAGCAGCACTTTGGGGGTGAGGCAGGTTCAGGAGTGGCAGAGAGGCACAATGTGGTGGTTTGGCGTGCAGCTGCTCTGCGGGCAGGGAAGGAGAGGGGTTCTCAAGAGGGCATAATGGTGCTTTGGGTTGTCTGAGCAGGTGAGCCTTTGTGAGGCAGATGCAGCACAGCCCAAGGGCAAAAGCTGACACGGCAGTGCCCAGTCCTACCAGCCTGGCCCTGGCTCTCAGGTCACCTCAGCCAGCAGTGCCATCACCTGAGTGGAGATCTGTCCCAGCCCGTGCCCAACTGCTGCACACCAAGCCTGCCTTCAGGCTGGCTGTGAACAGCCCCTGGCAGGGCTGTGCGCTGCTGAAGGTACAGCCATTCTGCCCAGGGCCCTCTTCCTTGCAGCCTTCGTGCCTTTTGGCAGGTCACTCCTCCACCACTCACCTTGTTTGCAGCAGGAGCTGGACAGGAGAGATTGTAACAGCAGTCCCCTGGCAGAGCATGAACGGGAGATCTGCTTGTGGCGTTCCTTCCATCCTTCCCTCGCTTTGCTTATCATTTAGGGAAGAGCACTTCTGGTCAAGTCTTGCTGCCACCCAGCACAACTGTTTTGCACACCAGTAAATCATACTAGCAGACTCTTGAATCCAGAATAAAGCAAAGTCATTACTCATTTGTTTCACTTTAAAAAAAAAAAAAAAAAAAACATGGTTCATTAAAACAGTTTTAATGAAAAAATAAAGTTCTGAATTAAACTATAATTATATATGGCTGAAAGTGATGAACTAAAACAATGGAGATGTTACTTTTTTTCTCTCTGCTGATACTGTAATGTGCTGGACTTGTCAGACACCATCTATTGGGATAAATCTGAAAAGGTAACAGAACAAGAGTCAGTCACATTGATTAGTATTTAACCTCTGGGAAAAAGAGGCAGTTCGCTTGGCCATTTAACACTTCTCACATAACAACTTCAGAACACATTCCAGGAGGTCCAGTTGAATTGCAGACACGCTGTAAACACAAAGATGCCACTGCTCAGAGCAGGTCCAGCCCTCACAGCTTGCAGCCAGGATCTTCCAAAGCCTTTCTGTTTGCAGAGTGAAATGGCAGCATTAGAGAACTTTGGTTATATTTCTGGCTGCAAACAGCAGTCAGGCAGCCATAAGGGGCAAGTCTTTGGCAAACTCCTCGGCGGTTGCACGTAGCTTCTGGAAGGCAGCACACCACAGTCACGGTCTAAGTTTTAACAGAAGCTGGAGCTGGTTTTCAGAACCTAGAGTCAGTTGTTACAGTGTAGTGGGATGGGATTTTTATGAAGAACCAAGGCTGAGGAACAGTTGCACAGCGTGCAGCTCCATCATCCTGACCCGGCCATGCCCTCGTCCCACACGGGAGCCCCAGGGCGCTGCTGTGCTGAGCAGCCTGCACGAAGCTTTGGCAGCCTGGCGATAACCTCAGGGAGGGTACCTGACTGTGCACTGGGAAGACCCTGCTCCTCACCAGGGCGCATCTCCTGCCGGCAGCGCTCAGGTAAGGCAGTGGTCTGACCGGGCCTGTCTGCAGACCGACGTGACGCGTTCGTACCAGCACAGCTGGTCTCACATAAGCTCTAGTGCCAGCCAATGACTCTCCTCATCTCACAGGACAGAGAACACATTCGTCAGGAGAAATGTCTCAAAATCATAAACCTAAGTTGTACAATGCATACAGCTTGCTCTGTTTGGTCACTGAGGGACAGCGCCTCCATCTTGGTGGCCTCACAAACAAGCCTGGACTCCCTGCACTCTCTTGTCCTTCCCAGCACCAGATGAGTCTTCATTACACTTCACCTTGCTAGCTGCATAGCCTGCATTTGTTGTTGGTTTTTTTTGTGTGTAATTTGCAGCCAACAGGTTAAAGAATTTGGTTTTCTGATTACAAATCCAGTCTCAAAAAATAAACAGCAGAAACAAAGTCAACTCAGCTGTAGTACTGATGGAAATGATCAAATCTCGAACCAGACTGGCCAGGTTCTACATTTACTACAGCCTCTTTTACAGTCCACGCTTGAATTCTGGGCTGAGAAAAGGGAGAATCGTCATCTTAAAACAGCACCTTAGAGTTTAACAAAGGGCCAGGACACAGAGCAAATGGTATTCCCCCCAAACACATTTGAGCCAATCATGCAAAACAAAGTCACAAAAAATCACCGTTAAGAAGAGACTTCTAAGAAATGTGATGTCAGCTAATTGCCAGTGCTGCCTGTCCAGAGAAAGGAGCGTTCTCTTTCTCTAAATGCACCAGTCCCCCAGAGCAGGGTGAAGTCCTGTCATTACACAACGCCAAATCACAGCGCTCACCTCCTGCCCGGGCCCGTGGAAGAGGAGGCAGATCACACAGAGGTTGGTATGCATTCACACTCACTCCTACAGAGCCTTAGAATATCTAAGATTGATATATACGGACAAATGGGCAGGTATAATAATACATTAAAATTAAAACACGTGGCCATTTACTTTTCAGACTCTTCACACAGATTCCCTCCTCCTCCTCCCTCCTCAGAGGATGAGTTTCCTAGCACAGAGAAGGTTTGCAGTTTCCCAATGGGATGAGAAAAAAACACGTGGCAAAGATATTATACATTCCCAAAACATCGTCCAACTCATAGTTGTAACTGGACAAAACCCCACTGAACCCAGAGAGCTTAATTTGTCTCTTGAGCTAATTGGTATCTAGCAGCAGTTTTGACCAGTCTGCTTCTTCCACCCCGGCCATCCACGACTTGGCGATACCTCATCCCTGTACCGCAGGCAGGCTGGGCAGCCCTTGGCCTGAGCAGCAGCAGTTCGGGGGAGCTCTGCCCGGCCCCCAGCCGGTGTCTGTGCTTTGCACGGCTCACCTGCCCGCCCGAGCAGCGCAGCAGCACGCGCCTCCTCGCTTAGTCCAGAAAGCGCCTGCGCGAGCCCGTCCGGGAGCGGTTCGAACGGCGAATGTCAAACTTGGAGTCCCGGCACTTCTGGCATATGTAGACCTCTGGGACGTTGGACTTGCGGATCTTGGCGCAGGAGAGGTGGATCCAGGTGTGGCACTCGTTGCACTCGATCATCGGCCGCCCGGCAAAAGGCTTCATGCAGAAGCAAGTGACCAGGTCCCAGGAATCGTCATCTGGAAGGAAAAGCATCAAGTTACATTTTTATCTCCTGATGGCTCTCCAGGGTCTTTCAGCTGCACTGGGAACTCTTTTCCTTCTGATCTAAATTAGCTCCCTGGCTCCCAAAGACAGGCGCTTTGCTGATTTTCCCAGGTCCTACAAGGAACCAGTACGCAAGCTCTCGCCAGGAAAATACTCTCAACGGCACAAAAGAGGCTGTATTCCAGGAGAGGACACCTTACACCTCTGTAAGTCGTTCACAACCTCGCCCCTTCCCCAAAAAACACCTGCTAATTGATTCTGCATTCTCACACTACAGGTACAAGAAATCAGTGGCAGCACCGTTGCTTCCACATGGCTTGCCACCCCGGCAGCCAGGCCACCTACCCGAATCCACCATGATGTCCTCATCATCGCCGGTGCCGTCCTCGTCCCGGAAGACGACCTGCTTGCCCTGCCGAATGACCGTTCGTTTGCCCACACTCTGGATCTCCACCGCCTGCTCGCCCGTCCCTGTGGGGTAGGTGACGCTGGAGGCCGTGTCAGAGTCCCAGACTGAGCAGTGCTCAGCCACAGACTGAGGGTCACCCTCAGACGAGGGGCTCATCGGCGTCTCTGTGTAAGAGTCCTCCGCCTCCAGCTCCAGCAGCTTCTCCTCGTAATCTTCCTCTGCAGACACCTCCGTTTCCCTTCTCTTCAGTTTTTTCTTCTTTCTGATCTTATCGATCTGCTTTCGCTCTGGCAGGAAGTTGCCGGGCTTCGCCCGCTGGAACAGGGAACTGTAGGGCTTTGCTCGCTTCAGCTGGCTGAAGTTCTTTCTATTCTTGGCAGGAAGGGAAACCGAGGAGGGGATGTCATTGAAGCGGGGGTCCCAGCTATCGCTGTCAATGGTGCCGCCGGTGCTGTTGGGGGGGCTGGGGCTGTTCCTCAGCGGCGTTTCCTAGAAAAACACACAGCAATCAGACGGCGGCGTTATTTCCAAGCTGACTTACACGAGGTGCTGCAGTGCTGGTACCGCACCCCTCCCCCTCCGGGGCCGCGCTTCACGCCCGGGCTCAGCCCCGATCCCTTCCCGATCCCTTCCCGCACCCCGAGCCGCAGCTCCAGCCCAGCACAGCCCCGGTGAGCAGCCGGGCCCGGAGGAGGGCACGGGGCGATGCTGGGAGCACAGGGACCGAGGCGCCCACCCGCCGCCGCCCTCACCTCCTGCGGGTAGGGGATGTATCCGGCTTAGGCCAGGACAAAGGTGCAGAACTTGTTGAAGTCTTCCACGGTGCGGTGCCTCCGGGAGGTGGGGGAGAAGTCCTGCGGGGGAGGGAGG
>JAOWBP010004584.1:470472-484863 GCA_028571105.1 Tragopan temminckii
GCGGTCCCAAAGGCAGTCAGGTGGGGGGGGGCCTCAGCCCCGGCCCGGCTCCTCCTTGTCACCTTCTGTGCCTCGCAGGGGAGCCGGGGCACGCGGCTGCTGGCCGTCCCAGCTCAGCACTGCCGCCACCGGAGCTCCTGTGCGGAGCGTGGGGCAGAATGGTGTGCAGGTTCCAAACCCGGCTCCCTGCTAGGAGCTCAGATGTACGGAGAAAATTCCATTGTGCGAACCAGGGAGAGCTGCTTCGAAGTCGTGCCACGATCTCAATGCGTGAATCGCAGCCGAGTGCTGAGCGCGGGGCGGGGGTCCGGAGTCGGAGCTGTGCTGGTGCCGTGGGGCGGTGTGCCCGCCCCCAGTGCTGTCCTCAATGCTGTGCCCGTCCTCCCTGCGGCGCTCAGCCCCCAATTCCCGCAGCGTTCCCCCCCCGGCCCTGTGCCGCCGGAGCTGCCGAACAGCCGCGCTCTTCATGCCGATTATTTCAATCACAAGCGTGTCTTGTCTCTCCGGCCGAAATTTCTTTCATAGACGGCGGAAAGTGAAATTTGTGCAATGTCTGTAGGAGGCTGAAGAAAGGCCCTTTGTGCGCCCTGTGCGCGGGGCATTGGGCAGCCTCCAGCAGCACCCTCCGCCACCCCAGCGCTCCCGGCTCGCGGGATGAATGCTGCGCTTGTCCAGAGAGCGGGACCTGCTCTTAAAGCCGGAGCCGGGCCCCCTGGCCAGTCCCACCGGTGTGGGCACGGCTCGGCCGAGGCAGCCCCCTGGGTGCCCCATGGTGAGGGCAGGTGCCGCGCTGTGGCCGCACGATGTTCCTGTACTGGAAGAAGCGGGGTGCGTACGAGCTGGGGGCTCTGCCCCCCGTGCTGGCGGGCATGGAGTACGGGGCGGTGGAGCGCTTCTCCTGGAGCTCCAGCCTGGACATCAGCGAGCAGCTGGCCGGTACGTCACGGGGCTGGAGGGCGATGGCGTGGCAAAAACCCTGTGCAGAGACAGAGGGACCGCTGTGCGCGGGGAGGCTGTGGCAGGGCTGGGAGCAGGGATGCCGCGGTGCAGCTGGGGAGCACCCAGAGAGCTGTGTGCGCCGTGCACTGCAGCTGGCATGCAGGTTGTGAGGTCCTGGTGCGTGTGTGTGTGAGCCCCTGCTGCCGGTGGTGGTGCTTAGGAAGGGCCGTGGCAGTTTGCAGCGTGACCTGGTGTGGGGTGGCGGGGCAGGGGGCTGCTGTCACTGTCCTCGTGGTTTTGGTGAGTTGGGAAAACTTCCCTTCGCCGGCCTGAAAGAATTTCTGATTTGTTTCTGTTATTATTCATAATAGGTCAAGTGAAATGATGGTGGTGGAGGGGCCAAGCAGCCCGGCGGGCGCTGCGGGGCGGCGGTGGGGACAGAGTGCCCATTGTGCTGCTGCGGCGTGGGGCCGGCGTGTGGGCAGTGGGGCCCCACGGCAGCCACACTCGTGGCTCTCTCCCATGGGCACTGCATCCAGGGGAGCCCACGGGGGTCTTCATGGAGGTGCCCTGGGCCGATGTGAGCATAGCCCCCGCACTGCCCCACAGGAGAGCTCTCACTTCAGCCCTGGTGCCCGCTGGTGTGCCGCGAGCTGCCTGGAGTCTGTTATTTTTAAACTATTAGGCACGACACATAACAAAAGCTTTCAAAATAGGATTTGTCCTCAAGGCCGATTTAACTGTTAGAGCTTAAAGCAGACCGTAAGCCCCTTTGGGGACTGGCGAGGAGCAGATTTAGCACTCCTGGCACTGCCCTCGGCCCGTGCCTCTCCTGGCAGCGGGTGCAGGACGATGCCCCCAAGCCCTGCTCTCTGCTGTGACCATCCCAGCTCTGCTACCCGTCGGGAAATAAATCTCCATATTAGGGCAGGTTTGGGGCTTTGGGCCCGTTCCTGTGTTTGCAGCAGTGGGAGTTTGGGGAGTGCACTGTGCATCATCGCTGGCAGCACTCTGGGCTGTCGTCCCCATCCCAGGGGCAGCTCCCAGCCCCCCTCCCAGCCGTGGGCAATCCTGGCCTTGCTCTGCCCTGCGTCTGGGGCAGCTGTGGGACCCCTTCTGTGGGCAGCATGTGCCCTGGGGCAGGGGGCCAGGAGGGAGCGCTGGGAGGGCTGTGCCGCTGATGCAGGGCTGTCCCAAAGGCAGTCAGGTGGGGGGGGGCTCAGCCCCGGCCCGGCTCCTCCTTGTCACCTTCTGTGCCTCACAGGGGAGCCGGGGCACGCTGGAGTGGCCCCAGCACTTTGTGGCAGGGAGCAGGAGGCAGCTGGTCCCAGTGCTGCGGGTGCACGCTGCTCTTCTCTGCTGGAGAAGCTGGAGCCGCAGCGCTGGGTTCTGGGCATGGGGACATGAGGTTTGGTGCATCACCGGGCGCTGCCGCTGCTCACCGGGGCAGGAGGTTGGCAGCCTTTGCTCTCTGCCTTCTGCCCAAAAGCTGGGTGCTCACTGTCAGGGACCTGTCCTCCCGCAGGGGCCGTCGGGCAAGAGCAGCGAGGCAGGGTTGGGCGTGGGGTTGCAGGGCCCCATGCGTGCACGCAGTGCTAACCCCAGCTCTCTCCTGCAGATGAGCAGTGCCCAGCAGAGGAGCAGGGGCTGCGTTGCCAGAATCCTGACTGCACTGACAAGAGGAGGGCAGCCAAGGTAGGTCATGGGGTGCCGGCAGTGCAGCTTTCAGCTCAGGCTATGCTATCAGGAGGGCAGCAAGCATGCGGTATTGGTGCAGATCCGGGCAGGTGGAGGCTCCCATGGGCTCGCCCTGGCTCCCAATGCTTCTGGTGCTGGCAGAACCGGTTGGTGCAGCTGGCTGGCAGGCAGCCATGGGGCAGAAAGCCCTGGGTCGGTAGGATGTGGCTAGGTAGCAGGGAAGGGCTGCAGCCACTTCCCCACATGGTGGGAGCTGTGTATGGCACACATCCTTCGGCAGCATCACGGTCCCACTGCCCGTGTGTGCCTGCAGGCTCGTGCGTGGCCGGGATTTAACTGCATGGCAGCAGCTTCCCTGTTTCCCCACCTGCTGTAATTCAGGCTAATCTCATTGAGCCCGTCTGTCCTGTTCCCGGTGGGAGCACCGCTCAGCAAGCCAGCACAGGCAGCGCGGCTGTGCCCGGGAGGGAGGGAACCTCTGCTGCAGCTCTCTGCTGCGCACCGGGGCTTGGCAGCAGAGCTACACAGGGCCCCTCCAGGAGCAGCTGCGTTCATACCCACGTCCATTGAGGCGTGTGGAGGGACGGGAACGCCGTGATCGGGCTGGGAAGTGCAGGGCTCTGGAATTAAGCGGAGCCTGCGGCTGGAAGCGCCCCATGCCACCTCTCCTAATCTTGTTGATCGCTAATGTAAAGCCGGAGTGGATTTAGGGTCCCTTATCTCTGGCTTCTCGACCTGCTGGCTCGCTCCGGGCTGTCCTCGCTGCCGGTGCCGCGCTGCTGCTCTGCTCCTGGTGAGTGCCGGGTTCCTGCTCAGTGCGCCGAGGCCGCGCTGGTGGGGAGGGCGTGCAGTGCTGAGCCGTGCGGTGCGATGCTCCCGGCCTCGCTGGGAAGGGCAGCGCAGGAGCATTGCTCCAGCAACAAGAGCGATGGTTGTCGGGCCCTGGAGGCCTGGCAGCACCAGCGCAGGCTTTTATGGTGAGCAGGCGAGCTCTGTTTTTTGGAATGAGGCACCCGCTGCCTTTTGAGGGCATCAGGGAGGAAATAACGAAGCGGTGGCCTTTCAGGCAGTGCGGGTTTTGGGAAGGCTCTGCTCTCCAGCTCCTCCCAGAGCCGGGCTGTGCCCTCAGCCCCCCAGCACCTCAGACCCTGCAGTGCAGGGAGTGGGGCAGGCATCTGCCTGAGGAGGGGAGCGTGGCGTGGGCAGAGCGGGGACCAGGCATGGGGGAGGCGAGGCGGGCAGGCAGGTGTGCAGTGCGGCCGCAGGCGTGGCGTGCCGTGTTTGCACGGGTGGAGCTGCTGGGTAAACACAGCGCGGGACACACGTGGCACCAGGCTGCGGCCTCGTGCCAGCACCACCGGGAGCAAACGGCCGGGAGCCATCCGCAGTGCTGGACGGCCAGGTGGGGCCGCGCTGGGACGTGCAGGCGGGCAGGTTGGTGAGCGGTACGGCTGCGGTGCTTCCACCCTGCAGCCCCGGGCTCTGCCTATGGGTTTGGGTGTCCCTTGGCATCCCTGCGGCGGGGGCAGCCGGGTGCGGTGAAGGCAGTGTGGTGCTGGGGGCAAGTGGCCCCGTTGGGGAGCGCGGGCGGCGGGCCGCGTCAGCATTGACCTCAGCAGCGCCGGGAGGAAGGAGGGCAGGAAGCGGGGGCGGCTCGGGGTGCACCGGCGCTTCCTCTGCCGCACAGCGAGGCCCGCGCTCCCGGGATGCCGCACCGCAGCCTTTCTGCTGGTGGGGTGGCCGTGGGCACTGCCAGATGGGGACGTACCTCGGGTGTGGGCTGACAGCCCCCAGCAGCACCCCAACCCCTGGCAAGCCCCCAGCAAAGGGTCACGGGCTGTGCACCGCGCTGGCGCTGGCCAGGGGTTTAAAAATAAATGCCTGTGAATGCCCGGCCGAGGCTGAGGCTGGGTGCACAATCGGAGGAAATGCATCGGCTTGCGAGCATTGTTTTGCTGCAGACACTTGCTTCCTCCGTCCTGCCGTGGGGACACTGATCTCGCAAACACAAAAAGGCTCCAGAGTGGCCCTGCAGCCCCCCCTGAGAGCACAGCAGGTCCTGGTGCACCCTCAGCCCAGCATGGGACGTCAGGAATGGGCGGGTGGGGGCCAGGTGCCCCAAGTGCCTCCAGTGCCCTCTCTCCCTCCATGCCCAGCTGTGTGCAGCCCTTCTGCTGCAGTCCCGAGGCTCTGAAGGTCTCTGTGCAGTGCAGTGGTGCTAGGGAGGGGGCTCAGCACAGCCCACAGGGGGTGAGGGGGTCCCGCTGCTGCCCTCTCCCAGCCCACAGCTGCGCCCCACAGGTATGCCACCACGCCGAGTGCCAGCAGCTGAACCGCAGCAGCCCGCTCAGCCTGTGTGAGGCCTGCGACGGGCACCTGCACGACACCATGCACTTCGATGGGCACATCCGCTTCGACCTGCCCCCACCAGGTGAGCCGGGCTGGCTGCACCCTGGGCCCCTTGGTGGGACACAGCGGGGCCAGCGGGTTCAGCACAGCCCGGCCCCGATGCTCATTGACAGGCTCCATCCTGGCTCGCAACGTGTCCACGCGCTCGTGCCCGCCGCGCACCAGTCCTGCCTCCGACATGGAGGATGACGATGAGGGACCGGCAGACGGAAGAGGGTGAGTGCATGTCCCAGCCCTTTCTGCAGTTCATGGGACAGACCCTGCAGGACACCTGGCTCACTCTGCCCATGCTCGCAGGGACAGGAGAAGCTCGGCACTGAAGCTGCCCAAGAAGAAGGCTCGGCGCAGGCACACGGATGTAAGGCACCATCCCCTCTCTGGGGCTCTGCTGTAGGGTTATGCTGTGGCCACATCCAAGATGGGTGGGAGCCCTTGGTGAGCTGCCTGTCTCCTACAGGACCCCAGCAAGGAGTGCTTCACCCTCAAATTCGACCTGAATGTTGACATAGAGGCAGAGATCGTGCCGGCCATGAAGAAGAAGTCCCTGGGGTGAGCGTGCCTGTGCCAGGCACAGCCCTGATGGGCACAGAGACCCCACAGGACCCATAGGCATGGTATCCCACAGGGACGTGCTGCTGCCGGTCTTTGAGAGGAGGGCGATTGAGCACAGCAAGGTGGACATCTACCTGGACCAGTCCAACACACCGCTCTCCCTCCAGTTTGAGGCGTACCGCTTCGGGGGACACTACCTGCGGGTGAAAGGTGTGGAGGGGGGCAAATATAAGGCCAGACCAGGCACCACGAGGCTGGGGGCTCTGACAGCTCTGTGCTCCCGTAGCCAAGCCTGGGGACGAGCTGAAGGTGGAGCAGGCGGCACGGGATGCACGCTCAGCCAGCCTGCCCATCCTGCGCCCTGCCAGCACCGCTGCACTGCCTGGGACAGGGCTGGAGCCAGGGCCGGGCCGTAGGGAGGGCGCTGACATCCTGGTGAGTACCCGCAGCACTCCGTGCCTCATGTATCCAGGAGGGTGGGGGCACACCAGAGCAGTAGGGTGTCTCCTGGTTGGCCTCATGCAGTGGGGGTGCAAACCCCCTGGAAGCCTCGAGTGTGGGCTCAGCTCCCAGCGGTGCTGTGTTGTGCCAGCGGTGCCACATTACGGTGTGGGCAGTGCCCTGCGCCAGGTGTGGCAGCTCAGCTGGCAGCCCTGCAGCTGTGCCATGTATGGGCTGGTACCTGAGCAAAGCAGAGCTCCACGCCCCAGGGCCCCATGGCTGTGAGCTGCCACGCAGACCCCAGGGCTCACCCTGGCTGCACTCCCAGCCAGGACGTGGCCACTGTCCCTCCTCGCTTTGGCACCTGTCAGCTGCTGTGTGCAGTCTCAGTCCTGCCCTGTGAACCCTGGCCCCAGATAAGCTGTGGGGCCGGACCTGCTGCCACTCCCCGTGGGAGCAGATGCCACACTCCTGTGGCCACGCAGCCACGCAGCTCCTGCTCCCCAGAATTTGGCTCTGGGGATCCCAGCGTGGGGACAGCAGCTCTTAGCTCTCCGTGCCAGAAGCCCCCGAGTGCGGCAAGATGGCTGTGTGGCCGGGGCTGGTGGCTGCCCGCATCCGGCAGTACGATGCCTGGCAGTGGGACCGGCACTGCACTGGTGGGGCAGAAGGGATGGCGGTCGCAGGGCCACCTCCACAGCCAGGTTCCCAAGGGCAGGTGGGAGCAGAGCCGAACCAGGGCAGCGGGGCCAGCGTGGGCCATGGCGCCTGGGGACACCGTGGCATGGTGAGCTATGGGGCCATGCTGGGGCAAAGTAGAGATTCTCCAGGGCTCACTGGGCATATATATGGTGCTGTCACGGCTTGGGGACAGTAGGTCTCTCCGTGCCACGCAATGGCCATGCTGCACTTTGTACCAGGTGAGGAGAGGGCAGCAGCCACGTTGTGGTGTGGCCTTGGCATGGGGTTGTGGGGATGCATGAGCGTGGCATGAGCCGAGTGCCCGGGCAGGCGGGTGCTGTGTGGCCGGGACTCAGCTCTGCTGCGGGATGGTGGGCTTTGATCTTTGCCAGCGAATTGTTCGGGTCTGTTTAGCTTATCTGGCGAGGAGGGAAATTAGGTTTTCTGCGCAGGCCCCACCTCCTTTTGTTCGGAGGAGCCCAGCCAGAGCTGCCTGGCTCTGCGGTTCAAGTTCAGAGCACGGCTGGGCGGTGCGGGGCTCGGGGTGCTGCACCCTGTGGGATGCGCTGAGCCGCAGTGCCCCTCTGCCACGGGGTGTGGGCACGGGACCGGTGCACTTGGCCCCCTGTATGCAGGATGCAGGTACGCAGGTCAGTGCGGGTGCGGGCGCAGCGAGCTCATGTCCCATGGGGGCCTGGCTCTGCACACCCTAGAAAGGGACCGGCTATAGGGTGTGGGGGACACATCAACAGGGGCAGAGCATGGCTTTCGGGGGCTGTCCCTGCCCTGTGAAGTGTGCAGGGCTGGTGCTGACCTGCGGCACCGACTGTACCCGTGCAGGCTCCGGGCAGGCGGCGGAAGAACATGACAGAGTTCCTGGGGGACGCCAGCATCCCCAGCCCTGAGCCATCCCTGCATGGCGGCGGCTCTCTGCCCACCAATGGCACCGACACCTGGAAGAACCGTGCTGCCAGCCGCTTCAGTGGCTTCTTCAGCTCCGGCGCCAGCACTGGCCCCTTTGGGCGGGTAGGTGGGCAGGGGAGGGGTGTGGGTGTCGTGGTGCTGTGCTGGGGTGGTGGTGGGATGAAGTCCTGCGTGGCTGTGCCCCGGATCCATGGGCAGGGCCAGCAGAACCGTGGCACTCTGCCACTGTCCCCAGCCCATCTGCTCATGCCTTCCAGCAGGAGGTGGACAAGATGGAGCAACTGGAGAGCAAGCTGCACACCTACAGCAGCTTCGGGCTGCCCAAACTACCACCGCAGCTCCGCTTTGACCAGGACTCCTGGGAGGAGGATGGGGACGACAGCAGCCTGGTGCTAGAGGACAGCTGGCAGCAAATCATTGAAGGCACAGAGGTAGGGCTGGGGTTGATGGCGGTGCTGGCCACACTCTTTGGATGGTGAAACACTGATGCTTGGCCCTGCAGGCCCTGACGCGCCGGCAGTGCCACCAGCAGGAAGCCATCTGGGAGCTGCTGCACACAGAGGCCACCTACATCCGAAAGCTAAAGGTCATCACTGATGTGAGTGCCCATGGCCCATGTTCCTCAGCCACAGGTGTCCCCCATACCATGGCTCCTGCCCCACAAGCTCCTGCTCTGTCCCCACAGCTCTTCCTCTGCTGCCTGCTGAACCTTCAGGAGTCAGGGCTGCTGTGTGAGGTGAGTGCAGTGTGTATGTAGGGGTTGTGCTGTGGGGTCTGGGGGAACAGCAGCGTGGTGCACAGCAGGGGTCCCCCAGCATGGTGGGTGCATGGGGATGTGACCCACGGCGGCTCCCCGCCTCCCCCCGTAGGTGGATGCTGAGCGCCTGTTTGGCAACATTGGGGAGATCATCCAGCTGCACCGCAGCCTGTGGAGCAGCGTCATGGCCCCGGTGCTGGACAAGGCCCGCCGGACCAAGGTGCTGCTTGACCCCATGGACTTCCTCAAGGGCTTCAAGACGGTGAGTGCCAACCCTGTGCTGTGCCATGGGCTGTGCCAGGCTGTGCCCTGCAGTGACACCTCCGTGCTGCCCGCAGTTTGGAACGCTCTTCAAGCCCTATATCCAGTACTGCATGGAGGAGGAGGGCTGCATGGAGTACATGCGCAATCTGCTGCGCGACAGCGAGCTCTTCCGTGCCTATGTGACGGTAAGGGGGGAGCAGCGGGGCTGGGGCCGGGGCTGCGGCTGGAGCTGACATCTGCATGTTGCAGTGGGCCGAGAAGCACAAGCAGTGCAGCCGCCTGAAGCTCAGCGACATGCTGGTGAAGCCGCACCAGCGCCTCACCAAGTACCCACTGCTCCTCAAGTCTGTGCTGAAGAAGACGGACGATGCGCGCACCCGTGATGCCATCCTCACCATGGTAAGGGGCACAACGCGGGGACGCGGGCAGATGGGCAACCCGGCCTCTCACCCCTGTGCCTGTGCTGCAGATCGGCTCTGTGGAGCACTTCATCAACCATGTCAACTCACGGATGCGCCAGCGGCAGGAGCAGCAGCGCCTGGCTGCCATCCTCAGCCGCATCGATGCCTATGAGGTGGTGGAGGGCAGCACGGATGAGGTGGACAAGGTAGGCTGGGCACAGCACAGCTGCAGTGCTGTGCTGTGTCCTGATCTGTGCTGACCTCACTGGCTCTCTGCAGCTGCTGAAGGAGTTCCTGCGGCTGGACCTGACGGCCCCCATGCCCGGCACCTCCCCAGATGACACCCGGCAGCTTCTGCTCGAAGGCAGCCTGAAGATGCGGGAAGGTAAAGACAGCAAGGTGAGGACGGGGGGATGGGGAGCTCACCCCTCGTGTGCGGGCTGGCACCCACAGCCCTGCTCTTGCCTCCACAGATGGACGTCTACTGCTTCCTCTTCACTGACCTCTTCCTCATCACCAAGCCCGTCAAGAAGGCTGAGCGCACCAAGGTGATCCGACAGCCCTTGCTGGTGGACAAAGTCATCTGCCGGGAGCTGAAGGACCCAGGTGAGTGGCACCAGGGGGGAGGGGTTGCACCCCAGGGAGACATTGGAAGTCCAAGCCTCACAGCCCCTCATCCACAGGCTCCTTCCTCCTCATCTACCTGAATGAGTTTGGCAGCGCCGTGGCTGCCTACACCTTCCAGGCCAGTGGGCAGTCGCTGTGCCGCAGCTGGGTCGAGGCGCTGCACAATGCACAGGTGAAGACACCGTGTGGGGGGGACGTGGGGGTCTCGTGCCCACAGCCCCCTGACACCTGCCATCCCCAGAACCTGCTGCAGCGGCTGCGGCTGCAGGAACAGCAGCGTGGGCAGTGCCGGCGCCTGCAGGAGGAGGAGGAAGATGAGGAGGACGGTGAGAGCAGCACCTCGACTGCCAGCTCGCCCACCGTGCTGCGCCGCAGCAGCACCAGCCTGGACTCCCAGCAGTGGTATGAGTGGGACAGGGACACTGTTACCATGGGTGTGGCGCAGCCCCCTCCTCACCTTCCCCTCTCCCGCAGCCCCTCGGACGGCTCCACCGAGACCATCTCAGTGGTAGTGGTGGACGGCGGCGATGAGCTCTCCTCCCCAGACTCGGATGTGGGGCCGTTCGGTTCACCATCAGACAGCACCTCTGTCAGCACCGGCACCTCTGTCAGCACCGCCACCGGCACCTCTGGCAGCACCCCGACCCACGAGCTGCCCTCGGGCAGCCTGCCCCTGCCCCACAGCGTCACTGTGCAGCCTGGCAGCTGCTGCTCGGCGTCCATCGACAGCGCCTACGGCACACTCTCACCCGCCTCACCACGGGACTTTCCCCGGCAGCAGGACATAGGGGCTGAGGAGGGGCCAGAAGCCCTGGCCCCACGGCCCCCCTCGCCCCGGCTGCGCCGTCGGACACCCGTGCAGCTCCTGCCCTGCAAGGCCCGAGTGCTCAAGTCCAAGTCAGAGGCCAGCCTGCTCCAACTGCTGGCCGGGCCCCCTGCCCCACTCAACCAGAGCCGAAGCCTCTCTGACCTATGCATGGCCCCCCCTGTTCCCCCATTGCTCCAGCGGACTAGCCATTCCCCGGAGCACCTGGCCCCCGGTGCCGGCAGCAGCAGTAGTGGTGACTCCACTTCAGAGCTCTCAGAGCCGGAGGAGCCCATGGAGAGCCCTGTGCCCACCCTGGGCCAGCCCGGCCACAGCCCTCAGCCCCCTGCCCACCGCACACTCTCAGACTCCTCAACAGCGCAGCACCGCAAGCTGACACTGGCTCAGCTCTACCGAATCCGGACCACACTGCTCCTCAACTCCACACTGACGGCCTCGTATGTGCAGCCCATCCCCTCTACATGCCACGTGCTGGGCCCCACGCTGACCAAGCCTCTTTCTTTCTCATGCCCTGCAGGGAGGTCTGAGAGCTGCCGGGGCAGTGAGGATGAGGATGGACGTGCGGCTGCTCCAAGAGCTCTTCCTGCTTCTAACCGTAGCGTAACGTCGGGGCTGGGCAGAGCGGATGCCCACCAGCTTGTGCCAGGATGTGACACGTGGGGACACAGAGCAGTCCCGTCTGGGAGGATGCATCCCGGCAGGGCAGCACTGGGCTGCCCATTGCTACCCAGGGGTGTCCGTGTGGGGCTGGACGTGGCGCACAGTGTGGCCGTGGGGCTGCGCCTGGGGAGGCCGTGGGCTCAGCGGCTCCACGTGGGGAGGAGGGATGGCGACGTCGGCAGCAGGGAGTGGGGAAGGTGTGAGATGGCTGCGGGGTGGGCAGCACAGGGCTGCTGGCATCTGGGGCGGGAGGCGGGGGGCGGCGACACGAGGGGACAGGGCTGAGCTGGGGCTAGCAGTGGCCACAGGGTCTGGCCAGGGCATGGTTTGGTGGCCAGAGTGTAGGAGCGTGGGAGCTGCGGTGGCTGAGCGCTGGGTGCCATCCTGTGCTGGGCTGGTGGGGAGCTACTGCCTGTTGACACAGCCACACTGGAGTGGGATGCCACTGCAGAGCGCGTATTTATTGAGCTTCAGGCTGTCCCTGTAGCAGTGCTGCCTGCTGGCACTGGGAGGTGACGGTGGCTGCACTGTGGGCATGTACTGGCCACGGCACCTGTGCTGGCTGCGGTGCGGTCCGGCCAAGCAATAAACCTAGCTGTGTGCATGCTGCGCCCGCCTCGCCTCTCCTTCAGGCAGCAGCCAGACACCGTGGGGTGAGGGGGAGTGGATGTGGAGCAGACACCATGCAAGGCTCACGGAGCCAGCCCCAGCTCTGTACCCCAGCTTGGGGGTGGGGGTCAGGGTGCAGCTCTGCCTAGCGAAGCAGAGGACACTGTGTGTTCCCTCCAGGCTGTGTCTGTGCTGCTGGGGGGAATGGGAGGGACATGGCGGGCTGGCACAGGTCCCTCCTGCGCAGTGTTCCTGTCATGTGCTTTTGAACCCTCTGGTTTCATTTCCAAAAAAGCGTTTCCTCCTGCTGTGGTCACATATAAAAGCCTGCTTGGGGAGGGCTGGTGCTCATTCATCACACCTCGTGCAGCAGCAATGGGGCGTGGGGGAATCCTACACTGAGCCTCCCCGGCACCGGGGACCCCATGCTCTGTTGTGCCCACCACTGCCACACAGCATGACCCAGCTGTGCCGGCTGCAAGGATGAAGTGCCGCTGCCCAGGGGCGGCCTCGGTGAGTGTGGGGGGGCTGGGGGCCCGCTGGCTAGGCTGGTGTGGCCCTGGGTGCCCGGAGCAGGGATGGCTGTGGGTGGTTTCAGTGGAAGTGGTGTGAGATGTACTCGGCAACATGCTGAGGGGCCCATGTCCCGCGAAAGCACTCACTCTATCTGTCTGAGGTGTGCTGAACATCTGGAGGCTGCAATCTGCCCTCCTGCAGCCTGACCCAGGGCACAGCAGTGGGGACTGTGGGTGGGATATGGTCACAGGGGTGATAGGTATGGCACGGCCATGGGGACCACAGCCACAGCGCGGTTATGGGAACCACAGGTACGGCACAGCCACAGGGCTAGGCATGGCCGTGGGCACTGCGGGCACAGCACGGTCACAGGGAGCGTGGACGCAGCCACAGGGATGGTGGGCAGAGCACGGCCACAGGACCACGGCCAGGCTGCGCTGAGAGCCTGCGAGCACGGGTCAGGGATGCCATTGCAACCCCGTGCATGGTGGCAGACGGTGACAGTGGGGTGGCTGCGGGCTCTGAGTAGGTGGGTGCCCCAGCCCTGTGGGGCCAGGAGCAGAGGCTGCAGACGGAACCGCGTTACGGGTAGGGGTGGTGCTTGAGCGGCACAGGTAGCAGAGGCCCCGCTGCGTAACCGCAGCACCTGCCCACCGGGTGCCGGGGATGGGGCAGCACACGCGTGCAGGTCGGGCCCCGCTGCGGGGTGCTCGTGCCCGGCAGGGCTGTGCACTGACTCAGACGTGCCGCTGGCTGCTGGGCCCCTTGTTGTGGTGCGGCCGCCCTGATGCGATCACAGCGTTATGCAAATGGCACAGCCTGTGCATGGTTTCCAGTCCGGCGGCGGCGGGTTTAATAGAAAATGATTCAGTCTTTGTAATCGGGGTGATCTCGGCTGGGAAATCCAGCCCCCGGCATGGAATCCCCTGGCTCCCTGCCTGCCATGGCCAAGCAAACGCTGCTCACATCACAACACCACGTGTGGCTCTGGGACCCCACCCGGGCTGCAGGTGGTGGAGTGGGGCAGGCACCGCCTGTGTTCCCCCAGAGCTCCCCTCCACTCAGCACCCAGCACCCTGCGGGGCGGCGGGGGAGCGGTGACCTACTTTGGGACGCACGCATGAAGTGTGATAGCATCGGGGACAGCGTGAGCATGGGCATGGTTTCCTCTCAGGGAGGAAATCGCCTCATCTGTGAGGCAGATAAAAACGGAGGAAAGTGGAGGGAGGTGTTAACCCTCCCGTGCCCTGAACTGCGCGCTGTGTGGGGCCGAGCACTGGGCTGGCTGATGGCATCTGTGAGCTGAGTGCTGTGGGCAACGCTGGTCTGCCTGAGTCCGGCAGGGTGACCCATGTGCCCACACGGTGTGAGCCCTATGCTGAGGTCAGGAAACCAATTACTCAGGGACCAAGGGGAAAGCCCGGCACAGGGGCTGCCTTGGGGCATTCCCAGCCCTGGGGCTGTGGGCACGGGGCTGCCCCTGGCTGTCCTGCCCTGCTGCCAGCCCTGCAGGGCACCGGCATGTGCTTGGCCTAACACCCTGCAGATTGGGCTTGGCTGGGGCTCAAGTGCCTGTTGTGCATGGCTGGAAGCCCAGTGAGTGCGATGGCCCAGCCCTGCTGCCCTGGGATGCTCACTCTGCACCCAGGCTCTCTGCAGCCTGCCGTCTCCCTGCCCACAGGTGCTCCTGGCAGTGCTGTGGCTGCTGGCCAGTGGGTCACAGCCCCCGGGCTGCCAGGACTGTTCCATGCTACGCAGCCAGCAGGGCCTGGTGCTCCCATCCAACCGCACTCGGAGGCCCACTGTGAAGTCCTCCTGCCCCTCTGGGATGAGCTGGATCCATTCAGTTGGTTGGTGCTGTATTCAGTGTCCCCCAGGTGAGAAGCGTCCGGCTGGCAAGGCACCGTGCACCAGGTGTGTCGCTTGCCATGGGCATGTGGCATGGCACTGCCTGGGCATGCAGCAGTGGCCGTGCTCATTGTCCCTCTGCTGCCCACAGGGACATTCCTGCAAACCCCCTGCACGAGCCATGGAAACAACAACATCTGCGTAGCCTGTCCTGCTGGCACCTTTCTCTGCCCCCCCCA
>JAOWBP010004584.1:524101-538835 GCA_028571105.1 Tragopan temminckii
TGCCGCCGGCCCGTGCGCGTGAAGGCGGGGCGCGGGATGGCGGCGTTCCTCCGACGGCGCGGCGCCGGGCGGCCGCGGGTCCGCGCGGGGAGGGCGAAGCTGAGCCGCCCGTGGGAAGGCCGGCCGCGCGAGTTGTCCTTCTCGTCCTCAGAAGATGAGCAGGGGGTCCTGGAAGGGCTGGAGGAGTTTTTCGCGGAGGAGCAAGTTGCCGCGCAGAAAAAAAAGAAATCCAAGAAGCTGAAGGACGGCAAGGCGGCCAAAATCAAGAGGAGGAAGAAAGAGGTAATGCCGCGCTCGGGGACGAGGCTGGCGGGGTCTGCCGGGTGTGGTGTGGAGGTTGGCTGCCCGGGGCACCCGGCGCCTGTGCTGACAGCGGGGCCGCGGGTGCCCGGGGGCAGGCGGCTCCCTGGTGTCTGAGGATGCTGGTGGCCCCGGGAGGTGAGTGAGGATCGGGTTTGGGTGGTTCTTGTCCAGCTGCGCTGTTCTGCTGAGGTGGGTGCTGTTTCTCCTTGACCGTTTTTCTTCCTGGTGGAGACTTTTAACTGTGTTGTCCAAAGAAATGAATGGCGTGGAAGCTTACGGCGTGCAGGGCACAGTAACAAAGCACCGGGATGGTTCCCAGCCCATGAGGTTTGGGTGCCTGCAGTGCCTTCTGGAGGCTCCTCTCTCCCACTGCCTGCTCTTAGAACGCTTGTTTCAGCAATTCTCTGGTACGTCTGTACCCCCCTGCACTGCACCGGGAAGGCAGGCCGTGCCTGCATGGCACTGTGACAGCGATGTAGTGGAAGATGAGGAGCAGACTTTCATCTGTGCTCTGAGCCTTCCTCATTCTGGTTGCTGGCATTTTGAGAATCTGTTCCTTTCGGTGTATTTCCTTTAATGCTGGAAACGTGTGCAATAAATGTTAGTTATGGTCCTCGGTTGTGAGAGTTGTCTGCACAACATCTTGTTCTCCCTGTGCTGACTCCCATGCCCTACTTGTCCTACGCTGCACAGTGAGCTGGTGGGAAGTGTGAGAATGAGGATGCTGGATGAGGAAAACACCTGTAGGTATTTTGTTGTGGGCTGCACTTGGCAAAAACATTCAGCAAGGAAGACAGGGTAAGGAGGTCTCAGGATTTAGCACGAGGAATGGTTTTTGAGTATTCTATGAGAAAACAAAGACAGGGCATCGTGTCATTGAGTCTAATGGCACCTGAATGGTTCTTCCCACTGCCCCCCTCTAACCCTGGGCTCCGCTGTGTGTCCCAGGAGGTGGCTGGGCTGTCCCTGCATGCTCTGGAGGACAGGCTGTGTCTTGGCTGAGGGCTGTGAGCACCAGGCAGACACTGTGGGGAAGGAGCAGTGAGCAACTGCTGTTCCTCAGACCTTTCCCCAGGAAATTTGTGCCTGAAGATGAGCATCAGATGTTCTTATGCAGCAGAGCCAGAAGCATCCCCACCCCTTCCCTTGCCGAGCAGGGGATCGGTGATGCTGTTCTCTTCCAGTCATTGCTGCCACTCCCTCTGGGACTTGTATGAGCAGATTGGCTAGGTGAGGTGGCACATCGAAGTGCTTTTACTGCCGACAGAAGCATTATGTGCTGTGTATGTAAAAGAACCTGACTGACTCCAGCATGCTATGACCTGGCAGCTGCGAGCAGAAGCACAGAGGAGGCTTTTCCCCTCCTTCGTGGCCATGGTGATGTTCTGTTTCTGCAGATACCACACAAAGCTGGCTCAGGCCGCCTCGCTTCCTGTGTATTTTGCAATGTGGGATGCATTTCTTTCCTGTGCTGCTTTTTAATAGGGAAAAGATAAAATACAAACGTGTGGTATGTTCGTTCCTGGCAGTTCTCCATTCACGTCAGCCTGCCTGAGGCTATGGGAGCAACATGTGCAGCCTGAGCCATGTCCGACTGCTTCCTTACAGGGGGTGGGGGGGAAAATAATGGGATGGATGTTGAGGGCGTTTTCTTCTTTAATTAATGCCTTGTGTGGGCAGTGTTAATCAGGCTTGGTTCTGCCTGTCAGAGGTTCTTCTGTCTTCCACCAAAGCCAGCGGGGAGCTGCAGTGCTGTGGGTAGGCACTGAGCTGTGTTTCTGACCAGCACCCAGGCTGCGTTCCCAGTCAGGATGTAAAAGAAAAGGGAACCCTCAGTTTGAGCTTTCTTTTCCTGAATGTCGTCGTGGAGGTTTTGGGGTGTAGGATGCTCTCTCCTCTTGTTAGAGGAAGAGAGAGGTGGGGATGCCTTGTGAACCTGTGCCACAATGCTGGTGCTTACACCATGGCTGACCTCACCCCGCAACGCCCCATGTTTTTGTCACAGGGGCGTGTGGCAGAAGTGATGCTGTGTTGCTCTTAAACGGGAATTTGCCCGTTCAGCCTCACTACAGCTCATTCTGGCGTTTGTGGCAATGCTCACTGAAGCTCTGGTGCTAGACTTGATGCTGCAAACCCCAGAAAGATCTGCATAAAATAACGGGCTGCGGTTTGAACCTCAGCATATGTAGATGAAGGCCCTCATCAGACAAGAAAGCAGGGAGAGTGGGAATTTCAACCTGTACTGCAGTCGTTGCCATGGCAACCAATTATTCAGTGCTAAATTATAACTGCTAAAGGAAAAGCTCTTTTTATTTTTTTTTTCCCAAACCAAAAAGGACCCGACATCAGTAATGGCCGCTGAGCAGAAATGGATCTGTGCAGTGAGAGCAATTGATTTTTGCACGGCAGAGCGGCTGGCCGTCCTCGTGGCCGTGATGCCGCCCGGGCTCGGAGCGCCCAGCGCCGGGAGGCGACCCGGCGTCCCGGCGCTGTCCGTGGTGCTGAACCGCGCTGCTCCTGGCGGGGCGCTTCCAGAGGCGGGGCAGGGTGTAGGAAGGAGGACGTATGCCCAAATGCATGCATTGTTGCTGTCTTTCTTGCAACGTGAGTGATCCGCCCGGCAAGCAGTGGCTTTTCTTAGGGTGGTGATGACTTTGTTGCATCGAGTCACTGTCTGTCCCAGAAAGAAACCTAAATTCTGGCTCCACGCTCTGGCTCTCTCATGCTTGGTGTGTATGTAAGCCTGGTCCCGGCTGACTGCGTCTGTCAGCCATCCAGGAGGGCCCAGGCCTTTCTGGAGAGGTTCTTCTTGCTGCTGAAGCTGTGACCAAAAGCCTGGTGGGAGTTCCATGTGGCTGTCTGTCTCTCGACTTCTGTCTGGTGAGCTGTAAGACATGCATGTGACTCAAGAGATGACCTCTTCCTTTAGGTTCTTAACTATTCACACTGTGATAGAAAAATGTTACTGTACTCCTGTAAAACCATAAGCAAATATGAGATGGGACGTCACACACTACAGTGTGTTATGTCAATCAGAAAAGTTACTCAGGTCCCACCTGTCTGAAAATTTAAGATCTTTTAGCTGAACGGTTAGCCACCCCTCAGAGGAGTTACTCATCGCTTTACCGTATGGCTGTTTTTAATACGTGTGTTTGTTTCCTTGCTGTGTCCTGGCTTTCTGTTTACACCACTGCACATCAGAATGGTATGTGAACATTGTGGTACTGCAGCATTGTGGTGCTTTCAGAGGAGTGTGTTACAACATGGAGGCAGAAGGGGTGTCCACTTGTGTGCCTGTGGCTGAGGGAGGGCAGGCGCTGCTCTTTCTCCACTGTCATCTTCTGTTGTAGGGGAGCAATGATGAGATATCAGACAATGATGAGGAGATTGAGGAGAAATCTGAGAGTGAAGGAAGTGACTATTCCCCCAACAAGAAGAAAAAGAAAAAACTAAAGGAAAAGAAGGAGAAAAAAAACAAACGGAAAAAGAAGGATGAAGAAGAGGATGACGATGATGGAGGGCTAAAGGTACAAAAGATTTGTTCATCCTGAGCTGGTGCTCAAACACTGGATCTCATGGTGTGGCCAGGTCCCTGCTGACATCCGAGTACACAGTTCAGTGAGTCAGTGAATGAGAGCAGAGGTGTAATTGCGGGTCAGTCACCTTGCACTGATGGATAAGTTACCTTTGTTTAAGGCACGGAGGTAGAAGCACTGTACTCCCCATCAGGGAGCCTGAGTTAGCTGCCCAGTGATGTGTGCTCAGAGTTCCTCATGGTACCTTTTGTGGTACTGAAAGCAAGGGTTTGTTTTATTTGAAACAAACAGAAAAGCAGCCATAACAATGCTGATTTTGTGGTTGTTTTTGTTTTTAAAACCGTGAAGCATTTGCAATTCCAGCAGCAACCCAGCCCGTGGTGGACTCTAATCAAGGGCTCTCAAGCATAGCCTGGCATTTTTACTGGCAGATGAAATGCCAACATGATCCCATGTTATTTTTGTTAGATAGAGATTATGTTTCCTGGAGACATGAAACCTGGGAAGGCTTTGCATTATATTATGTGGTATGAAGAGCATTTGGATGACGCTGTATTAATTTGCTTCTTGAAAGTGTGTGAAGCATTAGTTTATTAAGCACTTGTGCATGCTTTGCTTTTTTATATTGCAGAAACAAATCTCTGTGTGTCGCTGACTAGGGAGAGAGTTTGACGTGAGGTATCTGACAGACACTGTTTGTCTGCAGAGCTGTCACTTCCATTAACAGTGTCTCTCTGTAATTCTACAGGAGCCTAAGAGCTCAGCCCAGCTGATGGAAGAATGGGGCCTTGATGACGTAGATTACATTTTCTCAGAAGAAGATTACCATACTCTTACTAATTACAAGGCTTTCAGCCAATTTCTCAGGTACAAAGCCGTAGGTATCAATGGGGCCTTGGGTAGTGATTGAGATTTGGATGCTACTCAAATAGAAGTTGGAGCTGTGGAGCAGAATTTACTCCACAAGCTCCTTACTGCTTCTCCCTCCATGACAAGAAAGGTCTTCTAGACTCCATTTTAATTGCAGGATAATTGACTGGAAAACAACTGAATTGTTTTGCTCCCCATGCCCGCTCTCCATAATTCCATTTTTTGTGTTTGTTTATTTGTAGTTTCTGTAGGGGAAAAAAAAAAAAGTAACAGTAGCAATTTTGGCTTGTATTGTGAGGTGTTCAGAACACAACAGGTACAGCAGTCTGAGAAATCTAAGCATGGGCTTTTCTTTATTTCCTTGATAATGAAGTTCTGGTTTCTGCTACCAGTAGCAGTGCCCCACAGCGACCTGCTGCCAGAAGTCGTGTACTGCTGGCACTCGAGAGCTGAAGAGCCTTCCTGCAGCACGTGACAAGCAGGAGCAGGCGTGCATTTCCTCTAACCTGTGTTTTTTCCCTTTTCCCCACCCTTCAGGCCTCTGATTGCCAAGAAGAACCCCAAGATCCCCATGTCCAAGATGATGACTGTGCTTGGTGCCAAGTGGCGAGAGTTCAGTGCCAACAATCCGTTCAAGGGCAGCTCGGCGGCAGCAGCAGCAGCAGCCGTGGCTGCAGCAGTGGAGACTGTCACGGTTGCCCCACCACTGGCTGCCAGTCCCCAGCAGCCTGCCCTGCCCCCTGTCATCAGGAAAGCAAAAACCAAGGAAGGCAAGGGTGGGTACTGGGCACAGTGAGCTTACTGTGAAAGTTCTCCTGTTTCTGACAGCAGATTTGCGCTTCTTTCTTCCTGTTTGGAAGGTTCTGTGTGAATTGCTGTAGAAGCTGGGATGTGGTAGGAAGAGGAGAGATCTCTTCAGGAAGATTGCTGTTCCAGTTACACACTTACTTGCTGATGCCTCCAGAGGTTTAGAACAAGCAGCTCACAGCTGGCACTTGACCAAGAGCACAGCCTTGATCAAGAGCAGCTTCCCTGTGCTGCAGCCTCAGATCCTGCAGTGTCTTTTGGGCCACCCCAGTAGAGAGGGATCTTTTCTCCCTGCTTTGCAGACCTCTAACTCTGCGTTTGGCATTCCCAGCCCTGTTGCAGTTTGCAGGCTGCAGTCCGTTTCCTGCATTCCAGGGTAGCTGTGTTCCTCCTGTGCCAGTTTTTTCTCCCATTTCCTTGCAAGCACTGGATCTGGGCTGGCAGCCCAAGGACTCTTGGAACAGTGGAACAACAAGTCTTTTGTTCCTCCAGGTCCAGGTGTGAAGAAGAAAATCAAGAGCTCGAAAGATGGGAAGAAAAAGGGGAAGGGAAAAAAGATGGCAGGCCTAAAATTCCGGTTTGGAGGAATCCCCAGCAAAAGGAAAAAGGGCTCCTCTGTAAGTGTGCATTTCTGTGCAGCGCCTTGGGTGTGGGAGGGAAAAGCCAGGACAAGTTCCTTTTGCCTAGAAATCTCCTTTGTGCAGGGCAGCGTGTCCTTCTCCAGCAGAATTGCCCTGTTCTTACCAACTTGCCTATCCCTCTTGCAGTGCCTGTTGCCTTCCAGAGATAACATGGATCACAAATCTCTGCATGGTCCCTGCCCTCCAGCCTTGTGTGGCACGTCCTTTCCTCATTGGCCCTCAGAGTGTCAGGACGTCCAGTCTGAGGAAAGGGCCAAGCTGTCTTTGGTTGGGGGTGGAAGGAAGCCTGGATGAAGGATGCTGAAAAGAAATGCTACAGCCTCATTTGTGCCCCTCTTTGAGATGCCAGTCTCTGTTCAGGGTGTTTTTTCATCCCTTGTTAGAGACCTGTGTCCAAGCTTGTTTGTAAAGATGTCATATCTGGGCATGTTTGCTGCTAAAACCATATAATCACATTTATTTTCAGTGATGAGGTTGATAATGCCATCATTTCAGATTTCATTTGCAAAGGAATTCTTCAGGGCTTGCACTCCAACTGAACTTTATGTCAAAGAGAATTATCAAATATGCTTTAATTAAATTGCCATTGCTTGCCTCCTGGCATCTGTGGCTCTGCAGCATGACCCGGGGACAGCTGAGCACCCCAGTAAGTGCATGGGAGCAGGGTTCTGCTGCAGTTTACATGCAGCACTCTTGTCAGTGTATAAATATCAGATGTAAGCGCAGCATTTTAAAGAGCTAATCTCCTGAATAGCTACTCAATAGGAATGGTTCTCCTGCAGATCTTGATAGTATTGCTCAGAGTCTCATTAATTCACCTTTACTGGAGTTCCCTGCTTATCTTGCTCTTGTTCACATAACAACCAGTTTGTAAGTAACTCTGTGTATCAGAAGTAGGAGAGGAAGGAGCAGGCTGGGGCAGTCACTCAGTCCCACATCACAGAAAATCCATCCCATGTCTGAGTACATTCCAGATCTGTGCACTTACATTTCGAAGACTGAGGAGGAGATTGGGCTTGCTCCTGCAGTCAGAGTATTAAGCACACAAGAGCATATAAACTGGGGCTTTGCATGTGCAAGTCTGGCCTCCAGGATAAGAATTCAGACACTGTTATGTTTTGAGGGAAACTCAGAACCCGTCTCTTGACAGGCAAACACAGCGTGAACTCGAGTCACTGATTTATGTATTTTAAATGTCTCTGAGATTTGCTCAGTGACTGCAGCTTGATGGTGCTGCTGAACCCGGCTAACTGCCTCTGTGCTGAGCAGTGAGAGATAATTGTCCTCTGGCTCTCGTTGTAGTCTGTGCTGATTGATTGCCTGGCTGGAACATCGATCTGATGGAGGAGATTTACCTGCTTCCTAATGCCTTGCGACACAATCTTATGAACCCTGGCTGCCGGTGCCAGGAATGTGATAACCCTGCCACCATTCCTGATGCTCTAAACAGCCAATTCCTGTGGGATCCCTACGGTGCTTCTCTTGAGGGGGTCCCGAGGAGCTCAGCTGCTGATCAGTGATCCTGTGTGGCTTCATGCAACCGCTGGTGCTTAGCTCTGCTCTGTAGCGAAACATCCTGGAAGTGACTGTATGCCAGCACCTGGACAGTGTGTGGTTCTGTTTTCTTCTCTGCAGAGTGAAGAGGAAGAGCGGGAGGAATCCGACTTTGACAGTGCCAGCATCAACAGCTCCTCCGTGCGCTCCGAGTGCTCGGCTGGCCTGGGGAAGAGAGGGAAGAGGAGGAGAAAGAAAAAGAGGAGTAGGCCATCTCTTTGTTCTCTGTTCCTGTTCTATTTGGATTTCCCTCTTGAGATGGTGCTTTCCTGGTCCTTGCAGTTCCAAGCAGTGTCCAGCACTGATTCTGTGGGAAAGGAAGGGCTGTGCTTGTCTGTGTGTGTGGTATGAGAGGTGCTTTCTTGGTGTCCAGACTCTGCTGTTGGTTGGCTTGCAGAAAGCACACTCTACTGTAGAGCTTTTTTACAGCACTGCTGGGTAGTGAAGGAGCAGCCTGATGCCAGGGCCTCTCCATCCACCACTTTCCCTTGGTGGCCTGGGGCTCCTCTTGCCCTGATCCAGCTCTGTGTTGTGGATTACACTGTGTCAGGAGGAGCTACTGTGTTGTGTGGTGCTTTGGGCACTGGGGTGCAGTGTGGGCAGGTGGGCAGCTGCCACCCTCCTGCATGTCTGGTCCTCCCAGGGTCTGTCCTGAGGCAGCACGTTCTGGAATTTGTGGGGCTCTGAGGCACAGCCCCGGAGAAGCACAGCTTGTGGCTGGCTCCTGAGGAGCAGGCCTGGCTGCAGATGAGGCAGTGCTGGCGGATGGTGTTTGGGTGAGATGTGTGGTTGGTGGCAGGCCAGGGCTGTGCTGACAACACAGGGAGATGGAGGGCAGCAGTGACAGGTGTCTGGCAGGCTCTGAGTGGCTGTGGGCCGCTTTGATGTGCGTGTTCCTTAACTGGTGGAGGCTTTGTTGGTCTGGTTAATGACACCTCCATCCCCGTTGAGAGCAGTCCCTCTGCACCAAGACACTGTGCTTCTGCTGCTTCTGCTGATGAGCTTTGCTTTTGAGAAACCAAAGGGTGCCTTCTGTGCTTGGGGACAGCTGGCAGGCGAGTGTTCTGCCTCCTGTGGGGTATGGGCCTTGCGGCCCTTGCTCCTTCCTTTCCTCCTCTTTCTGCATGGAGCTGGAAGAGCTCTTGTTCTGCAACAGTGAGTGCCCAAGGAGAGTGCAGCAGTCCCAGGAGGAGGGTCCTCAGCTGCATTGCTGTTGCATGGAACATTTGCTGGCGCTGGGGTCTGTGGAGGTTTCTCTGACTGCCTCCCTTGCAACCTCTCCAGGTTCTGGCATTCTCCATTGAGAGCCTGAAGGAACCAAAGGATGATACAGTGTGGAGAGAGAAAGAGAGACAGAGGTGAGATGATGCTGTGTGCAAAGATAAACTGTGATGCTGAGGGACAGAGAGGCAGGGGGACATAGCAGGAGGGGCTGAAGCGAAATGTGTTGCGTTTTCCTTTACTGTACCATAGAGGAGCAGCTGTCTTGGGAGAGCCGGCAGCTCTGCTGTCCCACTGACTGCGTCTGTCCCTTGCTTGTAGTTGAAGAAGGGGATGGCTACGAGACAGACCACCAGGACTACTGCGAGGTGTGCCAGCAGGGAGGGGAGATCATCCTGTGTGACACCTGTCCGCGTGCCTACCACCTCGTCTGCCTGGACCCTGAGCTGGAGAAAGCCCCCGAGGGCAAGTGGAGCTGCCCACACTGCGTGAGTGTGGGTGCCTGTGGGAGTGCTGTGAGGTGGGGAGTACCAGCAGATGGTCCAGGTGATGGGGAGACTCTGGCCCGAGTCTGGAGGCACACAGTCAGGCTGGGGCTGGTACTTGGGAGCGCTTAACTGTCTGCACTGGGCCTGGGCTGCAGAGCTGGTGTATTGCCTACATGAGTGGGATGGGTGGGGTATGGAAGTGTGCCTCCCTCTTGTGATCCCATTCTGGGCTTGGGGCCCCCTCAGTGCTGTGGTGATGCTGCTGTCCCCCTCAGCTTTACTCTGGCTGTACTGCCCCAGGAGAAGGAGGGCATCCAGTGGGAGCCAAAGGAGGAGGAGGATGAGGAGGAGGAAGGTGGCGAAGAAGAGGAGGATGACCACATGGAGTTCTGCCGTGTCTGTAAGGATGGAGGGGAGCTGCTGTGCTGCGACACGTGCCCGTCCTCTTACCACCTGCACTGTCTGAACCCACCCCTGCCAGAAATCCCAAATGGTGAATGGCTCTGCCCTCGCTGTACAGTGAGTGTTTCCTGCATTTGTCACCTTGTCTGTGCTCCTGCACCCTTTGGCCCTGCCTGTCCCCTGCAGCTCGGCTGCCTGTGCAGGCTGCTGAGTTCCCTGCCTGCTTCTAGATTGCCTGTCAGGTCCCATTTGACATATGCCCAGTGTAGGGAGGGCTCTACCCCTGAGGCAGGCTTGCTGCAGAGGTGGGTGTGATTTGTGAAGCCTTGAATTGTGCTGGGCAATTAAATGTGGAAATAAGGAAACATTTATTGAGCTCAGCCTGCTCTAGTGGTAAGGCCTGTCCCCTCAGGGAGTGTCATGGATGTTCTCAGACACATGTGTACCACCCAGCTTCATCCACACCATGCACCCCCACCTCCTGATTTCTGTCTGCCTAGTTAGCAATAGCAGATGAATAACTTCTCCTGGGAGCAGAGCAGAGCAATGCCTTGGCTGTGCCCAAGGCAGCTGACCCTGTTTGCAGGGTGAGTGAAGTGCTGTCAGGGCCTGTGCTCATTCCAGCCCATGTGGTTCCCTGGGGTGCTCTCCTCTACTCTCAACAGCAGGCTCAGCACGGGCTCTGCCCGGGGCCTGGCTGCTTTCCCCCTCACTGCACTGCTGATTGGCTGCAGCCTGTGTGGGTCCCCTGCCCTCCAGACCCCCATACCCTGCAGACTGTCCTCCCTGTGGCAGGCTGGGGCACATCCTGCCTGCCAGAGCCTGTGGGCACTGCACCTCTGAGCCGAGGGATGCAGTGATGCAGTGTGGTCACTGTGTTCTGCATTCCGCAAAGGAAGGGATTGGTGGGACACAAAGCTGACAGGGCTTGTGTTAAACTCCCTGCTCTTGTGTTTTTATTTTTTCATCCTCAGTGCCCTCCTTTGAAGGGAAAAGTGCAGCGCATCCTGCACTGGGCTTGGAAGGAGCCTCCAGCCCCACTGCCCTCCGCACTGCCTGCCCCAGATGCGGAGCTGGCTCTGCCGCTGCCGAAGGTGCTGGAGGGCATCCCAGAGCGTGAGTTCTTCGTCAAGTGGGCAGGGCTCTCCTACTGGCACTGCTCCTGGGTCAAGGAGCTACAGGTGAGCCCAGGGCTGGAGCAGTGCGCCCGGCTGCTCCCGGCAGCCCAGGGGGTGACGTGGCTCTGTCCTGCTGCAGCTGGAGCTGTACCACACCGTGATGTACCGCAACTACCAAAGGAAGAATGACATGGATGAGCCACCAGCCTTTGACTATGGCTCTGGAGACGAGGACAGCCAGAGGGAGAAAAGGAAGAACAAAGACCCGCACTACGCAAAGATGGAGGAGCGGTTCTACCGCTATGGCATCAAGCCCGAGTGGATGATGATCCACCGCATCCTGAACCACAGGTGGGGAGTAGGCAGATGTGTGGATAGGCAGCAGGAGGGCGTGTGCCAGGGTGCCCGGGTGGTGTGAGCACTGAGTGATGTTGGTACAGGGAGAAAAGGGGCAGGCTGAGACCTGTGGCATGAGCCCAAGAGGTGCGTAACGCCCACTTAACTCTTCCTGATGCCAATAGAACTGTGCCCGAGGAGAGCAATTTGAACAAGCGCATTGCTCTGAAGTCTTGACATTTGCACTTCTTTTGTGCAGAAGAAGTGCCCTACACAGGAAATCTGCAGTGCTGGTATTTTTTATTTTTTTACATCGAGATACCTTTTTGTTGAATCCCTGCATTTCAAGTGGCAACTTCAAATTTCAAGTGGCAACGTTATTTGGAGTCTACTTGTCAGAAAATAAATAAAGCTATCTAGCTAATTTTCCTGCAGGCTTTGCATTTTCTGCTGGTAAGGCAAGGTTTAGCTCATCATAGGTATATAATTGGCCTCTGCAGTGTGTTTGTTCATTTTTCAGTGTGGTTAAGACTTCACAGAGTAATAAGTGCTACAGAAAAAAGAAAGGAAGTGGAGTCTGGTCTCCATCCAATGCTGGTAAAATCGGACTTGTTGCCCTTAGACATGCAGTCTCCACCCCTGGCTGACAGCAGTCCGTATGTATATGTGAACGGTTACCCATCTGGGCATGAGAGAGAGACAGAGCTCTGTCATACAAACAGCTTCTCAGGGGCTGTTCTTCGGCACTCTACTGTGTGATCCTCCTGGGTTTTTGCAGAGTTGGCATGTCAAGTTGTGTGTAGGGTTCATTTTCTCAAAGGATTTTCATTTCAAAATGAACTTTGTGCCAGTGTGGTGAAGTGCAGGCACAGGCTGTTGTCATCACTTTTTTCTCATTTCATTGATATGTTTTATGCTGTATGTGTTATAGCTTTGATAAAAAGGGAGACATCCATTATCTGATCAAATGGAAAGATCTACCATATGACCAGTGCACCTGGGAGATCGATGAGATAGACATCCCATACTATGAAAACCTCAAGCTCCTCTACTGGAACCACAGGTAAGGGGCGGCCAGGCAGTGGGACCAGGGCTGGTGCATGCTGCAGCCTGGGGCAGAGTCATGCAGAGCTGCAGCAGCCTGCTTGGGCTTTGCCAAGTGGTTTGTAGGTGTTGCCCTTCTGAGCACACACTGGAACCACTTGCAGGGACCTCGTTACAGAGAGCAGATACCGAGCGCTTTCTGAAAGCTAGATCTTGATGAAGTCTTTCCTGAAATGCTCCGCCACTCCAGGGCTGCTTTGAAATGCTGTCTGCTGGTTGGGTTGTTTTACAGCTTATGCTCCCCTTCCCCTCCATATATTCTGCTAGAGCTATTCATGGCCTCGCTGTGCTTCAGGGAGGCTCTATGGTGTTATGCTGACTGTATGTTGTGGGGGAAAAATCTAATTCTCTGAGATTGCTGTCCTTTATTTTGGATGATGTTGCATGAACTGTTGGAAGGGGATAATTAATGCTCCATGAGTGCCCATGGGAACTGGGCCAGAAAAGCTCCTGTGGGGAAAGATGCATTAGAGTTTGAGAGGCATTTCTAACCCCTGGCTTGGAAACGCGGAGAGGAGTGTCTGTCTGCTTTTTCCTAATGTGTGTTCGCTGTTTCAGGGAGCTGATGCTGGGGGAGGACACACGTCCTCTGAAGAAGCTAAACAAGAAGGGGAAAAAGCTAAAAGAGGAGAAGCTAGAAAAGCCTCCAGAAACTCCTCTTGTTGATGTAAGTAAGAATGGCAGGGGTAGAATGAAGGTGTGTGAGCTCACGCAGAGGTTGGTCAGTCTGGTAAGGTTCTCTTCTCTAGTTCCTTTAGGGACAGGTTTTTATTTCATGTGAAGCTATGGAATGGCTTTACCCTGTGCATGGGGGATAACAGTGGTTTAGATCCAAGAGGACAGTTCTGAAGGAGGGCATTTGGGGTCTTCTTTCCCCAAAGCTATGCATATGTGACACACAGAGGGAGAGCTGGGCATGTGCTGTGAGAGGCCTTGCAGACTTTTCCAGCAGGAGGGAAGGAGGCTGCCAGGTGCCATCCTGCTCATGTACTGGTTCAGGGTTGCTGTGGTGGCACAGAGCAAAGCCTGTGCTGAGGGCAGGGCTGTGGTGCGGATAGTATCTGCACCTCTTATGGGGCTGTTCTGCCCCACTTATCTAAAGAGGGGCATGATTGACTACAGAGAAGCAAGAGGGAGTTGGTTACTGCCTTATGTCTTTTCCTTCAGCCTACGGTTAAGTTTGACAAGCAGCCTTGGTACATTGATGCCACAGGAGGCACGCTGCATCCTTACCAGCTGGAAGGGCTCAACTGGTTGAGATTTTCCTGGGCCCAAGGCACTGATACGATCCTGGCAGATGAGATGGGATTGGGGAAGACTGTGCAGACCATTGTGTTCTTGTATTCCCTGTACAAGGAGGTGAGCACCCTGTGATGGCTGTGCGCTGCACAGACCCTGGTACAGAGCAAGCAATGTGGGTTTTGTCTCCCTGAGCAGGGCCACTCCAAAGGGCCGTACCTGGTCAGTGCCCCGCTCTCCACCATCATCAACTGGGAGCGTGAGTTTGAGATGTGGGCGCCCGACTTCTATGTTGTGACCTACACTGGGGACAAGGAGAGCCGGTCGGTCATCCGGGAGAATGAGTTCTCTTTTGAAGACAATGCCGTCCGGAGCGGCAAGAAGGTGTTCCGGATGAAGGTGGGAGCTAAGTCCGTGTGCTGCCTTGCTTTTAACCAGGAGTAAGAAGGAGAGAGAGCAGAACTTGACCCAGAGAGGAAAATTTCTTAGGTCTCTGATCAGCTCTTTTCCAGAGAAGCTGACACTGTTTAGATGTAGAACACTTACGAAATCTGATGATTTCTGCCAGGCCCTGTTCTGTTTCTGTAGTTCCCTGCTTAGTTATGATGTTCAGATCTTCTGCTGGTGTGATTCACATGTGAGCCCTGCTGCTGGTGCCATGCAGTACAAGCAGCCCCCAGTTTTCTCCTTAGGTTAGAACCAGTGTCACAAACAGCATCACCAGACGTGGAGGCTGTCCGCTTCCCTGCTGTCTTCTATCCTGACTTGTCTCTTCCTCTGCACCTCCAGAAGGAAGCCCAGATCAAGTTCCATGTCCTGCTCACCTCTTATGAGCTGATCACCATAGACCAGGCGGTGCTGGGCTCCATTGAGTGGGCTTGTCTGGTGGTGGACGAAGCGCACAGACTGAAGAACAACCAGTCCAAAGTAAGTGGCAGGTGTTTGTGAGCCATTCTTCCAGCCCACTGCTGTAACTGTTGCCACACAGCTGGTTTGGTGCTCTGTTTTTTCCTGCCTGGGAGTCGGAAGATGTCTTCAGCTTGCTCAGGCTGTGCTTGAGGCTGCATTTTGGTGGGGTTGTTCTCTTTAATGCCCTCTGGGCACCAGCAGCAATC
>JAOWBP010004584.1:538935-557366 GCA_028571105.1 Tragopan temminckii
TAATTACAACTTGATATCTTTTCCAAGTTCTTTAGGGTATTAAACAGTTACAAGATCGATTACAAGTTGCTGCTTACTGGGACTCCACTCCAGAACAACCTGGAAGAGCTCTTCCACCTGCTCAATTTCCTGACTCCTGAGAGGTTTAAGTAAGTTGCACAGATTTCCTGCTATAACGGTTATGTGAATGTGTAACGTGAGCTCACATTTTGTTCACATTGAATACTATGTTGTGGGCCCTGCGGGTAGAGCTTGCCTTCCTCTCAGACAGGAGATTTGTGGATAAGGGCTGAGATCTGCCCTGCTCCTTCCTCTCTCTGAGGAGACAGTGGTGTTTTGGGGAACTTGTTCAGACCTTTATTGGCATATTCAATGTGAATTTCCCTTGGCTATCAGCCTGGCTCCTGCTCTGCTCAGGCACAGGAGTGTTATCTCACTGTGTGCCCTGAGGGCTTGGTGTTCAAGTCCTACAGAAACAAACGTCTTTACCCCAGCGTGTCCGTTTCACTCAGCACTGTGTGTTTGTGGCTGCTTTTGCAGTAACCTGGAGGGCTTCCTGGAAGAGTTTGCAGACATCTCCAAGGAGGACCAGATCAAAAAGCTCCATGACCTGCTGGGCCCCCACATGCTGCGCCGGCTCAAGGCAGATGTCTTCAAGAACATGCCGGCCAAGACGGAGCTGATTGTCAGAGTGGAGCTGAGCCAGATGCAAAAGTGAGTGCTGGCATGGTGTTGGGCTGCATTTGGCTGCTGCTTTCCCCATCTGTGTTGTGGCAGGGCTTCGCTGGGGTCAGTGGGTCAGAGAAAACCCTTTGTGAGAAGAGCTGAAGTCCTTTATGTGCTTCTGGGGGGTGCTCAGCTCCATTCAGGTGGGCTCTGCGCAGTGCTGGCTGCTCTGCAGGGAGTGACCGATGTGTGGTGCACTCCTGCCTGCTTTGCCCTGAGCACATCCTGCTTCCTGGGGCTGTGGTACCCTCAGGACAGCTGAATAGACCTGACTCCAGCCTGGGGAGGCTGAACCAGTACCTAAAGAAAAGTCCCCATACCAGACATCCCTTTTAAAGCTCTGTTGATGTATCTAGAGTTTATGTGCTATCTGATTTTTGGCAGTCCCACAATGCCAGTGTCTGTCCCATCCCCTTTCATACAGGAAGTACTACAAGTTCATACTAACACGGAATTTTGAAGCCTTGAACTCGAAAGGTGGAGGGAATCAGGTCTCACTGCTCAACATCATGATGGATCTGAAGAAGTGCTGTAACCACCCATACCTCTTCCCTGTGGCCGCTGTGGTACGTGAGCTGTGTGCACCACAGACATTTTGCAGAGTAGTGTGCGTGCAGTCTGTCAGTGGGGATTATTTCCAGGTCTATGGTTAAAAGTACAGGTTTTGGTGTGAGTGATTTGATACTTGCCTTTGCGATGCATGTGACTTCCTCCATGACCTTCCTGAATGCTTTCCTGAAGAGGTTAACCAGAATCCTTCACAGGAGGCCCCGGTTCTGCCCAATGGATCCTATGATGGGAATTCTTTGGTGAAGTCTTCTGGGAAACTGATGCTGCTCCAAAAGATGCTGAAGAAGTTACGGGATGGGGGTCACAGAGTTCTGATCTTCTCCCAGGTGTGTGTGGGGAAGGGCTGGTGAGGAACCCCGATAAACTGCTGAAGGACTTTGTTCTGTATGAGAATTCTGTGTTAGGTACAGGCATGGATAGATGGAAGAGCTGCTGCCAGCTTGTGTCACAGCTGGGCACCTCAGCAGTCGGGGGGATGAACCATTCCTCTCCTGAGGGTATCCCTGAAATGTTTGAAACCACTTTTTATCCGCAGATAAGAGAAAACAGCAGTAGTGCTCCCCTTCTGGGTGGGCTGTTCAGACCCAATTCCCGAATGTTAGTAAAGCTCCCCTTGGAGGATGAGATATGAGTGGTTCCCCTGGTTTGCAGGGCTGCTGCCTGCCTTGGCCCATGGGCTGTGGGCATCAGCACAGCCATGGCACTGCATCCCTGAGGAACGTGGGGGGCTGTAGTGTGCACCATGTGGCAGCGACCCCCAGCCCTGGGCAGGCTTTGTGGAGTCTGTGCAGGGCTGCTCACACCTCACCCCTCAGATGACAAAGATGTTGGACTTACTGGAGGACTTCCTGGAGTACGAGGGCTACAAGTACGAGCGCATTGACGGGGGCATCACTGGAGGCCTACGCCAGGAAGCCATTGATAGGTTTAATGGTATGTGCTTTTCCTCCTTTCCAGGAGTGGCGGTGGGCTGTGTGTGCTGGGGCCAACTTGCATCAGCCAGCAGAGGGGTCAGGCGTTGTGGGAGCTGTGTGCACACCTGGAGTGCAGTGTGCTGAAGCCCAGAGCCCTGGCATGATGCAGGGCTGCTCCTGGCGTGTTAAGCCTCTCCAGTTGTTTCACACAATAAACCTTGAGCCTGGTAATGACAGGCTGTTTGGCTTGAAAGACTCCTGCATTTCCCTTTGAGGCCTCAGAGCTTCCCTTTCAGACCTGGAGCTGTATTTTCTCCAATAACCGATTTCCAGGCAGTGATGTATTTTTACCCTTTGCCTTCCCAGCCTATTGCTTCTTGGCTTAGACTGGTGGTCCCTGATGTTTTATAACTAAAGCACTGTGCTACACCTTTCCAAATAAGCCCAGCTCCTCTTTGTCTCACCTTCTGCCACCTGTGGGTTTGTCTTTCTCAGCTCCTGGTGCTCAGCAGTTCTGCTTTCTCCTCTCTACCCGTGCTGGTGGTCTGGGCATAAACCTTGCTACGGCTGACACAGTCATTATTTATGATTCTGACTGGAATCCCCACAATGACATCCAGGTTTATTACTTTTTCTTTTCCTTCCAGTATAGTAAGTACCTTTCTGGATGGGCCCTCTGTGCATTCTGCCAGTGAAATGAGCTCTCTCCTCTTGAGAGCTGCTGATGGTTCCTGCAGTTTGCAGGACGTAGTGCTGTTCAGGAGCCATTTTCACACCTCTATTGGCCTTATCCTGGCCTGTCTGCAATGCAGGGTTGGACTGGCACCTAAAATTGGCTTTTTCCTTGAGCTTCTGTCTTTCTCCTGCTGCTTGTCTGCAAACTAGTGTCCCTTCCTGTTCTGGGGACTTTCTACTTGCATTTCCAAGAGCTGTGGCAGACCCTATCTGAGGACTGATTGCCAGTGGCAAATGGCAGCTGGGGAGCTTGGGGGCCTCTAAAAACAGTGGAAAAGTGAGGATATACTTTTCCCTTTCATGCTTTCTGGTTGAGGGAAGGTCCTCTCTAAAGTTACTCACAGTGTCATAGTCCATTTGTGTGAGCATTTCTTTTCCCTGAGTCCTAGGTGAGAGGATGTGCTGGTAGAGGGCGGTGATGGAGAAGTCAGGGCCTGGTGAATCTGCAGCCAGAGGATTCCTGGGAGGAGCTTTTCTGCACTGCCTTCAGGCCTTTCAGTTAGAGGCCTGCACAAGGAAGCTGGCTTGCCTGTAGTCAGAGGAGGGGGAAGGAGAAATGTAAAGTTGGCTGTAAAGAGCCTCTCTTGCTCCACTGCCCCATAGCAGCCTGAAGGCTGAGTTTAGCCTCCGGCTGAGGGGGCCAGGACTGGGCTGGCTGCAAGCATGCCAATGTTGGCTGTTCTGCAGTGATGTTCTCTGCCTGCAGGCGTTCAGCAGAGCACACCGCATCGGGCAGAACAAGAAGGTGATGATCTACCGCTTTGTGACCAGAGCCTCTGTGGAAGAGCGCATCACCCAGGTGGCCAAAAGGAAGATGATGCTCACCCACCTGGTGGTCCGTCCTGGGCTTGGCTCCAAGTCAGGCTCCATGACCAAGCAGGAGCTGGATGACATCCTGAAGTTTGGGACGGAGGAGCTCTTCAAGGATGATGTGGAAGGTTGTGTCGGGAAGGAGCTGGAGATGCTTTGAGCAAAGCCAATCCCTGTTGGAGCTGCAGGGGCTCATTCCTGTGCCTTCCACTTGCAGGCATGGTGTCTCAGGGACAGCGGCTCACCATGCCGGATGCTGTCACCCCTTTCTCTGACACGCTGTCCACCAAAGGGGGTGCAGTGACTCCTGGCATGAAAAAAAAGCATGGTGGCACCCCCCCAGGTTTGTAGCCCCTGTTATTGGGATGACTTGGCCCTGTGTCCAGCCTGATCTTGCCTGGCTCTGGTAGCACGCCATATGATTTGCTTTCTGTTCCCCTTGCTTTGCCCTCCAGGTGACAATAAGGACGTGGATGACAGCAGTGTGATCCACTATGACGATGCTGCTATCTCTAAGCTTCTGGACCGAAACCAGGATGCAACTGATGACACAGAGCTGCAGAACATGAACGAGTATCTCAGCTCCTTTAAAGTGGCCCAGTATGTTGTGAGAGAAGAGGATGGTGTGGTAATGTGATTAGTATCATGTCTTATAATCACATCTCTTTGTATGTCCCTGTTTGCGCTTCTTCCTCTGCCTTTCTTGTTCTTGTGGGTGTTTCTGTGCAGGGCAGTGCTCCTCCCTGCTCTTTGCTGATGGTAGCAGTGATGGTGCAGCCAACAGGACTGCAGTGGCTAAGTGTGGTTCTGACCTATTGTGAATGCTCAGTGGCACTTGGGTTTCTCTGAACCTATTTTTCCTATTGGAAAAAGGAGACTGGAGAGAACTGCTGTTTAGGATGGAAGCAATAATGATACCCAGGTAGTGATGGTCTGGATCTCAAGTGACCTGAGGAGCTGTGAAATGGCCCCATTGATTGATACTATTTCTGAGGCTGGGTCCCTTCCCTGCAACATTGCTCTTCTGGTACTTTGTTCTGCCCTTCTGAAGGCTGCTCCCCTGGATACTGGGAGCAGGGCATGGCACTGCTCATGTACTGTGCTGCTGTCATTTATTCTCCCTGTAGCTAACAGACTTCCTTTATCTGCCTCTCAAGCCGACAGTGGGCTGCTATTCTGGGAAATCTACAGATCTGTAATTGTTCCTAGATGTGAGTGCAGGCTCTGCAGGGCAGGATGGGTGGTAGTGTTCTCAGCAGCTATTTCTAGGTATAGGTGGCTTGCTGGGATGTTGTCTTGGCCCTTTGATAACCATGCACTGAGGTCAGTACGTTTGGGTGAAAGTGAGGCTTTGTGTGTACGTACATATAGAGCGGGGTGAAGGAGGCACACCACTGGGTGGTCAAAGCATGTCTGAAGATCTTGCTTGCCAGCAAATATCTCAGTGCTTTTCTTCCCTCCCTCTTCCCTGAAGTGCAGTTAGAAGATATGCAGCAGTGTGATGCAGGGAGGTCTGCAGCTCTCTTATCTCAAGCCTTTTTTGTTTTCCTTATTTGCAGGAGGAGGTGGAACGTGAGATCATCAAACAAGAGGAGAATGTGGACCCTGACTACTGGGAGAAGCTGCTGCGGCACCACTATGAGCAGCAGCAGGAAGATCTGGCCAGGAACTTGGGGAAAGGGAAGAGAATCCGCAAGCAGGTCAATTACAATGATGCCTCGCAGGAGGACCAAGGTATGGCTTTGACTGCTTGGCTCCTGCTAGGACTTAGGTCTGGGAGCAGGCTCTGTGATTTTTATTCTTTTCTTTTTGCCCCGTAACTGTTCTCCTTGGGAGAATTCAGGAAAAACCTGTCTGTGGGCAAAATATTTTAATTTTTTTTTTTTCTGTGTAGGAAACTAATAATAATAATGGAAAAGTTGAGTCTGGTTTCCTGTTTATTGCTGTGTCTTTCTCTCTGGCTACCTGGTACTGGATGCTGGGACAGTCTCAGGGCTCCTGCTGTCCCCCTCAGGCAAACTTGCAGGGTTCTCTCCTGACGTTGTCTCCTTGTGGTCTGCAGAGTGGCAGGATGAGCTCTCTGACAACCAGTCTGAGTACTCCATTGGCTCTGAGGATGAAGATGAAGACTTTGAAGAAAGACCAGAAGGTCAGAGTGAGTTAAGGAACTTGGTGCTCTACGACGTACTCCGCGGGAACTTCCGTGATAGCCTATGATTGGGGTGGGCTGGCACTTGAATGCAGCAGAAAGGTCTGGGCTGGGGGGACCCCCTTGCTTCTGAGGGAGGCATTCTTTGCCCTGCTGGGTGAGGCAATTCTCAGCACAGGGAGCATGACCTGCTGGCTACTGCAGGGCTTTGGTCTGGTCCTTGTGGTAGCAGGATCTGGTCTGCAGTGTATCCCCTGGCACGGGAAGGCCATCTGAGTGAAGGGGCACTGAACAACCCTGACTGCTGCTCTGTGCAGGTTCTGCTCCCATCGGGAGGGGCTACAGGAAGCTTAGGGCACAGGGGTTGGTCAGCATTAGCTCTTTGGCCATCCCTCTGTTGGCTGGGCACGTTTGTTACATAGGTTGTGTGACTCTAGGTGGCAGAAGACAATCACGGAGACAGCTGAAGAGTGACCGGGACAAACCTCTCCCTCCTTTGCTGGCAAGAGTTGGGGGGAATATTGAGGTGAGTGCCAGTGCTGGCCAGAGCATGTCCATTGCCTGTCTGGTCCTGTTCGTGCTGCTCTCCAGCATCAGTCCTGGCTCAGGACTTGTAGCAGCTGTGAGGCTCTGAGGTGCCATCGTTTCTGAGGCCTCCCAACCTCTGCTCCCTGCAGGTTCTCGGGTTCAATGCCCGCCAGCGCAAGGCCTTCCTGAACGCCATCATGCGCTGGGGCATGCCGCCCCAGGATGCCTTCAACTCCCACTGGCTGGTGAGGGATCTGCGAGGGAAGAGTGAGAAGGAGTTCAGGTACTGTGGTCAGGCACGAGGATGCCTGTGTGGGGTTCATTACACACAGCTTCGTGATGTCGCGTGCCTGAGGGCAAAACTCTGCCCTTGGCCTCTGGTGGAAGCAGGGAGCCCGTGGTCCAAGCTGGAGCCAGCTCTTGCTTTCCTTCCGCAGGGCTTATGTCTCCATGTTCATGCGACATTTGTGTGAACCTGGAGCAGATGGTGCTGAAACCTTTGCAGATGGCGTTCCCCGGGAGGGGCTGTCACGGCAGCACGTGCTGACTCGGATCGGAGTTATGTCACTAGTAAGGAAGAAGGTGGGTGAGTAAAATCTTACATGTGCCCTTCAGGTACGTTCTGGACACTCGGGGGTTTCATTAGCTGCTGAATGCCTCCTTGCCAGGGATTCCCTTATTGAATCTCCAAGACCTGGTGCATGGCTGTATCTGTGGTATTTCAGTGATGTAGGTCAGCTGGAGGTAGAAGTGCACGGTTGGCAAAAAAAAGTCATGGCAAAATCACGTTTTTTAACTTCTAAAAATTCCTGGATTTATAGTTCTTTTCATTTCAGATGGGACTATTACAGTAACCTACTCAGAGCTCCTGTACTGTACAGGCCAGAGACTTCCACTCGCTGAGTCTTGCTTTGTGCCCAGCATCTTGTTGAATCAAAGCATGTCTTTCAGAGAGATGTTTGGGCTTGATGTGGGACTGAATAATTATTGTGTTGCTAATCCCAGGCATGTGCTGAGCCCCAGGGATACTGGCAGTTAGGTGTATGGAAGAATCCTCAGCTGTCTTGTGGATTATGAGGGGAGATCTTCTCCTCATAATCCATGTATTGACAAGTGTGGCACTCAGAGTTGTCCCAGGGAGACCATTAGATGATTGTACCAGTGGTTCCAGTGTGGCAGTGGGAAAGGGCAGATGCTGAGAGTGATGGCACCTGATTTTGCCGTGTCTTGAACACTGACTGTTACTCTGCTGAGTAGGGAGAGAGAAATTGCAGCCTAGGGAATGGGGTGTGCAAGAGAGGCTCTGTGAAAGAGAGCAGAGAGACCCCAGCACTGGGGTTTAAGTGGAGAGGAAGCAAAGAGCATTCTGATGGAGGCATGAAGCCCTCGGGGCCAGGGAACTCACTGCATGAGCACCTCCAGGGCACAGCTCACCCTGCATGCCTGCCAAGGCTTCACGTGGGCACCAGCACGGTCACTCGCATGCTGCCCTTCTGCCACTCACACGGTCTAACTCAGTACCTCTCCCTTATGTCTGCAAAGCCAGCACGGCAGCAGTGGACCTGCTGGGGCATGGGAGGCTTTCTGTGTGAATGTGGTGTCTGCTGTTGTGGGCAGAGCAGGACTGCTGCTGGAGGTGCTGCTGAGGCTGGGAGCCTGCAAAGCAGCAGGGCAAGGGCAGTGGCACCTGCTGCCTAGCAAAGTGTGCCACCTGGGGTGGTGGGTGTAGGAGCACCCCTGGGTGGGGCTGGCCTGCTGCTGCTCTGCTGCTGGCCACCGTGTTTGACTTGCTGTCGTGTGTCTGCCCCAGGTGCAGGAGTTTGAGCATGTCAATGGGAAGTACAGCACCCCAGATATGATTCTGGAGGGCCCGGAGAGCAAGAAGTGCAATGAGATGGTTTCTTCAGATCCCAACACTCCTGTCCCAGCCAGCCCAGCGCACATACATGCAGGACCTCTTGCCCTTGCAGGTAAATGCACAGTGGCCTGGTTGTGGCGTTGGTCTACCTTAGGAAGGGAGGTGGAAAAGGACACCAGGTTTTGCAGGTATCTGCCTGGCACTGTGCCCTTGGCATGATGGAATTCCTGTCTATAGCTTCCTTGCTTTGCTGGTGTTACAGAAAAAACAGATCCACCACTTGGATTCCAGGAGGAAAAGGACCAAGTGGAGCAGAAGCCCAGGAGAGCATCTGACAGCCAGGTAGGGGGTCACGACCCAGTGCCCACAGTGCTGCCCTGCAGGCTGCAGGGCTGTGGTGATGGTGTTTCTTGGGAGATGCTGCAGCATTCCTCTGCAAGCAAACCACATCCCTCTGGCTTCTGGGCTAATTCAGTGTGGGTACTTCACATTAAGGTGCCTGGAAGCACTGAGAAGGTGGAAAGTGAGGAGTACCAAGAAAACTGTGAAAGCAAGGAGAAACTGAAGGAAGAGAAACAAGACGAGAGTGAAAAAGCTGAGCCTTCTCCTGAGCCCCTGGGGAAAGGTGAGTCTCTGTGGCTCAGGAGAACGTGGGCTCCATTCTGAGCAGCATTTGGGACATCTGTGAGGGCTCTGACAGTTACAGTGACATTGATGTGTGCTGGGGAATTTCTTCAGCACAAGGTGCATAGAGACAGAGCATGCACTGTGACAGCCTCAGGTGCTCGGTGCTCCTGACAGGCAGATACTCTCTGTTAGGAAACTCTGGCACTTGCTGCTGGCTTCTTTTCTCCAAATCACAGTGGAAAACCTGAATGTCATAGTGTCCAGTAGAAATTCCTAAGAAAAGACTTCCTGTTGGACTTCCAGATTGCTGTTTAGATAACGATACAACGTTATCACAGATGTAATCTACACTGTAATGTTAAAGCATTAGTTTAGTATAATCTACAAGTTAAAACAAATCAAAAGTAAGTTGCGAGAAATGCTTGTACGCAATGCAGTCGCTTTACCCTGAAAGTTACAATCTATCCAGATATGTTATTTCCTGAAGAGCATTTTACATGTTATGCTTCTCTCAGAGTCCTGTTTTCTTCTGCAGATGAGGGAATTCAAGAAAAAGAGAAGGCTTTGGAAAAGCCAGAGTCAAACAGCAGTCCTGGTAAAGGGGAGGACAAAGAAGTCAAGCCAGGTAAGGTGCCAGGAGGCTTTGGGGAGAGAAATGGTACGAAGTGCCCTGCTGAGCAGGGTCTCTAACTCAAGGCAGGTGTCTGTGGGGTAGCACGGGGGCCTGCAGTCAGCACTTGCAGTGGGCAGCATGCTCTGTGGTGCTCAGGAGCCTCTGTAGGACCTCATTACAATGGGCACTGCCTCTGCTTGCTGTGAAAACATCAAGAGCTGCTGGAGGTGGCAGATGACCAGCAGCTGTGTGGCAGGAGGTGGGCTGGTGGCTTCTCTAGCAGTGACTTTAGTGGGGACTTCCCCTTGCGCGTGGGAGGGCAGTGGTAGCAGCAGTCAGTCTGACGGCTGAATAAATTTGGGCAGGCGTAATTTCCCGTGTTTGCCCAGCAGAGGATACCAAGGTGGAAGAGAAGGAGCAAAGTGAGACTCAGCAAAATGGTGACAAAGAAGAGGAGGATGGAAAAAAAGATGATAGAAATGTGAACTTTAGATTCATGTTCAACATTGCTGATGGAGGCTTCACAGGTAAAAATGAGAGATGAGCCATCGGTTACTCCTGCAGAGCTTTTACACAAAGCTCTGTACTGAGCACTGTTCTGTGGCTCCCTGGGCCATCTCCTCGCTCGCCCTGCATGCTGTGCCCAGCAGCCCTGCTGGCTGACCAGGCTGTCTCTCTTCTGTTTCTGCAGAGCTGCATACGCTGTGGCAGAATGAGGAAAGAGCTGCCATCTCCTCCAGCAAGATCTATGACATCTGGCACCGCAGACACGACTACTGGCTGCTGGCAGGGATTGTCACGTACCCTTTGGCTTTGTGGGTGATGGCTTCCCCGTGCCAGGCAGAGGGGGCTGTGCTGTGAGGGCAGTGGGGAGGGAGGTGCTGGAGTGGGGAAGGGGAACTGGAGATGTGTTGCTGAGAAATGCTGCCTGCTGGCCGGTTCTTGCCTTGACGCTCCCTCTGCGGCAGCCACGGCTATGCCCGCTGGCAGGACATCCAGAACGACCCGCGCTACGTGATCCTGAACGAGCCCTTCAAGTCAGAGATACACAAAGGGAACTACCTTGAGATGAAGAACAAGTTCCTCGCCCGGCGCTTCAAGGCGAGTTGCAGGTCCAGGGCTGGTGAGTCCTTAGAGGTGGCACAGAGCAGAGCCCCACAGAGGTGGAGTGGAGCAGAAGGCGGCAGATGTTTGTGAGACATCGGTGGCAGTGAGGCAGCACCCTGAGGGGCAGGGCTGGTGGAGCAGGAGCACTTGCTAGCTCCAGAGTGTGGCACATGGATGGGGCAGTGCTATGGAATTCCTGCCCAAATCTCTTTCTGGGATACTTAGTGTGTGATTGGGCTGCATTGGGATGGTACAAACCCAGGAGTTGTGGGGATGGGGTGGATGGCAGGCATGTGGGTGGCACTGGCTCGCATGGGCACAGGGTCTGGTCCTGATCCATTGCTCTCCTGTGCCTCCCAGCTGCTGGAGCAGGCCCTGGTGATAGAGGAGCAGCTGCGGCGGGCGGCGTACCTGAACATGACTCAAGACCCCAATCACCCGGCCATGGCATTGAACGCCCGTCTGGCTGAAGTGGAGTGCCTTGCTGAAAGCCACCAGCATCTCTCCAAAGAGTCCCTCGCTGGGAACAAGCCCGCCAATGCCGTCCTGCACAAGGGTACGTGTGGGCACAGGGCAGGAGGTGCAGGGAAGGGTTGGCTGTGCTGAGTGAAACCACTGGGCATTCCAGCCTTGGGGACTGCTGGGAGGAGGAGCTGATGTTCAGTTGGGTCACGAGGTGCCGGGCTTATGAGGACAGAGCATAGCAGGCACAGAGGTGCCGTGGGGCCACACTTCAGGGTCAGCAGTTCTGGCCGTGCATTGCAGTGCTGAACCAGCTCGAGGAGCTGCTGAGTGACATGAAGGCTGACGTGACACGCTTGCCCTCCATGCTGTCCCGCATCCCTCCCGTGGCTGCACGGCTGCAGATGTCAGAGCGCAGCATCCTCAGCCGCCTCACCACGCGTGGTGGGGAGCCCCCAGTGCAGCAGGTGCGTGGGCTGGAGGGGTGCAGAGCTGCCCTGGGTGCCCTGTGTCCCCTGCCCCAGCTCTGCACTGTGTGCCCTGTGCTCCAGCTTCCCTTCTCATTTCCTCAGGGCTCCTTTGGTTCCTCTCAGATCTACAACAACAACTTTGGACCGAATTTCCGAGGTCCTGGGCCAGGTGGGATTGTCAACTACAGTCAGATGCCTCTGGGACCCTATGTGACAGGTAGGTTGAAACTTCTGACAGACGCAAGCAGGGAAATTGAAGTGACAGATCTTAGTGCAAAGCGAGGATGGCGATGAGCAGCTGTTTTCTCTCTTACCAACAGATATTTAGCCCTTTCCAAGATTTTCTTTTGCTGTTCCCATTCCCACCCGAGGTAAGGCTGCACCTGTGACCATCCTCTGAGCTGCCGTGTGCTGGCAGACCACGAGTCCCTGTCTGTCCCCTCAGCAGCCCCTGGGCCACTCTGCAGCCCCGAGAAGAAGCCGCAGGGTCACCAAGGAATGGGGATGCAGTGGGCAGAGGGAGATGCAGTCCCACGCCCCTCGTCCCCATTGTGCTTCAACTGACGTGACCCCAACCATCGCCAGAACTTCTCTGAAGGGGATTTCATTTCCTTGTACATTTTTTGCACTTTCTTATTGAAGACTTGAAGAGTTTGTCTGGAAGTGTGGGATGAGTTAAGAAGGGATACAGAATAACAGTATTTATGTCTGTTTTTATTGACATGTATCAGAGTTAAAGGGAGACCTGTTGGAAGCTCTGTTTCTAGTCCAGTTCCACGCTGACCGTTAGGCGCCAAGCTTACTCCTGTTCAGTAGCTTCCCTGTAAGTTCTATTTTTATGTCCTTTTTGTGTTTGAGCAAGCGCATGCCCACCGCCGCCCTGCTGCAGCACAGGGAGCAGAGAGGAGGAGGAGGAGGAGAGGAGTTGGCTGCCACTTCTCCCAGCCCATCCCTGGGCTGCAGTGAGCCCTGCCTTGGGGTCCCTCTGCCTGCAACCTGCCCTCACCATGCCGCAGGGGGGAGAGCACGGTTGGGCAGGGCTGTGCCGTGCCGGCCGCCCTGTGCTCCCCCTGCTTCTTCCTTCTGTCCTCTCTGTGGCCACAAGCTGCCTGGAGCTGGGGGGTTTGTGGGGGCTTCTGCAGCAGAGCAGAGGGTGGCCGCACTGCTGCCTTTGTGCCTGGTGGGCTGCTATTTTGTGATACTGACTGCACCGTGGTGACCTTTCGTAGGAGGTTTATGGCACCTGTAACCAACACACTCACATTTACTTTGTACTCTGTGTGTTTTGGTTCATGTTCTCTGTGTTTTAATAAATCCTGTAAAAAGGAGGCGGGAGCAGCGTCATTATTGTGCTGGCAATGAGGGGAGCTCTGCTTTTCCACCCCTGGGATCGGGGTGGGAGGTGAGCACAATGCTTGGGGAGGAGCCAGCCCCTGCCTGGACCCCCCCCTTGCTGCCCCCCTCCTCGAGCCCGCAGCCCTGGGCAGTGGCAGCAGGTGGAGTGGTGCTCGGTGCCATCCCGCACATGGGTGGACGCACAGCTGTCTGTGTGTATACATGTATGTATATGTGCTTGCAGTGCGTGCATGTATACACAGTGACACATCTGTAAATTGCCTACAGATGCATGTAGATATGCAATTCCATATACCTGCTTATGTGTATTTCTGCATGGTTTGTGCAGATATATAAAAATTGCAGCTTTCCCTTATCTATCACTGTGTGCGTGCACACATTCACTGCTCTACCTCCCCACCTCCGTGCAGCAGTGTTTGCTGTTTCCCCTGCACAGGGGGTGGGACCGACAGGTGCTGGCTGGGGAGGGGCTGTGTGGAGTCCCCCCTCCCAGGGTTCCTGTTGCCCACCCATCTTCTCCTCCCTCGCACCCATCCCAGAGGCAAGGCCGCAGTGTGCTGGGGCTGCAGAGCAGCGTGCTGGAAGGAGAGGTGGTGGTGGTTTTGTTGTTGGTGTTGCACAGCAGCCTCTTACAGCCCCAACCTGGGCCAGCGTCCAGCCCTGCCCACACAACGCTCCCGTGGTGCTCTGAGTACACCTGCACCCAACGGCCTCCTTGTCCGGAAACACAAAGTAAAGAAGAGAAGCAGCAGGGAGACGCATGCAACGGCTGCAGCCGCCGCCCAGGATGGCCCCCGCCGGCTGAGTCCTCCACACGGTGCCAGGACAGCCCCCAGCAGCACAACACAGAGCCTGGCCGTGTGCCCTGCGGCTCCGAGTCCAGGCGTGGGGCGTGCACTGCCCCAGCACTCTCCCCGGCAGTGGCTTTCTTGCATTCAAATTAAATGTTATGTAGTAAGCGTTATGTTCTCTTGCAGCGACGTTTGGAACGGTTTCTCTACACTCTTGGCGTGCTGTTCTTGATGCGGACCGCGCTCTCCACTTTGCTTCATCCAAGCGTAAGCAAGCGATCGGGCGGCGGGGCGGCGTGCCGGGCGCGCCTAGGAGCGGTAGTCCTTCTTGCTGTAGGGTTTGTTGCCCAGGATGCTGTCAATCTCGTGGACAATGGAAGACGACAGCTTGGGAAGGACCTGCATGGGAGCGCAGTCACAGCTGTGTGGGGTGGCCCCGCATCCCACCCTGTGCCCACTGCTCAGCATTGCCACGCAGTGGTTTCGACTCATTTGCAACACATGGCAGTGCTGCACGGCCGTGCTGCTGCGCATCTCACCTGTATGGCTCCGATGTTCTCCATCAGCTGGTCGGCGTTGGAGGCTCCCAGCAGCACGGAGCTGACGCCCTCGTTGCGCAGGCACCACGCTGGGGATGCAGAGTGCAGAGCTGAGCGGGGCCCGGCCGCTGCCCCCCGCCATCCCCCCCAACCCCTTACCAATAGCGAGCTGTGGCAGCGTGCAGCCCAGGCGCTCGGCGATGGCTTGCAGCTCCTTCAGCTTAGCCTGCTGCCGCCGGCCCTCCTCGCTCAGGATCTTGTCCTTCAGCCACTGGTACCCCTGGGGTGGGAGAGAGGTGACTGGGGGGCTCCAAGGAGCCCCGAGACCCCTGCACTATGTATCTCTCCATGGTGCTCACCTTCAGTGATGCTCTTGAGTACGGAGGAATGCCACCGTCATACTTCCCTGAGACGATGCCGCAAGCCAGCGGTGACCAGGTCATGGCGCCGACACCTGGGGTGAGCAAAGCAGAGCAGAGAGTGACCTGGGCACCTCGCAGGATGCCTTCAGCCTGGGGTTGGGCAGCACTTGGGTGCAGGGGCCAACTTGGAGGGCAGGAGGGGCAGCAGGGAAACCAGCCTGGGGAGCCAGGATAAGGTAAGCAGGAGTGGAGGTGGCTGGGGCACACGGGAGGGGATGGAGATGGAGGAGCAATGGGTGAAGCCCTCGGGAGAAGGACCCACGTGAAATGGATACCTATCTTGTGAAAGAGCTCAGGCAGCTGCACCTCCACCTTCTCCCGCTGGAACATGTGGTACTCAGCCTGCTCGCAGATCGGCGGGATCAGGTTGAACTGCCGTGCCACTGAGTACGCCTCCTGCAACCCGGATTGCCAACGTCAGCGCACGCTGGTCCTGTCGCCATGGGGCAGGGATTTGGGCTCTGGGACCCCTAGGGACGTGGCTCCTACCATGATCTCCATGGAGCTCCAGCGTGACGTGCCCCAGTACATGGCCATCCCCTGGTTGATGACGTGGGTCATGGCGCGCACCGTCTCTGCCGGAGGAAGGGAGAGCAGCAGGCGGGCGTTAGGGCACAGGGACGGGGCTGGGCCATGCACATCTTGCAAGCAGTATACATCCAAATGCCAAACGGGCAGCAGTTGGGTGTGGAAATTAAAACAAAAGGGAATGGAAATCGACCCGAGAGAGAGAGAGAGACTGCGTGGAAATCGCTTCTCCGCAATTAACGTGTTTCCGAATCTATTGAAAACAGACCCACGTCAAACCGCACGGAGAGCATCACACGGAAGCGGGCAGAGGTCGGTGTGGTTATGCTGAGATGAGGAGGGAGGGACAAAAAGGCAATGTATGGTCCTCTGGGAGGGGTGACAGTCAGGAGAGGTGCAGGAGGGCACTGAGGAAGGGATGCCTTGCGGATGTAGCGCTGCTCCCAGGTAATGGGGCTGCAACTGCCTCCAGTTCATCCCAAAGTGCTCCACCACAGAAGGATATACAAAAGAGAGCACCCTCCCCAAACCCAGCATTCTGTAGCTGTAGCCCATGCTGGGCTGTGCCATGGCCTGTGGGAACGGGCGTCCCCAGGGCTGTGCTGGCATAGTGCTTACAAATGCTGCAGGAGGAGGAAGCAGGTGGATGTTCCCACACCCTCCGGTACCAACCGGCTGGAAGCACAACTGCTGTGCCCACTGTGGCTCAGGGCGGTAGGAAATGCGGAGCTGAGGGATTCGTTGCTCCATCCCAGAGTGATGCTGGGAGGAAGGGGTTGGGGCTGCCACAACTTCAGCCGGCACCAGGCTGCTTCGAACCATGCGGGCTGGGTTGCAAGCCAAGATGCCATGCCAAGTGAAGGAAGCAGGAAGGAGAACATGGCCGAAGTTTGGTTTAACAACACCAGCGCATGCAGCAGCAGCTCAGCCGAGCATGAGCTTTGTGTCAACCAAAGGCTTCAGCAGCTGGACTTGGCAGCTCGGCGTGGGGCGGGAGGGGACAGCATGGAGAACGCCCAGTCCTGCACGCCAGCGGGGGATGCTGTGAGTGGCACAGGGGTACAGCTGGGTGCTGTGCTGCCCTCAGGGTGCACTGCGTGAGGACAGACTGACAGCAGGAAGAGCTGCGTGCAGCAAGGACTGATGGCTTCACCCTGGTCCTGAGCACTCCCCGGTGCCAAAGCAGCGCCAGAAGCGCAATGCCGGAGCCATGCAGGGGAGAGGAGCGGCTGGGATGGGAGCACAGCTGTCGGCTTTGTTCCTTCACTTGCAAGATGTTCTGGGGACGGGGGGGTATTTTGGTTTGGCTGTTGCTGCTGTTTTCCTTCGCGCATTTTATGGAGAGGGTTATCGAGGGGGAAAGGAACCAAAATCAATGAAAAATGCAGGTTCTGTCTCATAAAATGCCACTGGGGTTCAGACTGCGGGTACGATGTACCTTCTATGATGAATGTTCTCGACTTGGAAGAACTAAATGGGTGCCCTGGTGATAAAAGAAAGATGTAGAGAGACCAGAGGTTACAGCCGCCGGTGTCACAGCGAAGGGCACAGCGGGGGATGGGGCCGCGCTCCCCCAGCACCACGGCAGCCCCGGCCGCGCTCCTGGCACGGAGTGAGGGATGGATGCTCAGATAGCTTTAACTGAAGGGGTTACGCTCTGTCGTGGGAAACACACTTTCAAAGGAAAGCCTGCCACAAGAAGCATGGTTACAACCCACAGATGGCAATGGAATACGGCACACAGCATGCAGAAAACGGGGAAAGAAGGGACGTGGCCCCGGAGCCGTGGGTTGGACACCTCGGCACGGCCGCACCGCAGCACCCACCTTCCATGGGTGTGTTGGGGTCGGGCCGGTTGGCAAACACCACGTCCACGTAGTCCAGCTGCAGCCGCTCCAGCGACGCCTTCAGACCTGCGGCCATGCAGCGCAGTCAGGGGCAGCCCGCGCTCCGCACCGCACCCCGCACCCCGCAGCCATACCTTCAATGATGTGCTTTCGGGACAGTCCCCGCTCCGTCTCTGCTCTGAAAGAAGAGAAGGGGCAGTTGGAGCCCACTGCCGGCCGCAGCACTGCGGGGCAGGGCGGCTGCTACCTACTTTCCTCCCCAGAAGATCTTGGTGGTGATGACCAGGCTGGATCGTCTGGAGAAGGGCAGAGTCATAGAACAGTAGGGTACTTAGAGATGGAAAAGACCTCTAAGACACCCCCAGGCCAACCATCAACCCATCACCACCACACCCACTCGCAAGACCATTAAGGTTGGAAAAGGCCTCTATGACCACCAAGTCCAACCCCAACCCATCCCACTGTGCCCACTGACCACATCCCCAAGTGCCACCTCTCCGCGTTGAACACCTCCAGGGTTGGGGATTCCACCACTCCCCCGGGCAGCTGTGCCAGTGCTTGGTCAGTGCGTGAGCCCTGCGCCCTGTGGGCTCTTTCTCCCCGCTCCTCCCAGCCCACGAGCATCACAATTACCAAGGAAATCTGCTGCCTATAAGTAAAGCAGTGTGGGATGCTGGACCTTGGGGTGAGACCTACCTCCAGCCCTTCTTTTTGATGATGTTTCCCAGCACAACCTCGGCCCTGCAAGGAAAGGGAGACGTAAGCCTTGAGCTCTTTAGGCTGGAGCAGGAATTAGGTCAGAGACGCGTCAGTAATGAGAAGTGACTGCGAGCGGCGTTGGGACGCAGCGGGGAACGAAGGACTCCCCAACAACAGGAGTTGCTATTTTTAAGCAGCTGTGTGGGCCAACTCATCACACCGCTCAGCACCGGGGCCGCCCCCAGCCCAGCATCAGCGGAGGAACACACGGAGGCCACAGGCTGGGACGGAGCCCTCAGCCCAGCAGGAGATGCTGTGGTGGGATGGAACGTTTGAGCAAATGTGAAATGACTTCCCAAAACGAGCGCGGAGAGGCGGAATGATTTAATTATTTCCACTCTCCAAACTTTCAAACCAACCTGCATGACAGCGGCTGTCCTCGGCGAGCAAACGGAGGGCAGCGCGCGGTGCGGGGATGGGAAGCGCCTATTAGTGCTCCTGGGGGGAACCTTCCTGCGTGCTGCAGGAGAGCAGCCCTCCTTCCAAACCCTCTTTCAAATATTTAGGAACTGGAGAGCCTGCGAGCACGCTTGTGCAGAAGGGCTTTGAAGACTGAATGAGCACCTGGGAGCCTCCGGAGTGTGGAAATGCAGAGCTGAGGGAGGGGGGCTGCGTGGGGT
>JAOWBP010004584.1:580185-590408 GCA_028571105.1 Tragopan temminckii
CAAAACAGCTCTTGGAAGGGCCTCCTGGCCCCACCAGCAATGCGCTGCTCTGGTGCTTATCTCTGCAATCGTAATCCTTCCAGATGGCTGAGGATGGGAGAGGTGTCACTTATAGGCTGTGAGTAATAAATAATCTCGTTGAGCTGCAGTTCCTGGAGCGTGACAGCAACGCGCGTTTAATCAGCGTGCGCCTCTAACGAGGGGGGGGAACCAGGCTGCTTGTGTGTGTGTGTGTGTCTGCATACATATCTATAGCGCAGGGGGCAGATGGTGGGGATGTCAGCACTGATCTGTGCGTTTTGGAGATGGAAAGGACTTCTTTGCCTTGGGTTTGAGCAGTGGCAATCTGCTCCTGTTTGTGCAGCTCTGTTGGTCGGTTCCCCCCTGCCCTGATCAGTGGGAACAAACCTGTAGGTGTGCTTTGCTCTGTGCTTCCCCCCCTACAGCACAGCACTGGGATCGAAATCAGGCTGTGCACCACGTGTCCTTGTTTGTCCAGTTTGGAGCGATTTGGTGGCTCTGCTATGGGAGATGCTCCTCTCCCAGCGCTCCCTTGTTTGTAACGTTTTCCAGTTTGTGGATGTGCACGCGGGGCTGCTCACAACTTTACTGCCTGTTTGAACATCGGCGTGCGAGTTGATTACCTGATTAATGGGGCGTTGTTACCACGAGGTGGCAGTGGCACCGCGGCTTTGCTGCGGGATGGGAGCCCATGGCACATCCAGCTCTCCAGGGCTGAGTTTGTTGGTTTAATGGGCTTCACAGCGGAAATCTTTGAGGGTGAGACGGTGCTGGAGTTGGTGGGCTGTGCCGGGTGAGGCTGCCAGCAGCATTGCTGAGAGGCGTTTTGTTCCTGGTGTTGCTTGAAGGATCTCATGAGCGCGTTCCAGCTGGTGTCAGTGCAAAGAGAAGTGGATGTGAATGCAGACTGATGGTGACCCTCTGCTCCCAGGCACAGGGCTCCTCTCCCCGACCTCGCTCCCTTTCCTCTAGGATGGGTTTGGGGGCTCAGCTGTGCGTGGAGCTGATCCTGGGATCTGCCAGATGGACTGGGAATCCTGCTGCTGCACCAACAGCTCCGTGTACCTCTGTGCACCATTGCTTTAATGACAGCCAAAGCCACTGTAATGGAAAGAAAACAATATTTTAGACATAAGGGAAGTGGGGTGATTTCCGCTGAACAACAGTGAGAACAAAATAGCTGTGATTAGACGTGGTTGAGAAAGCAACCTGAAGTTGCCAGAAAACATCTGTGTTCCTGCTCTGTTGTAAAGGATTTGCTGCTTACTGGAACAGCGAGTTTATCCGTGCCAGTGAGCAGACCAGCCAAATATAAACACAGTAAAACTCATAGCGTTTGGGGGCATGAATGTACGAACAGATGAAAGTAGTGACAAGAAATAATGGAGGAGCTATGAAAACCTTAAGTATCCTAAAAACTTTCACGTCTCATTAAGCAATCCACTTAGCCAGTGCCACATGGCTTTAAGGGAAACTGCAGCACTGTCTAAAGATGGAGAAGCTGTGTTTTTACAACAGGAAAACTCTTGCTGGCAGATTCAGATTCCCAGCAAAATAACCACCGAGTGTGGAGATGTGCTACGTGTTCCCCTGCAGGTAGCAGTCCTACTGGGGGGAATAAGCCAAGCAGGTTGCTGGGATGTTTTGGACTGCCTTGCAGGGCTGTGCCCATCCCTGGGCAGTGGGGCTGTGCTGGGTGCTGGCTTTGCTGAGCTTCTCCTGTGCTTTTCTGCAGGTCTGCGCTCCCCGCTGCGCCCGGCAGCCTCCACGCAGGGACCGGGGGTGAGTGCTGCAGGTGCAGTGCTATCACTGTGCTCTGTGCTGTCACTGTTACCTTGGGGCTTCTGTTTTGGGAGGCTTTCTTCCCCTGGCTGTGTGCCTTCCCCATGCAGCTGTGTTGCTGAGCCCCATGGGCAGCAGGCAGTGATGTTCCCACATCATGCAGTGCGGGTTGGTTGCTGACAAAGTGCCTGAAATCCCATTGAATGCTGGTTTTCAAGGCTGCTGTGGTCATGCAACACTTGGCGTGTGCAGCTAAAATCTGAGTTAGCAGAGGGAGGAAAGTGAGTTCTATGTATAATTTGCTGGACAAAATCCTCCGAGCTGTTTTCACACCCCAAATGTATTTTTAAGGACTGTTCTGGGTTTTGACAACCCAGATTTGCTGGGCACTGCTGTCCCATGGTGTGTGCCAACGGCAGTGTGCTTCAAGGAGAGCTATCAGGTTTTGAGGCAAGCTACAAATACTCATATCTTGTTGCGGGGATCAATGCGCACAAATATTTTTGGTGAAATGAAGTGCTTCATAGGACTGCATGAAACTGATCTTTCTACTGCCTTTTCCTATTCCTCCCTTTGCAAGAGAAAGTACAGCACGGCTGCTAAAGCAAGAAGCAGAGGTGTGAACCCGCAGGCAGCCAAGCTGTGCCGCTCCTCAGCGGAGCAGGGATGCTGCTGTGCCAAATCTCAGAGCAAACAGCATCTGAGCTGCACGGATTGCTGGCAGAACCTGGCCAGCAGAGCCTTCCCATGGCACAGGTTGTGGTGTGGTGTTGCTTTCTCTGTGCGTCACCGCTGTGTTCATCACAGCCTCTTCCCTTCCAGCTGTCTCTCTCACAGCTGTTGGCCTCACCGCAGAGCAGGGATGAGCGCGCAGTGCCACGAAGCCGCAGTGCCCCAGTGCCCCGGCCCTGCAGCACGCAGAAGGATGGCCACACCGAGCACGCTGCTGGCATCACACACCTGGAGGCTGACCTGTGGTCGGGCTCCGCACGCATGGATGCCTCCAGCAGTGAGCACCTGTGGGCGCTGCCCTTTGTGCCGACGCAGCTGCCCATCACGGCCGTGGGGCTGCCCGCTGGGAGGTGAGGGCTGTGGGGCTGAGATTTTGGGGGGTTGGCACGGGTTGGTGCTGCTGTCACCACTCGCTCAGCCCCGTTTCTCTGCCGCTTCCAGCACTGCACTCAGCCGCGCCTCGCTGGCGCTTCTGCACACCTCTGGCTTCCCAGAGATCCTCGATGGCAACAGGGAGCCTGTGGAGGTCACGGAGCCGCTGGACCCCACGCATTTCAGTCCTCGGCTGGAGAAAGTGGACGCTCTGCAAAGCAATGAAATAATCCTGCAGTTCCTTGCGTTCAGTAGGTGAGGTCCGCAGGGCTGGCTTCAAGGAGCCTTTTGGGGGAGAAGCCTTTTCCAAAATTGCCCGTGAGCCGCTTTTGTGCTTGAGCAGGAGAAGCCCTTGGCAGTGTGCTGCTTCTCCCAGTGCAGCCACGGAAATAAAGCCCTGAAGAGCTCCAAAATGACATCATTGCTCTCTCGAGGCACTCTTACAACACATTCCAGTTTCTTTGTGGTGCACCTTGGCCACACACTGGTATAAAACTAGTTAGTGCAGGGTTCCTGCTTAAATACATGTTACGTAGAGGAGCTGAGGTTTTGGAAAGCTATCCATGAGGGCGGCTTTCTCTCTCCGAAGCACTGCTCACAGCTCTTCCATAGATGGCAAAGGTAAAATGCTACTTTTGCTTGGCTCTTCCATCACAGCATATGGCAGAAGACAGCTGGAACTGGGAGGCTTTTGGAAAGCAAAGGCAAACCATATGCCCACTGTCTTCAGAGAAGTCCAAATACTTTTGATATTACTGATCTTCTCTTGTTCTTCTGCTTCTTGTTGGGTGAGGAGCTTATGATCCAAACAAGGCTGACCAAAAGCACTTTTCTCTTGCTCCAGGGCTCCTCAGGATGCACTGGAAGGGATGTGGCCGAGGACAGTGTTCTTCACCTTCCAGTTCTACCGCTTCCCAGCGGTCACCACGCCACGGCTGCAGCTGGTCGATGTGGATGGCGAGAGGGCAGTTGGGTCTGCTGAGCCGGCACAAGTGCTGCTCCAGCTGAATAAGGATGGGACCCCAAGCACTGGTGGGCTCTGGTCCTGGCGTGGGTAACGTCCTCACGTGGCCCCTCCTCTTCAGGAGGGCTGTGAGAGGAGGAAGGCTGCTGTGGCTGGGTGGGAGGGTTGGTTGTGCAGCTGAGGTTTGAGGTCTTGATGCTGTTTTGCGTGGTCCTGCACGTAGTTCCTCAAGTCGACTTGTTCTTTTTTTTGTGTATGGGCCATAGTATTGTGTTACTGTACAAGGAAAAGCCATCTGGGAGTTTTAAACAACATTTACTGGTTCAATTGGCATTTTTGTCAATCAGATTTAGGCGTGCCTCCAGGCCAAGGGAATGGACTGCTATCTGCTTTTGTAGCAAACCTCCATTAGTTTATGTGGCACATAATTAAAAATGTTCAAAACATCAAAGCATGAAGTAAAACATCAATAAGCATCAGTGACATGATCCAGACATCAGGACTGCTGACTGCAGCTGGGGCTGAGCGTATTGAAAAAGAGGCAACGCATTAAAGCAAAGTGCCTGGAGTAATCTCATCTGGTCCTCTGAGCAAAACGCTTTGTCTTTCTCTTTGTGTCTTATTAAATTCCTGTCCTGGGAGATGCTTTCAGTAAAGCTGCTTTCCCACCTGCAGTTCTTGATGGCAATGAGGGGTCCTGTGCAGGAGTCCTTCCCGGTGTGATTGATGGGGTTAAGCTGCGCTGCACAGGAGAGGAGGGTGCTGGGGGTGGGCCCAGGTGCTGTCACACCATTTTGGTTCAGCAGCAGCTCCACACCTGAAGTCCTAGGAAGCTTTCCCTATGGCTCCCTATAACAGCATGCCTGTGGGCAGGCAGGGCTCAAGGGATGCAACCCTGTTCTGTTTCTTGCAGAAGCCCCAGGGCTGCAGCTGAGGTATGTGGTGGACTCCACCTTCCTGAGGCCTGGGGAGCAGCGTGTCTTCGTGCACTACCTGGCTGAGCACAGCCTGCAGATGGACATCTGGGATGGGGACTCACTGCTGCTGGTTGGCTCTGCTGCGGTTAAACTGAAGGTAGGAGCCCTTCTCCCTAAGCCTTAATGACTGCTGACGATGAGGGAGAACTGCTTAGCATGCAAGAGTTTAAAGACGGGTCTGACTCTTCCTTCTGTCCTGTGCTGAGATGCTGTTAGATTACCCTTGAGTCTTCAGTAATCAAGTTTTTATCAGCCACTCTGTTTAACGGAGACTGATGTCAATCTGACAAGCCTGTAATCACAGGATTTGTCATCTTATCCTTGAAAGCGACGGCAGGGCATTAACTTTCTTCCGTGGAACTTCTGTGCCGTGCTAAGGCTTACTGGATAGAAAAATTAAAGCAGGCCTAGGAAATGCAGAGACATCTTTATCCAGATCTCTTAATCTATTGGATCTGAGTTGCCCCAGTAACTAGTTACCCTAACGCCTGGCTGTTATCCTCTTGGGGAGAAGTTGCAAAGAAAAAGCTCCATCTGGGGCAGGCTGTGAAGGAAATGCATCTGCTGAGAGTGGGAGATGGGTGTGTGCGATGGGGCTCTGCGCTGTGGCTGAAGGCACAGCAGCATCCATCCTGCCCTATCCCTGCTTCCTCCACAGCCCCTGCTGCGCCAGGGCCGGCCGGCTGTCAGGACTCTGCATGAGCTGGAGGTGGTCACCACTGAGTACGAGCAGGATGCGCCACCAGCAGCAGGCAGGGATGTGCTGTGTCCTCTGGGCGCCCGCGTGGCCGTGCGGGGCCGCCTGCACCTCTGCCTGGCCAACGTTGGTGAGTACCTCTTGCATGCCTTCATAGTGCTGCAAAGCGTTCTAGGAAACAAGAAGCTTTCCTGAGATATCCAACAGGGTTTTGCCCTGTGACTGGGGAAGGCAGATGCTGGCAGAGCTCTGAGCCTGGGGGCATGGAGCACCCTGATGCTCTGCCCAGCATCCCTGCCACCTGCAGGGTGGCATCGAGGCCGACGGGATGCAGGATGCAGGCAGTGATGCACAGGTGGGTAGCAGGGATGGGACGAAAGGCAGAGCTGCCTGCGTCAGAAAACAGAGCTCTCGTGAGGGTGTTATTCTTCCTGGAGTGTAGCAGGTACTTTGTTATATTTAATTCACCGTCCTATAAATGTGCAGTGACTCCAGGTTTTAAACTCTTATCTTCAGAAGAAAGATTAGCTCCATTATAAGATATCTTAAATTGTCATTTTCCTACTTTGCCTGCAAAAGGACGATAAGCTCCTGGGAAGGAGAATCTGAGATTCACAACCCAGAGAGAGGTTTAACTCCAACCTGGCAAAAGAAGGGAGAAAGGAAAAACACACTGTTCCAGGACAACAGCTACCCTTTGATTTCTCTGTCCTTTCAAAAAAAATTCTTTATTTTTCTTTTCTTTAAATAAATTCCAAATACCTTCAGTAGGTTTCTGAGGGCTCTTCATGCCTTGGGCTCAGGCATGAAGTGGCGGTGGAGCAGATTTGTGAAATGCAACTCGGGTGGTTCTGCTGAAACTTCACTAAGTGAACCTGAGCTGGTTCCAAAGGTCAGCATTAAATCTCTTGGATGTCCCCATTGCTTTTCAGTAGGAAACTGCTCTGTCACTTAGAGAAAAGATAGATGGAGTGCAATAGCAATAGGATTCCAGAGGGATCGTCGTAAAACGCAGAGAACATTGTAAGCAATGAGATATTTGCTTCCACTTTTTTTAAACTGTCTGTGAAGATCTGCAATGGGAATAACACTTTCCAGTAGATTTTGTGACACTAAGAGATCTATGGCAATTTTGGGAAAAAAAGTGTTGGGAAGCTACTCCTGATAATTCATAGAGGGTGGCTCTGTGCTGGCTGTTGTCTTTCTGTTGGCCTGAGCCATCACCAGTGCTGTCTGCTCCGTGTCCTGGCTGGCTGTGACCTGCTGTTGCCACATGCTGCTGATGTGCACAGCATCCCAGCACCTGATATGGGGCTGACCCTGGTCTCTGACCCGACAGGTCACCGCTGTGAGGAGACTCCTGTGAGCCCCAGACACCCATTGCTGTCCCACACCCACGTTGTGTCCTCTCCAGGCAATGGCTCTTTGCTGTCCCTGCATGCCCGTGGGGGTGAGTCCTTCTGGGGGTGCTCAGCCCCTCCCTGCCATCCCCAGACAGGGGGTGCCATCCTGCTCTGCACAGAGCCGGTGACCTGAGTGCTGTCCCTGCAGATGTCAGGGTATCTCGGGCACGCAGGCTGGCTGAGGTGGATAGCGAGTTGGCAGCCATTCTGTGCAGCTATCGACTGGAGCAGAGCCCAGAACCCCTGCACGCCCCACATGAGGCCGCAGCCATCCAGCAGCACAAGCTGCAGCGCTTGGCAGCGTTGCAGCAGCAGGAGGATGCTGACTGGAGGATCCCACAGCGCACGGTGAGGACAGGCTGGGTGCATGACACAACCTGTGCTGCCTCCGGGCTCACAGTCCCATTCATCCTGCAGGACTGCTGTGAGCAGTGCATGCAGTACCTGCAGATCATCGATGCCTACCGAGAGCGCACCAAGCACCGGTATATCTCCCAAATGCTCAGCCAGGCCATCACCATCACCCACACTGTGTATGCCATGCTGGGCACGGCCGAGTTCTTTGAGTTCGCCCTGAAGAACCCCTACAGTGTCCAGCACACGGTGACGGTTGAGGTTGACCACCCCGAGCTCAGGTAGCGGCCAACAGTCATCCCTGTGTGTGTGCTCAGTGTTTGTGCTGGGTTCTGTCCCCATTGCTGGGGTCTGTTCAGCATCTCCTGCCTGGTTTGGTGCTGGACCTCTCCCAGCACGCATTCGGAGCGATGGGATGGCACCTGCTGCCAACCAGCTCCACCTCTCGCTCCTCCAGTGTCATACTGGACCCGAGGGAGTGGCGGCACTTCAAGGAGCTGACCCAGACAGCCACCCCGCTGGAGGAGGACATGTTCCACCTGCAGGATGACCTCAGGCCTCAGATCTACCTGCGGCCCAAGGAGACTGTACACATACCCTTCCGATACCAGACGTTCTCTGCAGAGCCGGCTGTCACGGCGGTGCTGGTATGCTGGGAGCTGCATCATGCTTGGGTGCAGAGTGCGTGCTGGCATTGCCAAGGAAACTGCTTATGTGTCATGGGGCTTCTTCCAAAACCGAGTGTTTTGTTTCCTGCAGGGACCGGTGGGGCTGAGCAAAGAAGAGGATGCAGGGAGGATGCAGGAGGAGCCAAGGGCCGCGCAGATGAGGCTCATCCAGGTGGGGATGCAGAAACATGTGGGGCTGTTGGCTGCTGCATCATGGAGCTGCCTCCTAGCCCCAGGAATGGAGTGCTGACCCCACTGCAGTTCCCATGCCTGGCACTCAGCCTCTCTGCTCTGCCCCCCCGTGCAGGTGGCTTTCCGTGTGAGTGGGGGCAAACCCATCGCGCTGCTGCAGGTGAAGGTTGAGCCCCGGCCCCACGTGGTGGATCAGACCTTCCGCTTCTTCCACCCCGAGCTGACCTTCCTGAAGAAGGCCTTCCGCCTGCCTCCATGGCACACGCTCCCAGGTGACCCACAGGGCTCTGCTGGGAGGTGGGGGTGGCATCCAGAGAGCGAGTTCCCACCATCAGGGATGGTTTCTCTGCGTCTTCAGAGACTGTTCATGATTTTGCTATGGCCTTGGGCTTCCTTGCTTGCTTTCTATCCATCTGCTTGCACTAATTTTACACTCTCTTGAACCAGTGTGACCTGGTTGTTCTCTGGTAGCTCAACATAAGGGATTGCAGCTCACAGCTGCATGATGGTGTAGAACAAAACGTAAATAAAATGCTCTGTAGTGTTACACGTGGTCTTGTCTCCTGCAGGTGCTCCGGTGAGGATGCCGGGCGGTGATCCTGAGGTCTATGTCCGCTGCAGTGACCCCAACGTCATCTGTGAGACCAAAAATATGGTACCAGTTACACTCCTGTGTCGCTTTGTCTTGTATCCTCCTGCTGTGGTTTGTTGTTTTAATCAGCCCTGCACCCATGGCAGCATCCTGATCTATCGGCCTATAGGAATGTGAAATAGTGGCGGTGATTAAGGCAGAATTGCTTTAAAATGGGCTGCATTGTTTTGGCATCTGATGCCTGATGTTGTGTCTGTTTTCCTGGAGAGCAAATAGTTCAAGGTTGGTTCCAGCCCTGTTTCCCTCCTGACCTGGTGCAAATCAATACTGGTGTCTTCTTTACTTTGTTCCTCTTTGGATCGAGCCCTAGAAGTTCACCTGGAAGATGCTTTGTGTGTCTCCCCAAACACCACTTCAGTTTTGTACTTCCCAGCAAAGATGTGAGGTCTGCAAGGCTCTCTTTCTGCTGCTTGAGATAGAAGTGGAAAAAAAAATAAGTGTGTGTATGAACACAGACGGTAATGAAGGGTAGTTACTAATTGCCAGTGCATAATCCAATGGTAATTGGATTATGGCTTGTTAGGAAACTTAGGGAAAATTTGCCAAAATTTGATTATGGATGCAAACCTGGAATGCAAAAGTCGTTTGTGTCCTCTTTTGTAATTAAAAATACTGGAAGAGCTCAACCACGCTGTATAATAACTTAATAACGTGGTTTTTAACTAGATCCCGAAAGCATCTGCTGTTGTAAGTGGGTTGGTGTTTTTTTCATTAATAGAAAGGAAACCCTGGAGTCCTCATTAGCTGGTTTGATCTCTGGGTTAACCATTCTAACGATGCTCTGATTTCTGTGTGCAGGGTCCTGGGGAACCACAGGACGTCTTCTTAAAAGTAGCTGGAGGACCGAGCCCGCAGATCAAAACATTCTTTGTTGCTATTTATACGTAAGTAACAGGAGCCAAAAAGAAGAGAAGGAACCACCCAGAGCACAGGCAGAGCAGGAGGGAACGTTCCCATCAATGTTCTCTTGCTTGCTGGTTCCCGAGCCCTGCTTGCTGAGCCAGGCAGGAGGCTTCCCAAAATACCCGTTTGCTTTTTCGATCTCTCTAAATAATGCTCTGAGTGTAGGAGACAGCTTCTGTGTACTAATTCATTCTCTCTGCACGAGTAAGGCTGAAATTCCTTTGGAGACATTTGCCCAAAGGTTGAGGCGGTTTTGGGGCTGAACGCACCAAGTACGGGCTGTCCCATTGCTCTGTTTTGCTGCAGGGATCCCTGGCTGGCCACGCCGCTGCACATCTGGCAGTTCTACCTGCACTCCCTGCAGCGTTTGGATGTCAGCTGCACTGCAGGGCAGCTCTCCCGCCTGGCCGTCCCGCTGCGCGGCACCCGCACCTTGCGCAGGGTGAAGGCGTTCTGCTCCCATCCCCACGAGCTGAAGGTAATGCCTTGGGGGTCCCTGCTGGGGG
>JAOWBP010004584.1:590508-602619 GCA_028571105.1 Tragopan temminckii
CTGGGTCCCTGCTGGGGGCTGGGTCCCTGCTGGGGGCTGGGTCCCTGCTGGGGGCTGGGTCCCTGCTGGGGGCTGGGTCCCTGCTGGGGGCTGGGCTGGGCTGGCAGCGCTGTAACCCTTGGAAATGCAATGTGTCCCGTTTGGAGTTAGGAAAAATGTGCCGCCTTCGTGATAATTACCTCTTGATTAAAGCTGTCGTGTGTAGGATCGTTGGTACAAAACCCCAGAGGGCAAATTATCTGCGTTAATGAGACTATCTGAAGACTAATAATTTCTTTAGAATTCATTTAGTCATAATTGTAAATGGGAGTAATGAAAGGAACAAAAACTCCATTACTGTCCCATAAACAAAGGAAAAAATATCTCAGCTCTCAGAAACTGCAAAAAGGAATGAATCCCATTGGGGATGGGATCACAGTGGTGTGTGCCATCAAATCCAAGCTTGGGGACTGCCTGCACCCCGTGCCATGCCAGCATTGTGCCTCGGCCTTGCTGATGGCCATGCGTTGGGTTCTGCTGCAGTGCTCAGAGCGAGCAGTGTGGGTGGGAGAAGATCCCTGCAGCTGTTGGTAAAGCACTGTTAGGGTCCTCTTGCTGGGCAGAGTGCAGCCTGCTGTTGGCACAGGCGCTGTCATGCAGCCAGACCTGCTTCATTAGTGTAGATAGGGTTAAACGTTCCTATCATAGGTGTACATTCCTTAATGTAATCAGAGCTCATTTGTATTCTGAGCTGGACCTCACGGAGGTGCAGATTCTCTCCCAGCTGTTCCTGCCAAGGGGTGCCAGCCTGCCTTCCAAAAACGATCTACGCGCAGTTTGTCTTCATTTATTCCTCTGCTCCCTCTCAGGGGGGGTTCCCCAGGATGCTGGCAGCAGCTGTGAGCGATGCTGATGCTGTCTCCTCACTGAGGACACCTTGTTTTGGCTTTTTGTGACTTCAGAGCATCAGGAACTGAGGGAGGAGGTTCTGATGGGACCCGTGCTCCTTCCTCTGTGGTGTGTTTGCAGGTGGACCCAGCAGGTGTGTTCATCCTGCCCCCCAATGGGGTCCTGGATCTGTTTGTGGGTGTGAGGCCGCGCCGGGCCGGCAGCAGATTCTTCTACCTCAACCTGGTGGATGTGGAGTGCCACCAGCTGGTGTCCTCCTGGCTGCTCTGCGTCACCTGCCGACAGCCACTCATTTCCAAGGTACTCTTGGGGGGGGGGGGGGAAGGTCATTGTGGTGACCCCACTGGGCTGGGGGCTGTGCCGTGCTGATAGCCTGGGGCTGGCTGCTGCTTACTGCTTTTTCTGCACCCACTTCTGGCATCCATTCTTCTCTGTGCATAAGGAGGAAGGTGTGCTGGGAGCCGTGCTGCTGCGCATCGATTGCCGGGCGAGCGCTTGGTCTTCGTGCAGACACTGCCATTATTCCCAGCTGTCATGAGCAAGGATCCTAAAGCCAATTTCTAAGAATTACTGACAGATTAGAGATTAACTGTCCTCTTCGAGTTAATCTCCTAAAGCGGTATTGCAGAGTAACTCTGGATCACTTGTCTTTACCTGCCAGAACTGCAGGATGTGCGTGGACTCTACCCATGCTGCCTGTTACTATTCCCATTTCCCATCTCACTTAAGCACTGGAGCACACGTTTAGCCTTCCAGTGCCTGAATAATCTCACAGAAGACCATCATAAAATATCTTTCAGCCTGTTTTGAAGGCAATTCCATGCTGAGGAATGTCAACTCTGAAGTATACCCAGTTGTGAAATTAAAGTTACAGCATGCTGCTTTCTATTAGCACTGTGCTAGGTTAGGACTTTGCTCAAAGATAGAAAATTAGATCTCCCAGTTAATGTGTTCATTCTAGAAATGTTTTCCTGGAACACTTGGTGCTGGGTGAGGTGGAGAGCAGCATTTAAACTGATGTCACTCCACTCCTGATGAGTGCGAGCCCCGCTCCCTGCGCTCTGCCGTGTTATCTGAATTAGCACCATGGTTATCCCCGTGGAAATAAATTAATTAGTCGGAGCGTTCGTTGGCCGGTCCCCAGCTGCTCCTCTGGCCCTTTGTCACTCAGTCTCATAATTACTTCTGTGGATGTAGTGATGCAAACTGCAGCCTGAGGAGATGCTGTTACTCAGAGGTCGTTCCACGTGTCGCTGATGGCAGGAACGGAGCGGTGCGTGGAGCAGAAGGGGAGTGGGACAGAGGGCAGCAAGGCGTGCCGGGCTGCCCCGGGGTACACAGCAGAGCAGCCCAGGCTCTGTCTGACCTCAGTGCCGTTCTGTGCCCCGCAGGCCTTTGAGATCACCATCCCTGCAGGCAGTGGGAACGGCTCCAACAAGCGCATCACCTACACCAACCCCTACCCCACACGCAGGCTGTACTTTCTGGTCACCAGCCGGCCCGACTTGCTGCGGTTCAAGGAGGACTCCTTCGAGGTACACCCCTACCCCCATAGGAGCTGCAGCAGGCGCTGTGAGGCCCCCCAGCCTCCCCATGTGCCTGCTGTGCTGTGTGCAGGTCGCTGGTGGCGAGGTGTACACCATCGGGCTGCGCTTCGCCCCGAGTCAGAGTGTGGGTGAGGAGGAGATCCTGATCCACATCAACGACCATCAGGACAAGAACGAGGAGACCTTCTGCGTGAAGGTCATCTACTACTGAGGCCGTGGCACGGTTCTTGGTCCTCACTTGGGCGATGCACTGAGCTCTCCAATGAGCCCAGCCCTGCGCAGGTGAGGGGACCATGCCCGCTTCTCACCTCACCCCATTGAGCTGTGGGGTCCCTCTGGCCCTATGGGAACCCCATTGCTGGCACGTGGACTGGGCTGCCCTGTGCTCGGAACAGGGAGGAGGAATGTTTGCCACTGTGTGCCACAACTGCAGAAGGTCTTAATTTTTGTTAAACGTTTTTAATGTTTATATTGTAAGGGCTTTAAATCTTTGTGCTTTTTTAACTTAAAGTTTACAAAATATTTCTAAAGTGTTCTATACCCGCCATCAAATGTTGCACAAATGAATCGTTTGGAGTTGGTAATGCTTTTTTACTCTTTCAAGATCAATAAAACTTGTGCCCTGCTCTGACAGCATCGTGGTGTTCCCTTCTGTGGGCAGAGCCCTCTCAGTCCTTCCCTACAGCACCAAACCCACGTAGGGGGGAGCGCTTGTGGTGTCCCCCCCCAATATTGTGTCAGCCCATTCCCACACACGTGGGTCCCAACACTTATGGGCAGGTCACACCCTTATCACATCTGTGACTGAAGAGCAATGACCCTCTTGCAATCTGGTTTAATCTTGTTTGCTAAAAAGCTCCCGTTCTCCCTCACTACTTTACACTGCATTTATTTCTGTTAAGTCACGATCATTAGTACCCAGAAAACATCAAGCAGCACCTAATTTTCTGATGGCTCCATTTTCACTAATGGATTAGAAGGAAGTGGCTGCACTGCTGGTGAGCCTGGCAGGATTTTAATTTATCTGCCCCTTCTTACAGTGCTGACTTGTTTGGCCTTGACGTAACTATTGGAAATCCACTGTGAGTTCTACGGAGGGGAAGATTCATTATGCAGAGAGGAAAAAAAAGGAGATGAGAACAAAAGCATGGAGCCAGGGAGGGCTGGTCCCTGCTGGATGGAGGCTGTCCCCATTCCTCCCGTCTCCCAGCCATTGGGGTGGGTGTGCACGTGGCACCGCTTGTTGTAGGGCGTTAGGGTGATGAATTGGTAGCCCCAGTGAAGTCGTGTGCTGAGTTACTCTGCCTCCTTAGGACTGATGGGAAACGACAGCTCATATTTTAGAAAATTATTGCGCTGTCTCCAATGCAGAGAGGTCCCTCTGTTGGGTTATTAAAGTCGATTAGGTGAAAATTTTTCATTACGTTTTCATATAATAACGTTTCTTAAGGATTATCAATGACTTGGTGCTTTATCCTCGGCTGCTGCAGATGGGGAAGGTCCATAGGTCTCCCATTCCTGGGGGGAATGCAGGTCACAACCGTGCTCCCTTTCCCCCCTTAAATACATCCCTTACGGGGTGCAAAGTTCCATAAATCGTTGTAGGGCTTTAACGTCCCCTTCTGCTGCCTATTAGTTTGTTCTCACTACATTAGCTTTAATTAAACTGTACTTTCTTTGAACTTAAAGGAAGCCCTCAGTCCGGTTAGGAGCAGGTTTAAGGGCACTGGAGGGGCAGCGCTGCTCCTGTGGGCTCTGCATAGCACTGGGATGGCTGGAGTGGTTATGCTGCTTTTGTTCCCACTTGCTAATGAAGTTGTCCCCCTTAATGACAACACCGTGTCATTAACATGCAACTTATTCTTCTCCCGATGTTTCTTGAGGAATGCAAATGGGGCACTCAGAGATCTCTCTAATGGAGGTAATTTTATAGGGGTCGCGCGAAGGTTGCGGGATTGACTGGAGGTGAGAGAAGGAACTCTCTGAAGCTCTGCCAGGTGCTTAATTCAGCCTTTGGAGCTGCCCACCTCTCATACATATTCTGCTCTGCCCTGCCTCTGCAGTTTTGTCCCGGCAGGAGTTGTTCTGAAGCTTCCAATGCAGAGAGAAAGCGCTGAGCAAACCCTCCCTCCAGCCGTTTCATCAGGAGCATCTCTTCAAATGGGGGTTGATCACTTAATTATTTGCTTTCATATTTATGCCTGCATCTATTTTTATGTGGCCACCAATACCTGGAAAGAAAGTGCGTAAATGTGGATGAAAATAACCAAAGCCCAATAAAAAGTGGAGTAAAGGGGGAATCTTACACCACATCCCAATTCCCCCATCCTGTGCTTTTGGGAGGAAAATGCATCAAAATTCATTTGCTTACCCAGGTAGGACTTAGCTGCAGAGCATCACTTGAACTTTACCTATCAACCAGAACAAATAACGTGTTGGTGACTCTCCTTGGAAGCCCCAAACGTTCCTCTGGTGCACGACCGGGCACAATCCCTGCCTGCTCCCTCCCGGTTCAGCACTCATGGATGTGGGTTTGCAGCATTGGTTTTTCCCCTGCCCTGCACCGCCCATGCGGTGTTAGAAATAAAAACATTGCCTGGTGCTGCTGTGCTGTAATTAATCGCTGTGTGTGGACGTGCAGCGAGGGAGCGACCTTGCATTGCCTGGCTCAAGGATAGAGGGATTTCCCTCCTGACTGCGGGCGCATGGCTGAGCTCTGTGGGTCCAAGCCTTCCCAGCTCCAGAGGTCAGCAGTTATCTGCTCTGGGGGAGCACCTGTGCTCGGTGCACCAGCACTGAGTGCATCTAAAATGGGCTTCTGAAAGATGGGAGGTGGAGCTCCTCAGCCCCAGGTGTGAGCAAGGAACATTCCAGGTGCTGGCAGGAGAGCACAGAAGAGCTCTGGCTTTTAAGATAAGGAGCCAGGAGTGGTGTAATTACCTCCCATCAGGTTAGAAGATAAAAACAGCCTATCTCTGCCAAGGCAGCTGAATGCAGCTGGCTTCTCCAATCAAGCTGACCTAGAATGCTGCTCACTGGGGAGGCTGCCCACCTCCCAGTCCTAATCTCCCATCCCAAACCAATGGCGTTTCGCTAGGAAACTCCTGGCACCAATTCTCCTTCAGCCTGGTGTGAGGGTGTTATCAAAATTGCTCCCAATTTCTCCTGCTCTGGAGCAAGAAGGAAAGCAGCTCCAGCATTCTCTGTGCTCGCACTGCAGCCATCCCTGCAAGTGTGGTCTGGGTGAAAGCTCAGCTCTAAGCAATAGGTTGGGATTGAATGGAGCCTTTGTGATGGATGCTACGAGAGAAGGAATTGCTCGGAGACCTGGGGGTCCTGGGATCCATCTCCCACCAGGCCCCTCACTGGGACGTCAGAGGGCACCAGCTTTGCTCTTTGCTTTGTCTTTGGAAAGGTCCCTCATAACCGAGAAGCACACACTCAGGGCAGGGCGTGCCAGGCAGCCATCCCATAATATGAGCTCCCTCGGTACCAGACATCACACCGAGTTCCAAGAAGGCTCTTTGCCCATTAAGGCACCTGATGGCCCTCATCCCGTCCCCCGCTGGGTCGCGCCGCAGGCTGAGAGCCGCTGAATGCTCACACGGCGGAGGGGAGAAGGGCAATTTCTGGACTGAAGTAGTGGAAGTCTCACGCTTTGTCTTACAAGAAAGAACGAGAAAGGAGGGAAAAAAAAGTGAGCACAGCTTTGAAACACAAACCCGAGCAGAAAGTTTCCATGACAAAGCTTTCGGCTCCTTCCTGGGGAGCACAACCGGAGGCATTTGCATGAGAAAGGGACCGCGGAGCGCATGGAGCTCCTGGGCAGGTGTTCCTACAGAGAGACCGGGGAGGAGAGCGACGGGCGCTGCGGGCAGCGGTGTGGATGGGGGGAGCTACGTGGGAACGGAAGGCACAATGGGGACCGCATCATTTTTTCCCTTTGTGGGGATGAAATCGAGAAAACCCGATTTGAACAAAAGATCACCATAGCTTTAGCTGGGAGCCTGCCAGCGCCGTAATAAGATGTTACCGGGTATCTTTATTAGTTAAAATGGGTATTCAGATTGCCTGCCAAATTGAAAGATGAGAGACTCGTTTGAAAATGGCACCGCAACGTCAAGCAAATGTTCTCCAAGCTGCTAACGAGCTTTTGCTGTGCAGGGCATTGGGAGCTAGGAGGGTAGATGGGGCCGGGGGGGCAGACATGGAGGGGCCTTCCTCCACCTCATCATCAACCTCACCTCCCCTGCTAGCAGCCTTCAATGGCAGGAAACACACTGTAGAGCCCCTCAGCCGACAAGCTCCGATGGAGCCCTCCCTCAGTGCTGGTGCTGAGCAGCCCCTGTCCTGGTCAGTGCACGGAGCTCTGCGGGCAATTACACCCCAACACGTCATTTCATCAGCAATCAGTCAGTGACACATAGGGGGTGGCTATGAGATGGCAGCAATGTGGGGCCCAGGTGACCCTTCAGGGAGTTGCTCACCCCTCCTGCAGAAAGGTGCTGCTCTGAACAGATTTTCCACGTCAGGAATCAGAGAAATTAGGTGTTATAATGCGTTGCCCTGGCATTTCCAGCTGGAAGTGTTGTGATTTTCGAGTCTGAAATGAGTTTTTATTTTCAAATGCATTATTCATTTTCTTTAAAAGGTCAAAATCTGAGCGAAATGCTTTGGTTCACCTGAGACGAATCTATTTGGGTTTGTCTTTGCAGGCACATGGTGGATCGATGGCGCTGGGCAGTGCCAACCCTGCGTCACCCAGCACTGGGGAGCACAGGGGGCCCATGGGCAACGGGGCTGTGCCGGGGCAGGGCTCATCTCCCCACCTCCTCTGAGCACAGGACGTGAGCGAGGTGCATGGAAGCCTTTGGCCATTGCTCACAAAGATCATCTCGAGGTTTTCCTGCGGGACTGTGACCTTTCCATCCTCTTGTTCCCATCCAGGACCGAGCAGTGCCCAACCAAAGTTTCCCGTTAGCATTTGCAGGCTTTGATTTGGAAATTTCAAATACATCGGCCCTGATTAGAGGGACAGTTGCTGAAAAACTGTGGAAGATTACTCCAGGGAACCATCGGGCTTCACGGAGAAGAAATATTTGCTGGTGGTAATTATATATTAGCTCTAAGACAACCAAATTATTTCTGAAGTGACAGAGCATTATGGACATGGTCAGCATTGCTTTCAGCTCTAATTCACGGCGCGCAGGAAGGGAGCAGGCAAACGGGGAAGTGACATTAATTGTGGCCCAATTCATTTTCCTGCATGGAAAGCCACAGCTAATCTCCTTAAAAGAAAAATGGTTTAATCTGAAAGGGCTGTGGGGGATGATTTGTGAACCTGGAGGGAAGCAAGGCAGCGGGAGGCAGTCCCAGGGCTGAGCAGTGGTCCCAGGGCTGAGCAGTGGTCCCAGGGCTCAGTGGTCCCAGGGCTGAGCAGTGGTCCCAGGGCTCGGTGGTCCCAGGTGGTCCCAGCAGACCCGCAGACCCACAGGCAGTCCCCAGCCTGCAGAGCTCAGGACCACGCGATCTGCAGTGCCTGAGGTGGGCAGTGATTCATGTTTCCAACCCTCCAGAAGGAATAAGCGTGGAATATTGATTAGGTTGATTACCATGCGCTCTCGTCCCCTGGAAGTTCGTGCCCTATAGTGCTCTAAAGTGAGGAGTATAATGTTCTACTGTGGAGAAAAATCCCTTTCTGGTTATTAACATTTAGCTCAAGTATGGCAAAGCAGTCCCAACATTTGAATTTGGAAGGTTTATTCCCCATTTCTCCCACACATCTTCCTGAGAGCATACCAGCGACTTGATAAAAAACTGATTTAATGGCTACAAAACCCGGAGATAAAACTACTCTTAATGGCTTTCTTTGAGATCAAGGCTGTCAAATACCGGGCTCAAAATCCTTTATACAACAAGAGCAACTATATTAAGTGCACTCAATCAAAACCAGGCTGAAGGTTCTATAAATGAAACAATGGCTGTAGGAAATGCATTTTATTAACATCTCCAAGAGAAAGCAGAGGAGATGAAGAGCCCCAGAACTGCCTGCTCCCATTCATCCAGGATGGATGGAACGAGGAGGGCATCTTCACTGCACATCCTTGCTATGTGCACTGCTCAGAAGGGCTGGGGCAGCCGTGGGATGGGCTCACAGCTTAATATTTGGTTTACACCCTGCTTTTCTCCAGCTTGGAACCCCTCCTGATCACTTATTATGAAATATACGAGTTTATCTTTGAAGTCTCATTCCGAGGATGTTCTCTCTCCTCCCCCCATCAGACCCATTTATTGGCTCTTGTAAATGTATTCAGCCAGCACTGGATGCACGGGGAGAGTGGACTGTGCCAGAAGGTTTGGCTTATCAAATGTCACGCAGATCTTATCTCAGGGGAAAAATACTTCAATAATTAAATTAAATGAAAAGTCCCCGAATAAAAGCCCGGGAGGCTGCGGACTTCTGTTTATCTCCGAAGTACAAATAGAATTGCAAATGGGGAAGGAAGATGCCAGAAGACCACGTTAGGTCTCTGGTACTTTTACTGCCCATTTCTGTATGTCACAGAGTATTTTGCACTTTCATGCTGATTTTCTCTATAGAAATGATTCTTTTCCATGGGAAGCTTGGACAGGGGATCCAGCTGGGTGTCCTACAGGGGATAGAGCTGCCCTGGAACAGCTGTGCCCAATGCACTGTTACCGTGCATTGCTCCAGATATCTCCTATGGCTGGGAACATCCCAGCACCTCGGCTGAGTCACCTTCCCCATCTGAAGCCATGTCACCAGGGGTTCTGTAACAGCCGTGCCCTGCTGTTAAACCTGCTTTGCTGAAGAAAGGCTGTAAAAGGAAATTGATCATAAAAGCAGCCCTCTGCCTTTACTGCTGCTTTCGACTCCCTCTGGGACAGAGGCTGAAATTTACACCTGCTGCTGCGGGATAAACAGGAGGATTGGGGTTAGGTGAGGATTGTGTGCAGTGCTGGGTCCCAGCAGAGCCGTGTGGGTGCTGTGGCACTGCTGAGACCCACAGTGCTGCTGTTCCAGTGCTGCCAAAAGGGAAATGGTTTGGGGTGGTGGCCTCAGTGCCCGCTTATATCGCATTAACAAACAAATTCGGGACAGCTAAAGGCTCTTTGTGGATAAATAGCACACAGAAAAGAGGGGTTAAATTAATAACATAAATCATCTCTGCGAGCGGCTCGCCCTGCTCCGCGCAGTGCCTTCCAGTAGCAGGTTTCATAGCCTAATTGTATCAGCTACTCTTTTGGCACCCATTTGCTGCGAACCATCCCACCCCTGCTGCTTCTTAATGCAGCTAATCTCCTGTTGATTATTCCCAGGGTCTCAGCCAAATAAGCACTTCAAATTAAAGCTTTCCCCGCAGCTCCGATCGGGTTTCCATAGCGATCAGAGCGGGGTGCTGCATCCTCACTGCCAAGAGGCACTGCTGCGAGCATCCCCGGGCCCCCACCCCCGGCTGCTGCCATCCCCACACTGCCCACCCCCGGGTACCCATCCCTGCCTGCAGCCTATAGGCATGAAATTGAATTCCTGTCCCAAATCGGACCGGGTCCCCACCGGCTCCGATGGAGCAGTCTGTGTGGCGGTGCCGATCTGCAGGTGGGACAGCCCTAGTGCTTTCACCGGGTTCAGCCACACGGAGCATCATTCCCTGAAGGATGAGTGGGCTCTGTAGTCTGGAATTGGTTTGCTGGGGTGTGTGATGGGACAGAGTGCCGTGGCTGAACGTCTCCGGAGCGCCGCACGCGTCACGGTGTTGTGACAGCAGAGGTGCCCTTGTGAGCACAGCCGAGTTGGCAAATAGCTGTTAGATGGAGGGGATGATCGTAATTACAGGAACAAAATAGTTATTAATGCGCTAATTTACCTGGGAACCAGACTTTATGTAATTACACTCCAGGATCAAGATAAGGTTAATGCATTTACCTTCCTGGATATTTATAGATGTTTTACAATCGCTCTCCTTTGAGCACCGCGGCACTGAGCAGAGGCACTGGGAACTCACTCGTGGCTGTGGGACTGGCACAGGAGCCACCAGCAGCAACGCAGCATTAGGAGGGAACTTTGCAAACACCTCCCAGCTGCTGCCTGTGTCTGTGCAGCCCCCGTGCCCCGGGAGAGCTTCAGCTGCGGTGACGGCTGGGAGACGCCGCATCCTTTGGAAATCCTTGCTCCAGCAGCGATGGTAGCAAGCGTCCTAGAAATGCCAGGATAGAACAGGATGGGGTGTGGGAAGCTCAGCCCCCCCGGTGTCCCCACGTCCCCAGCGCCTGGCACTGCTGGCAGCTGCCTTGCTGCATGTCACACCATGTGGTGCTGCTCCCCGTCCTGCGCGCTCTGCATGGCCGCCCCGCAGCGTTGGCTCCCAGGCTGCTTGCGAGCATCTGAGTGGTGTCACCAAGGATCTGTGTTGTGGTGCCACGCAGGGGACAAGCAGCAAGCTGCAGAAGGTCAAAACTGCTCTAAAAATACATACGTGTGTGTGTGTGTGTTTGAGTCCCTCGCTTCATTATTCAACACACATGCTGCTGTTTAAAAGGCAGAAGAGGCTGAGATTGAGCACAGGTAACCTTTAAGACCAACAGAAGGGCTTAATAAGGTTACACTGGGCCTCGAGGACCCCTGACATGCTGTTGGTTTGGCCTTTTGATAATTTACAAGGAAATAAATCTGTGAGTTATTGTTGGAAGCCCAGTAGTTCAACCTCCCCTCCAGATCTTTGCAGCCCAGTAATCAGATGGAAACAGAATCTGCCAAAGGGAAACCAATGGCACTCGGAAAATTTGAAATCATTTCCTTAAAAATCAATGTGGAGATTTATTTCTCTATCTAGATGGGAAGGAAAGGCAGCTCTGGGCTGTACATCAGGGCCTATTTAACCACATCGTGTAAAACCATTTTTACAACAAACATAAGTTTGAGTTATGTATGTTATTTTTGCTAACTGTTTGCACATGGCTGGATTTCATTATGACAGAAGTGACTAACTGTGTAAGGTTATGCAAATGAAGTGCTTAATTAAGTAGGAGCCATATAAAATAAATCCCAGCTCTATGAAGTGCCCTCTCTTTTTCCTCTAAGTGTGGGTTGATTCTGATCTCCGGTTCCTGGCTGGGAGATGCTCTAACTGAGGGGCTCTGTGGTTCCCTCGTGTTGGGAAGAAGGATGGATACCCCCATGGGCGCGATGCTCCGCAGGACTGCCCGCCCTTCTCCTTTTTCCAGAACCCATTAATCACCCTTGAAGGCATCTCATACATTATCAGGCCCAGATGTTTCCCACTGTATGCTACAAATGTTAATTATCTCCTAATTACTTATTAGCAGAGGCTGGGCTGGCACAGATTGTGGGCAAAACGCAGCCAAGTGCATTCAGTCCATGCATGGCACTGCCTCAGCCGACAGCTTCTCCTGGCTGGGAGCTCACAGGAACTTCTCATTATTCCCCCCCTCACACTTCCAAATATTTACTGAGGAATTCCAGGCAAGATCCAAGCACTGTGATGGATCAGCAGGTGGATGGCTGCAGCTCGTCAGTGTGGCCATTTGCACCTGGGCAGAGCAGGGCAGGGCTTATAAGAGCCCCAGTGAGCATTCCTCTGCCTATGAGCACCTCTCCTCCTGCAGGACTGTGCTCTGTGGTTGTGGCACAGGT
>JAOWBP010004584.1:602654-614274 GCA_028571105.1 Tragopan temminckii
GGGATGGGGATGGGGATGGGGATGGGGATGGGGATGGGGATGCTCCATAGGGATTCCCTATGGGGGTTGCAAGATGTGGTGTGCAGCCCCTGCTGCCGCCCAGCCCTTTGCTTGTGCTGCTGCTTTATGAATCCTGATGTGTTTTGGCTTCTGCTTGTGTCTGATAGGTACTTTACTGGGAGATTCATTGTCATCTGCGAGGATTAAAACCTGACAGGCTGAAATGATATTAGAAACTGAGGAGCTGAGGGTTTAGTGGGATGGAGCCTGGTGTGTGTGGCAAATGGTAACGTATTTCTTCTTGGCACTGCGGTCTTATTGATCGCTGTGTAATACATGAGGCTTTGTGTGTTTAACTCTATCAGCTGGAGATGATGGATAGGCACGTGGGCACCTTTAGGCGGGCAGCACGTTGTGTGTTATCCAAGCAGGCATCAGCCCACGTTGCTGCCATGCCCAAACATTTGATTGCTGCTCAGTGCAAGGGCCCCTGGAAGTGATGCAGGCAAAGCCCAAACGCTTGTTTGGGACTTTCCTTGCTGCAATCCAATATAAAGAGAGCTGTGTGAGAGAAGGTGCTCCAATAAAGGTCACTGTAAGGAGGTGAAAATAAACACAGGGCCACATTTCTGCTGGAATAGACTTGCTGTGAGGGACCCCGGACCACGTGGATGCTGGCAGTGGGTCTGCATCCTGCATCACATCGGTGTCCCCGGAGCACACAGCAGCACTGCAGGACTGGGTAATCCCATCCGGAGGTTTTCTGCTGGATGGTTTCACAAATAACTGTTTTCCATGAAATATTGGTTCTCATTCTGCATGAAAGGGCTGTTTTATTTCAATCTGCGGAAGAGAATGATGAAATCCATTACATCCAATACTCCGAGAACATCTATAGCGCAGCTTCTGCGAGCTCATATTTTTTCCCAGAGACCAATAACTCGGGGGCTTCGGGCTTTTGTACAACCTTTAATCTTCTAAAGTGCAGCATAATTTAGCTTTAAAAAGTGGTTTGGTAAATTTCTGCTTTTTCTTTTTTTTAGCACTTTTAAGCTCTGCTGAGCAGCGCTGGACCTCGCGGTGCAGAGAGGCATTGAGCTCCAACTCTGAGATGGGGAGAGCACATGGGCACAGCATTGCCGTGGCCCTTCCAGGTTTGGAATGTGGTGCTGGGATTCAGACAAAGCCCGCATGGCAAATCCGGTGTTGCTTGGTCCACCATTTCTTTCCTTTCCCTCCTGTTCCAAAGTGCTGTGGGTGAGAGGCACCGTGGTGCCCCTCAGGTTGGCATCTGGGGCAGTTGGTAAAAGCAGACTCATTTCACTTTCAATGCTCTTTTTTTTTTTTTTTTTTTTGTGTGTGCCCTCTTATCAAGAGAAGATGCCAATTGTAATTCCTCACAATAATTACAATGATGCACGTCCCAGTAGCACTGACCTAATTTACATCCAGTCTGGATGCCAAGAAGGTGTTTTTCTCCTGTGCTTATAAAGAGAAAATGCTCAGAAATAGTCACTGGGGAGGATTCCTTCCCCTCCCCTGCGTGGGGTGGCTGCAGAGGGACGCAGAGCCTCCCACTGGATGCATGGAAGCCGACTAAACCCAACAGCAAAGAGGAAATGGAAGGCTTAGGAAGGGAGCTGGGAGAGTTAATTGGGGCGGGGGCTGCTCTTGCTTAGCTGTTAATTTGAATGTGGCATTGCACAGATGGGAGCGCAGCATCCAAGCTGCCGTGAAGCTCCCTTTGAAGCTCACTGAACACTTCAGCATGCTAAGAAAAAAATAATCCTGCTGGCAGCTAATGGGATATTTTTTAAAAATGCTCCTCTTCCCTACGTGCAGAATTGAACATTTTTCCTCTTTTCTCCCTCTTTTATGATATTGCCTCACTTTTTCCACTCTGGAGGTCCCTGTTTCAATTCCTGTGACCACGGGGCATCGTGCTGGGCTCTGCTCCCTCAGCATCCTCTATTCCCTCTGCAAGTGTTCTCTGTGGAATGAGATCTTCCTGGTGATTTTGGGTCCCAAGCAAATCCTCCTTCCTGAGCTCCCACCTCACTGTAGGGCTGACCCTGCATGGGCTGCTGAGAACCCTTTTGCAAAGCAAGCACCAGGCAGGGAGCAAGGCAGGCAGCTCATTTAATTTACTTTCCTCTCTATTCTACAGGATTCCCAAGAGTGGAATTGGAAGGGTTTAAATTGTGGAAGTAGCTTGTTTGGTGAAGTTACAGCCCCAAATTGAGGCCATCTGTGATGCTGCACAGTTCGTGCCACGCGCTGTGTTCCCAAGCAGTCTGCTGTGCTCCATCACTTCCCCGTGGCAGACGTGCTCATATCACCACTCCTCATCTGCAGTGGTGCTCAGTGGGGATGGGACAGTGCAGCAGTGGGGCTGTTGTGGCTGGGCTGGGGGCTGTCTTGCATCCTGGATGTCCATTGGATTGAACTGTGCATATTGGAAGGGATGGAGAAAAAAAAAGACCCACATCTTAAGACTTTTGTGGAGGTTTAGAGCTCTTTATCAGAAGGCAGTGCTGATGGAGAGCTTGGGTGGTGGCTCTGTAAAGCGAAAATTTTCCATTGCTTTTCAGGCTGCGTTTGTGCTGAGCTCGCTGTTGGTGACCTTCCCACCCACGGAGTGCATCGGGTGGGAACCCGGAGCCAGAAGAGCCTTCTGGGGAACCTCCGGAACCGATTAATCAAAGAGTAATTTGCTGTTTACGGAGCAATTGCTGTGTTTTGCAAGCAGCCCTTTGTCGAAGTAATGGAAGTGCTTTTGTTCCACGTGGGGTCCATCCTCCCCTCCGTGGGACAGAGGCTGAGGTGGGCTTTGGGTTTGTGGATGCCATAGAAACTCATAATGGATGAAGCTCTAATCCCGTGGAACACTGTAAGTGTGGGCTGTACGTTAGCAGCACTCGTAGTTCAGGGACTTCTACATCAAACAGCGCCTTTACAAATTGCTTTGCTACTCCTACAGACAAGTTTTCCTCTCTCTTTTATGTGCTCATAGAAAGGGAATTTACCAGCTGTTGGCAACCCACATCAGATCATTCTAAACGAGTTATTCAAAATATCATTAAGGAACCTCAGCTCAGAGAAGGAAATAAAACCCAAACCTGTAGCTTAAGGCAGAGCCATGGGGGGATGCTGGTGTGGATGTGGTGGTCTCGGGTCACTTTGGGAGCTGCCACTGCAGTGCTGGGGCCGGGGCTGATTCTGAGCTGCCCCAAAGCCATGGGTGGGGAGGAGGGTGGTAAGGAGAAACAGAGACATTGCTCTGACTCTTCGATAAGGGCTGGAAATGCCGACAGCCCACAGACTGCCCTGTTTCCATGGCAACAGGAGGATGCATCCAAAAGGACAAAGTTTGGAACACTCCCACAGATGAGCTGGGATTTTGTTGTTGTAAGTCAATTATATGTTATTATACCTTATTTTTGTAGTGATAATCTCCTGCCTTAATAGATTTCAGAACTTCTTAAGAGCATCTCACAGGTCTATTTTTACCTCTCTCTGGTGCAAAAAAGAAAAAAAAAAAAAAAGAGAGGAAGTCAAAAGAGGGGAGGGGGAAATAAGGCACAGAGTCGGGAGACAAATGTCAGCACAGCTTTGATCCCCCCCGGATGCAGCTCCAGTTGTATCAGTTTATAAGCATTAGATTTGCATATTCATGTCCTTTAATTTGCTCTTTGGGGGCTGAGATCTAATAATTAATGAACAAAATCTTCCTGTGTGTGCGGAGGAAACCCTGGTTATGCAATAGAGAGATAATCAGACATAAATAACCTGATGTGCTGGAGGAAAGGCAGCCTGAAATCCCAGCATACAATGGCAGATCCCGGGTCAGGTTGGGGCTGTGGTGGGCAGCTCCCAGCAGCACGAATCAAGCAATGAATCCCTCGTGTTCACCCTTAATTACGTTTCTTTTAGGAACACACTAGTTCACATTCTCGTCTGCCATTTATCAGCAATTAAAGTTATGTGCAGTCAGTGGTGATGCAGGGTGTGGGGATGTGGTTCTACAGCCCAACCCGTGGCACCCATCCATCCCTGGGACCCCCTCTGTGCTGTGCCACATCTCCCACCTTCAGGACTATCCATGAGGATGCTCTTGGCTTGGCAGCACTTTGCTGGTTGTTTCCTTCCACCCCCCCCTCAGCATCTGGGTGCTCTTTGTGTGTGCTACGTCAAAGAGCTGTAATTACATATATTGTTGTCAGCAGCAAATAAAGATTAAGTTGTCAGGAAGATGAAGCACGCTGGCTGCGGGCTGCTGCCTGCAGGTGGGAGCCGTGTGGCACCAGGAATGCTCCTCCTGGGCTGTGCTGAACTGCGCAGCTCACAGAGCTGCTCCCCTGTAGCATTTCTGCCATCCTCCCCTGGCCCTCTGCTGAGCACGAGCCCTATTGAGGCTGCAATAATCAGCTCCCACCTCCCTGGCTCCACAAGCTATATCTGCTGTCCAGAAACACTGTTGGTTCTCTGCTGCACTGGAGATGAATGTCCCCTATCATGACTTTGAGCAGGAGAAGGTGCTGTTGGCTCTGGGCACAGCTGCAGCGAGCGATGCCACTGGTGCTGCCGTGTGCTGGGGACTTGTTTGGGGATGTTGGTGCGAACACTTCTGCCTGGTGCTGTGCTGATGTGGGGATTTGTTGTGCTGCAGCCAGTGGAGGAGGAATTAAGGCTGCGTTCCCCACTATCAGCCAGCGGCAGGCTGGGAGCTGGCTCAGCTGCCAAGCTGATACACTTGGCCTTTTTCCTCCTTCTCGTGTTGATTTTGGTCTTGCAAACAAAGGCATCACTGATGTCCTTTAGGCCCACATGCTGCCCATGGAGCAGCTCAGGGCTGGGGCAGGCCAGCAGTGGCTGCTGCCCGTGGGAACTCCCATCCAGCAAATGCCACAGATCCCTCCTGACACAGAGTGCCTCTTGGGCTGTGCCCTTCTCCATGCTCTGGGCTGATTCCAGGGCTGCCAGCAGAGCGGGACCCTTGGCTGGATGTTTCTTCTCTTCCTCGCCCTCAGACACAGCACAGCTGGGGCAGCTGCTTTAGGGTATGGCTTTGGAAGGCTGCAGCTACTGCTCCGAGCATCCTCCTGTGGGTATTTCCCATGAAAAGTGCTCCATTCTGCCTCGAGTTTACCATTCCTTATAAATATTTTATGGCTCTTGAGTAAGAAAATGTTACACAGCCATTAAGTGTGTTGGATGGCTCTTTAAGCCTCCAGTGTTTTAACACTAGGCGGTTTATCATTACTAATTCCTTTGGTAATTATGGTAGTAACAATAATCAGAGTGCTCACACGGTTTTAATGGGGGTGCATCGGATCTATGAGAGCTGCACTTGGCTGGTTGGTAGGACATGGTCCTTTGGGGAGGGAGCATCACCAGGGCAGCAGTACAAGACAGAGGGCAAAGGAACAGCAAAGTGGTGGGGTCACCATCCCCAGTGTGGAGATGTGGCACTGAGGGCCGTGGTCAGTGGGCACGGTGGGATGGGGTTGGACTTGGGGATCTTAGAGATCTTTTCCAATGTTGTCCTATGGAGGAGAGCGCTGCTCCTGGCCTGGCTGAGCATCACTCCCTCCCTCCATCCCCTCGTGCCTTCCTTTACAAGCACCCCAAGTGCTTTATCAGAGAGCTGTTTTGTTTTTTAACAAGTGGAGCAGGAGAGCAGAGGAGCGCGGCGCCGGGGCTGTGTTTGGCTGTGTAATGTTCATTTCATGCTCCGCAAGCAGTTGCCGTATTTAAATTGCAAATATTAGTAATGCTGTCAGACTTCAAGGGTGAATGTGACTTATTCATCCCAGCATGATTTGAGTTAAAATGCATAACTGGAGCTCAAGCAGACAAGTCACATTTTATTGAAAAAAAAGAAAGACGATAGTGTACGTATTAATGAAATTGCTCCAGATTGATTATTTCTCTTTTTGAGTGGTTTATCAGGAAAACAATTCTAATTCCTTAATAGATAGAGACGGGGAGCTGTCATGTGCATTTTGGCTGAGAGGCAAACCTGGCACAGGTGCATCGCAGCCCTATAACAGATCTCACAGTGGGTCTTTGCCGTGGGTGGTGATGCTTTTAGGCACTGATTTAGGAGCTCAGCGACTGGGATTAAGGAGCAGCCCTGCAAAGGAGCTGACTGCTCAGTGCTGTGCTCCATCCACGGGTGTCCAATGCTGTGCTGTGTGGGCAGTGCTGCCCACCATTGCCCGTGGTAGGAGTGGAGCTGCATGACCTTCAGGGGCCCTTCCAACCCACACCATTCTGGGTTAGAACCCAACCCATGCCATTCTCTGATGCTGTGATGGAGGATTTGAAAGGTTTGCACCAGAAATTCCAAATTTCTCTGCAGGTTGCCAGTTCCAGCCCATGTTCTGGGGCTCGGTTTGGATCGTTAACATCAGAGCTCAGCTTACTGAACTGCATTATCTATTCCTAGCATCAGCTTCTGTAAAACAAAAAATACATATATAAACATAAAATTTTGCTTTCTTTTCTCTCCACTAATACATTTAAAATAAATTCTATGATTAAAAATGTTAAAAGTTTAATTGCCTCCCCTATTGTGCCAAAGTTCAAAAGGAACATTTATCAGTCTCGAGTTTAGGCTGCAATTGATGTGTGCAGCTGAAAGCTTTTTAATTCACTCAACAGGAAACAATGAGCACAACTGATTAAATTTGAGCTGGTAATTTATTCACAAGCATCAGCATTTCACACCCTGTAAGAAAGTTTGCAACCACGGGGCCACGGGAGATGGAACGGAGCGCTCAGTGTGGTTGGTGCCAATGGGAGCATCCCTGCAACCATGGCCATACCATGTTGGGATGGAGGGGATGTGCAATGCTCGGGGTGGGGAACCACCACGCTGCTGCTGGATGGAGTGGATGGGGAAGGCCCATTGCAATCCAGCCCCATAATGTGGATTGCAATATTTAGATTAGACCAGAGAAATTACATTACATGTCTGAGCCATTCGCTTCATTAATCTTGTTACTGCTGCGGCACTGAGTGTCCATTCAGACAAACATTTGGGAACCTGCCATGCACAGCCTTCATTACCAAATGGGAGATACGTGCAGCCCTCCCTCCTGCTCCCCTTCCAGCAGAACGTGTGAGACAACTGAGCGGAGTTTTGCTCTGCACGGAGGGCTCCAGGTAGGCAGCAGAGCAGCCCTGGGACGCTCATTCTGCACACGCAGGCAGATAAATGATTTCCTCCTATGTGGGCTACAGCAAAACTGCTCCAGGAGCTCACGCATGCTGCTCAGTGCGGATTTGTTCCAGGCTGTCCCTCCCCCAGAATAAGTTTAATTGGTAGTTAGTAAAGATCCGAACAGATTTGGTGCCGTATTTTTAAATTGAAGGCAGAGTGTTCTGTCACAGCACTCCCACCCCACACCCATAGGGCTGCTCCTCGTCCCAGCTCTGCCCTGGGCTCAGATACGCCAACATCGCATCCAGCATAGCTCCGCCTCGTGTTTGCTCTATTCAAAACGTGCAGAGATTTTAAGGACAGTCAGGAAATTTGAGCAGATTTCGCAGTAAAACTTTACAGCGTATTTCTGAATGATTCACCCCAGCTCTAACCTTAAAACCCCTTTATCCCTCATTACCAACACGCTCAGGTTGGCCGAGCGCATTCCCTTTCCCTTCGCAGAACAATCCTTCCTTCACCTGCACATTCACTTTTATTGTCCAATAAAGAAAAGGTCAAAGCCGACATAACGAAGCTGCCGCTATTGCTGCATAAAACCACTCTTTCACCACCTGTAATTAGGGGTCGGTACCGTGAACGCTGAGCAAATACTCTTACAAAGGTATTTCGGCAGCTTGTTATTGTATTTTAATGAGCAAAGCTTCTGAGGTGGCAGCAGTGCCTGCAGTGAGCTGCTTTGCGTGGGCTCTGGGAGTCAGTGGCCACGGGGTGGCACAGGACAGCCCCAGAGCCACGCCAGCCCTTGGGATGGATTCTCCGATTCTGGTGCCGTTTCATTTTAATTTGCTGTTTATTATTGGTGAAGCAGAGGCGGCTCTGGATGTTTGAGTTTCCTTCTCCTGGAGCTCTTATGGCTTGGGCGGGGAGCGAGGGGCGACGGCGATGGGATGGAGCACGCAGGGATCGCTGGCATTCCTCAGCCCAGCTGTGGGTTGTTCCCTTTGCCCGCCCTGGGGGCTCTGCTCTGTTGGCCCCACTGCCCCGCGGGTTTTCAGTGAAGGATGCAGCACACAGAGCCAAGTTTGTTTTATGGCGGTATCTACAAAGCGAAACCCTTATCCATAAACACTGCTATACTGCTAACGGCAAAACAAGCAATTGCTGACATGAAGGCTATTCCGGACAGCAAGCTGCATCCGTCGTAACAACTGAAACCATGCCAGCATGCTGACATGCTCTCTTCTTTGCCTCCTGCCCTCCCTCCTCCCTCTGACCATCAGGTGGGGATGCCCGTGAGGAGCATCGCCAGCAGTCGGGTGGTGATGAGTTAAAGCCCTTTTATTCTGCCGTCACTCTTCCTGCTCCAGGGAAGACAAATGGTTCATTATATCCTCCATCATTTTCTCTGATGCCTGGCTGCCTCCCATAGAGATGTTGGGGCTGCACCGTGGCACGTCATTACCATGATCTCTCAGAACAGACGTGGAGAGCAGTATTTCCTATTTGGATGTGTTGATTCATGCCAGGGGCAAACCAGAGCGATCAATTTTTATTTTTCTTTAAAAACCACCTATGTCGACAGACATAGCATGAGAAAATAAACAATAAAGTACATCTTTCACCAGCTCAAGAGGAAAAGAAGAGAAAAATCTGTGGCTGCAAAAGGTTTTGCAGCAGTCAAACAGATCTCATGGTGGCATCTTTCAAACTCACTGACACTGAGCTTGAGCAAATCTGGGCACATCCTCTGGGTCTGGGACACCTCAGCCATATACGTGGATGTCTTCATGTGAGTTATTTTTGCTAAGTTAAGGGAAAACTGCTATTGATGCTGCTCTTTGTAGTCGTTAAAACGCGTATTCACAAATGGCTTCACGGACACTCCGTTCTTATCTGCATTCCTGATGGTAAATAATGGCTTTCTCCGGGCTTTTAAGCCTGTCTGCCCCTGGGAGTGAGAGTTGCAAATGGAAAATGGTTGCACTCGTTGAATCCGTGTCCGCTGGGGGAGATGTCTGCAGATATTTCAGGAGAAAATATTTGGAATGTATATAGCAGTACAATACATACACTGAGTATTCATTGCTGTGGCTATCAGGTTCTGGTATTCTTAAGGTAAATATTGAACTCATCTCCTCCTGGGCAATATTGCCTCTCCAATCCATGAATTATGATATTCAATTTAGCAGAAGCCTGTGTCTGTGCTACAGGCAGGGCAGAGCAGAACGTGAAGGGCAGAATGAAGCCCTCCAATGGAAGGTTTATCTTCCACAGCAAGAGGAGGGAAGGCTAAGGAAAAAAAAACATCCGAAAGCCTGGGGTGGATTTCTTTTCCCCTGAAAAGGTTTCATTTTCACTTAAAAGAATGACTCACTCCTGGCTGTATGTATGACTACATGTTGTTAAAATAATAGGGCTGGTGTTTCTAATGAAGTGATGGCTGGCTGTGCAAGGAAAACACTTGAGTTTTGATAGCAAAATCCTGATTACTGTAGCTGGTACAAGTGAGTGAGAGTTCAGAACCTGCGCTGCACAAGTGGAGCACACCACGGGGACCTCCAGCAGTGAAGAAATCAGCCTGGACTCGGTGTTCTAAGTGGGATTTTGGTCTGTGCCCCATGTGGTGTCATGGGATGATGCCAACTCACAGCCAATTGGGGGCCAACGTCTACCAAAGCCAATGGATGGACCCCAGCCCCGTGCAGCTCAGAGCACCTCTCCCAGCACCGCAGCCGCTCTGTGTGCAGCCCCATGCAGCCCCAGAGATCCCCTTTGGTTTCTCTGCTGCACCGAATGAATGAAACACTTCGCCAGCTTGGAGAGAAACAACAATAAAAGTGATTAACAGCGGGGCCCTGTTAAGACATAAAGAGCAAAGTGTGTTTTATTTTCTCACTGGAGGTTATGTTATTCCTGTTGTTATTTTTAACTGTCTTCTCCCTGGCTGCTCGAGGGGAACTGGAAGAGCACACTTGAAATTGAGTGGAAATTGAGGTTCAGTTCAGGATGCTGCCCAGGCAGCTGAGGAAGGGGCTGGGATGGCTACAGCTGCTGCCTGTTCCCAACCATGGTTCCTTCCAGAATGTTTTCTCCATAAATTGGTGCTTTATTTTGATAGGCAGGAGCCATTCCTGTTCACACACTTTCAGTGTAATGTGGGAATTAGTAATTTGTAATAGTGGCTGAAATCACTTTCTAATACATAAAACATAAATACAGCAAGCACGAACAAATGAGCCATAACTCTCTCTAATGGAAAACACTGCCTCCCTTCTTTTTACGGTGTATGGAAAAAATGGCCCCACTATTTTCGATCATTAATTTTGTATTGGCCCAAACCGTGGTGCTGCTGGTTTCCAAAGTACTTCTTGCAAAATAATGAGGCTATTTATTAGTACCAACGAGGCTGCACAGAAAGAACAGTTGAGATAGTTTCTATAGTAACTCCCTGCTAAAACATTTGACATTCACCCCTGCTAAATCTGTTCTGCCGCCTTAATTGCGAGGCTCAGCCACGGAACCCGTGGTGGAGGCTTTGGGTTGAGGAGTCCCCACGCTAATTTTTCTCCATCCATTACACGATCCATTTTAAGCCATTATCACTATTCCTGGCAGCGATCGGGCTGGGCTGCTAATAGGGCAATGTCTTCATTTTGGTCATTGCAGCCCTGGCAGTGCCTCTCTGCAGTGTGCTGGTCAACGCGCTCCGTCTGGTTGAGGACCTGAGGGAAGATGCATCTCCTCCGTTGGTCATGCTGCCCTTTGGCACAAATGCAATTCCAGACCCTTCCCAGGCTGCCTGGGCTCTACACAGGCTCTCAAAACCCCAGCAAGGCTCAGCAAGGGGGGGAAAGGAGCTGGGCTTCCACAGTCCTGGTATCGCAGCACTGTTGAGAAATAATTGTATTTGGCCATTCAGTTACTTCCACAAATAAAGAAAAACACAATTATTCACATTCACCAGTCGGATGCTCTGGGAAATAAGAACTAATTCTATTTTTTTATACGCTGCTCTAGGAAAGGTTTGTATTGAGTTAGAAAACAATAAAAATCCCTGGCAGCCCATTTATGCATTCATGCACAACAACCCGCCCGTAGGTTACTGCAGTGCCACGCGTGCTCCTTGCAGAGCAGAGCTCCTTTCGCCCCGGTGCTGCTACGCAGCAGTGCTCCTGTGGGATGCCCTTGTCACCCCGTCCCCATGGGATCCCACCTGCCATCACCAAACAGCTGCTGACAACCCTGTCTGTTGCAGTGGGGCTGGAGTTAGGTGATTTCTGCGGTTCATTGCAACCCGGGGCGTTTTATGATTCCATGATTCCCCACTGCATGCATGATGTCCATAGAATCATAGAAGAGAATAATAAAATCTGGAAAAGACCTCTAAAATCGTCAAGTCCAACCATCAGTCCACTAAACCATGTCCCCAAGTGCCACATCCACGTGGTT
>JAOWBP010004584.1:633314-657803 GCA_028571105.1 Tragopan temminckii
GGGTGCAGCTCTCCTGCCCGAGGAGGAGGGATGGATGTGAGTTATGGGATGGGAGCGCCCGAGCACTGTCAGCACAGCAGGAAGAGAGATGCCAGCAAATGAAGGATCTCCTTATTATTAGAAGGTCAGCAATGTTTGAGTCTGAGGAGTCCTGGGGTTGCAGAAAAATGTGTTGATGCAGGAAAATAACCAGGAGACTGAATAGGGAATGGCACTGTGGTGGTAGGAGCGTTTTGACCTCAAAAAGAGCCCCAAATCAGCTGTGCAAGAACGCGGCGGAGGCGAAGAACAAATCAATAAACAGCAGAGATCCGTCTGATAAAATCAGCCAGGGAAAGATGTGAAACGAGCTGACAGTCAGGAGGTGGATGTAGGACAGGGAACGGCTTCAGAAGTGCACATGTTACAGAGAGAGACCCCGAGGCAGCGCCCAGGAGCACGGGGCTGCGGGGGAAGGAGGCTGATGGTCCTGGTGTCACAGCACTGTGCTCATGAACCCTTCCCTGCATGTTATGCCTCGTGTTATCGCTGTCTGCAGTTGGGAACACACCCAGCAACAGATATCCCAGCCGATGTAATTGAATTATTTAGGGGCTGACATGGTGTGATGGAAGAGGCTTTCTTCCTATTTTTAGGTTTCCATCTACAGGGCTGGAAATTACAGCCATTAAAATGCTCTATTAGTAGTGATATATAAAGGGAAAAAAAACTGATCAGACTTCTCTGGTGCACATGGAGCATTAGGATATCATTAATTTTAATGATAGAGCCCAAAATTACAAAGCTATTATAATCACACTTGAAGTATCCGAAAAAAAAAAAAAAGAGGACCATTCTAAATTATTACTAATGAGTAAAAAAATATTTAAATCATATTTAACGGACCTTACAATTACAGTGGGTATTGCCATGAGCTGATGGTTACATTGGCTGGTTCCTCTGGCCAGCAAACACCGCCCAGCCAGACTAAGGACTTTGTGTGATGATGATGGAGATGGAGCAGATGAAGGACTGATGATATGGGAATGGGTTCCATATTGGGAGCACCGAGAGCTCTGCTGGGCCTTCGAGCTGTACCTTCCACAAAGTTCTCTGGGAGTGGCAGAGCTGTGTGCACGTTGTGTTGGCTCATGCTTTGCTTTGTCGCACTGCGCACGTTCGTTTTCTTCTCATCTTGCCACTCCTGGAGCTTTGCGTGGGGATGGTGAATGTCCTCCTGGTGTCTGGAGGTTCATCCAGGAGTCAGCACGGCCCTTCCCTCTCTCTGAGGGTTAGAAGTGGTCCATCAGCCACTGAGCATAAAATATAATTACAGCCCAGCGTGCTCCAAAGTCACAGCAATTAGTGTGCCCTGGAGGACGGGAGATTTTATCTTGGTTTTCTTTTAAAACATAAATGGCTGAGGAACAAAGTGCTTCCACAAAGCAAATGGAGGAAAAGAAGAAACTTAAGAAATGAAATCCCAGAGAGCGGAGGCTGTGGCCTCCCACCTGCCTGGGGAAAGGCTGTGTGCACCCCCAGCCTTCTGCCCCACACCTCTCCTCAGAGCAGAACGGCACTGAGGGAGTCCGTCAGCCTTTGGCCCCATGGATGTGTCCATCCCAGGCCTTTCTCTATGGAAGAGCCCTACTCACCAAGCATCCCTGCTGCAGCTTGCTGGCTGCTCTCCCACAGCTGTTAAACATCGCGGAGCAGAATGCCTAGAATAAATACACCCGGCTGTAATTGTCTATGCAACATTAAAACCATTTTCCAGATGCATGATATTTGAGATATTGCAATAAAAGGGTCAAAAACTTTTCAAATTCATTAGGCTCTTTGTACAAAATACCTGCCTCATTAAGTGCCGAGGAGATGGCCAATAATGGGAGGTGAAGCAGAGGGCCCTGGAGATTGGATGCACACATAGTGCTGATAAATGGCTTCTCGGTGGATATTCCAGAGCCGGCAAGGAGAAAAATGCCATCCCACGGTTGAACAAATTTTGAGTTTAGTGCGAAAATTCAAGAACAACCTTGGTCAGAAAAAAGCATCTCTGTTCTGCCTTGTCTGATGGCAGCGTGACCTCTGGGAGAGAGCTGCAGACAGCGAGGAGAGGTGAGCACTGACCTGAGCCCTCCAGCACTTATACTGGGCCGAACCTGCAGCTCTGCATCCACAAAGAGCTCCCACTGGATCAGCATTCCCAGCCCTGCATCTGGGATGCGCAGTGCAGAGCAGCACCGAACCGTCAGCCCCCTCCTGATTAATAGGAGGCGATGGAGACGGGCAGTTTCCTTTGACCAGAGCAATGGAGTCAGCAGTTTCACTCTGCTAAGCACATGGTTTTTATGATGTTCCCGTGCTGAGTGAAACACCCCGGTAGCAGAAGATGTATAATGCTATCTGTGGAACAGCCTATTTTCTAAATGGAAACTTGCTATTTAAAAAGAAAGCACTTTAACACTTTGGAAAATATGAAGGTCCCCAAAGCTGAATTTTTGAGTGCTCATTTTGCAGCCTGCAAAAAACCCGAGTTCATTATGGAACGGCAGCGAGCGCCGGGTGGCACCGCTCCAAGACGCACTTACAGCGCGCATAACTTCGAGCAGATCTACAGTCCCAGCGCAGTCAGAGGCATTATTCACACCCTAAAAGTTAAGCATTTGCTTAACTGAGTTTTTAAAACGAATTTACTTTTTTACCGGGGCTGGCACCGGCTTTGCTTCCAGGCTCGTTCCTGCCCTGAGAAGCTGAGGCGTGCTGCAGGCAGGGCTTCAATGCCACCAGATGGCAAGGCTCCTATCCAGGTTTAAGCCTGGCTTTGTGGCAGGGCTCCTTGTGCACGGCGTTGCTGGGTCCCCAGTGTTCCAGCATTGCCACTCTCTGCTGTGTTCGTCCCTCCGTGTCCCTGCACCTTGCCCACGGCACCGCCGGTGTCCTCGGTGTCCTTCAGCAGTGCTGGGAGGAGAATTCACCACCAGCTCTTCCCCTCCGCTGAAATTCCAGCATGAAGCTGTCACGCAGTAGAGGAAGCCCCAGTCTGATTTCATCTATTGCATTGGGCTTGGCTCACCTGGCACTGGGTTGCCTTGGAAAGGGGAAAGCGCACAGGAACGCACGACTCAGACATTGGGTCCAAAGGCATTCTGGTTTTCTGCGCTGAATCTCCATAAATTTGGGCTGAGTTTCACCAAACCTATTGGTCTGATCAGATTTATGTAGCGATTCCTGGATGAGGTGAATAATGAAAATGGCTCATGAATATTTCATTTTTACAAATCACATAATTCATATATATTCACAAATATTTGCTTCGCCTTATAAACCGGATGAATAATTTATGGAAATATGCAGCAAATATTTTAAAGAAAACACGAAATTCATTGACTACATTAATCAACAAATATTATTCAACTTATATTGGGTTAGCTTGCTCACAGATAAATTCTCTGTTTATGAAAGGAGCTGGAGGAGCAGGTGATATTTCCTGTATTAAAACACAGACAGAGGAGATAAAGCCCGTGTCTGCAGATGACAGTTATTTGCACATTTCCTTCTCTATAATGGAGATGGATTTGTGGCACAGGAATTGCTGCCCTGCGGTTGTATTTTGGGGAGAGCAAACTCCTCCTGAAACAGCCATGATTTTGGACGGGCACCCCAGAAAAACCTTATTTTTGTGTTTTTCAGCCAGTGATAAAGTTGCCTTTGGGACGTTTCCCTTCGGAAGTGCCTCCAGGCTCCACGTCAAACCCCTCTCCAGCACCAACAAGACAAACCGCGCTGCTTTGTCGCGGCGGCGGCTGCTTTGTGCCGAGGACACCGCGCTTTTATCTGCGTGACAACACAGAGCGTTTTCCTGTCATCGCTCAAAGTCATGTTTTGCAGCAAGCAGTGTTTATCCAGCGGTAATGGGAGACGGCGGAGGCTGCTCTGCATACAGAGCAATCTGTAAACACAGCGGAGGTTGGGATCGAGCAGCGCCAACGCGATGGAGGTGCACGCATGGAGCGCAGGGCAGCCCCGAGGCCGCGTCCCTCTGTCACCCCTCTGCCTGCTGACACTGAGACAGAGACCTGTTGGGAAAGTCCTCCTGCCCGTGGCTGATAACGGAATGCCAAAGCCAGGGGCTGCAAACACAACACTTTCTGAGCTGGCTTCGCTGCTCTGGGCGCAGTGGAGACAAATGAAGCGGAGTGTCGCCAGATTTACATTAACAGATGGGCTGCATGGAGAGAGATGGGCTGTGGTGGATGAAATGATAGCTTATTGATAGCACTTCTACTGGAGAAATATTGTTATCTGGAGAAAATACAAGTGCCTTTTTTTTTTTTCCCACCCCCTCATGTATTTCTTTAACTTTTCATTGCATTTAGATTACAGCACTCAGGCACACCAACAGGAGCAGTTGCTGCAACAATTCACAGCCATGCAAAATTCAGTTTTGTTTGTTGGCTGAAATCAGCTGCTCAAACAGACCAACCCACCCGTGTCCAGGAGATGATGTGATTAACCTTGCCCAAGCTCAGCAGTGGCTGCAGAATGGCCTTGGTGCAGGTGTGCTTTGCTGCATGGTCCCTCTAGATACAGCCACAGGTGAGGAATGAGGGAGTACACTGCCCACATTGAGGTTTTGGCTACTCAAAACTCATTCTCCATCTTCCCCATGAGGTGGGCATAGTGTGGTGGGCACTGTGAGAGCTGCTCTTGGTCCCACATCCCAGTTGCAGTGGCTGGGCACAGCTCCACTGCTCCCCCACTCCTGAGCCTTAGAGGTTTGGGTCGCTGCCTTCCAGCCCCTTGCTTGGAGTGGACGTTTCGTGCCTCTGCTGGATCCGTCTCACCAACCTGTTGACATTCTGATGCACGGACACAGCTGGGAGCACTTCACGTCGGCACGTCGCGCTTGTGTGGAGACGCCGGCAGATGAGACAGCATCTGTCAGACAGAAGATGGGGAATTTAGCTTTAAAAGAGCAGTGTCAGTTCACATTTTTGCAATCCAAATATTTAAGAACAGAGCTAACGCTTGCAACTAAACACAGCTCCTTCAGAGACATCCCCAGCCTGACTGAAGGAGGAACTGGGTGAAAATACCACTTTGGGGTGGTCCCCATGGAGGGGTCCAAAGCCGGCGGTGGCTCCTTGTGCTTCTGTCTGTTGGATCCCACAGATGAAACTGAGCAAATCCAGGCCCCGTTTCAGTATTCCTGTTGCTTGCAGCACGTCTATGAGCTATTCATCTGTAACATTTGTAGACCTATTAAGACGGAAATACAATTTCATAGCCACAGATAAGAGATTAGACAGATCAATTTCTCCTCACAAAACGAGCTGTGGAGGAAAAAAAAAAATCACTTTCCTGATTGTGTTGTAGGAGATTTTTGTTCTCTTGGTTTATTGAGCCATGGTCCTGCTGCCAACTTCTCTGTCCGTGTTTTTATTACGAGAGCAAGAAATTCGCTGCATAAATCACACAGAATTGGCTACTGTCATCAAAAGATCATCCTCCATGTAAGAAATCTAATGCAGGCCCTTCCTGATGGAATGCACACAGAGAGATGCCTGCTTCCCGGTACAGAAGTGGTAAGTCCAAGCCCTGCATGCAATGGAAAGACTCAGATGACTCACAGAGCCGCAGCATCGTTAGGGTTGGAAAAGACCTCTAAGCCCACCGAGTCCAAACGCCAACCCCTCCCCACCGCCTCCACTGAACCACGTCCCTCAATGCCACCCTGACACGCTGAACACCTCCAGGGACAGACACCCCACCAGTTCTCCGGGCAGCCTGTGTCAGTGCCGTAAATGGGGTGAGCAGAGCCTTACCATGAAGATCCTGCGTTGGCCACGCATGTGGTGGCTCTGCCCACAGACCCCACACCCCTGCCCTGTCTCCCTGCTGCCCTGGCTTTGCTGGCATCTGCTGGAGCGTGGCAAGCTGCCAGCTCTGGGAACCTTCTATCACGCTCTGCATGGCGGAGGGGGGAGAGCCGGAGGGGCTGTTACCATACGCATGACACACTGTGTTAGGTTTGGAGAAGAGAGGCTGTCAAAATATTTAGAGCCGGAGTTACACTGAAACCGCTACATCCACAGATGGGGGAATTCTACACAATGGCTCTCAGGAAAATCAAATCCATGCAAAAAAAATAAAAAAAAAAATTACTGCTGCACTCGTACGAGCACGGGCAGAGCTGTCTCCCCGTGCACGCCATGACTCACAGCTCACAGCATGTGGTGAGGGGCAGAATTGTGCTGGTTTCCTTGGCTCAGGAGACGTCACGGCAGCGTATGCCCCTCTGGAGCACGGGAGCAGGCAGGTGTGGGGAACATCCATGCACCATGGGCTGCGGATGTGGGAAGGCTTTGCCGAAGGATGCAATAGGGCCAAGAGCTCGGGGTGCAGGGCCCTGACCTGGAGCCCCTTTCTGAGGGTAGGGATGGAGCAGGGGCATCTCAGGAAGAGTGTCACCCTTGGTCCTCTTTAGAGGATGGGACTGAGACATCCCCTGGGTGCCTCCGTGCTCCTCAAACCCACACGCGGCAGCTTTGAGCTGGAGAGATCCTGAATTATTTATAACCCGTTATCATCCCTCAGGTATTATTTGTGTAACCATTAGTTTCTGTAAAGTGTATGAAAGAGGCTGTAAAATATCAAGCTTTTCCTCACTTCACTTTGGAGCTGCTCATTTCCCTGCCTGACTTACCAGGCTCCAGCTCTGCTCCGTCCCGCTGTTGGCAGCCAGCGTTGCCGGCCCCAGCCCCAAGCAGAGCATCGCACACAGGAGGGAGCTGGGAGCATTTGTCCTAATGAGATGAGCTCCTGGCTGGGCAGCAGTGGCTCTTATCAAGATAAATACATTAAAAAAAAAAAAATTATTCAGCAGCATAATGAATTCAGTGCCTTTTAAATGTGGCAGCGGCTAAAATACGTAGGCCTTCTACGGGCTGAAATGTCATCTGTAAATATCAGGGTTTTCTTCCTGTGCCGCCTCGCAATTTATTGCTCTCTCACTGCAGAGGGGTGCATGGTAGGGCTGGTTGTGGGTACACGGCACCCAGCACCCCACATCCCCATGTTCCTGCACCCCCAGACCCACCAAAGGGGCAGGGGTTGACTTAGCAATGAAGGAATTGGGCTTGGAGAGAGACAAACAGAACCATGCAGCTCAGCTGGCTGCCCAAGGGATGCATGCCTTGTAGGGGTTTTTGGATGTTAGCGTATTTCTTATCATGTCCAAGTCAGCAAAACAAAACAGAATTACACATCAATGTAAATTTAGGGCCAACCAAAAACAATAAAATAGAAACAAGAACGCAGGCTGGAAAACAGCCCTCAAACCCACTTAGTGCAGACATGACAAGAGGCTCTGACAAGGCTTGAGAAATTACACCCAAAAACAAGCACTTTGGAAACCAAATAACCATTCCAAGGACAAAAGCATTCCCCAGACAAACTCACACTGATTTCAGGCATGGACTCAAACACAGCTCCCACATCAGGGTGCTGCAAGGCTGCACGACATCACCATGGGCGGGTGTGATGGACACAGCAGTGGGAGCTGCCCTGAGCTGCAGGCACAGAACCCCTTGTCCAGGGCTTTTCTCTTTGGATAAAAAGCAGTTCCCTTGCTGTGCGCTCTTTTTCCATACCTTTATTGTTGTTTGTATAAATCTCCCACTAGGCCTTCTCCTGCCTCAGGGCACCCAAAAGCTCCCAGCAAAACACAGCTTCTGAAACGCCCTCCTTAATCTTTGTACAAAAACTTCACACATTTATCTTCCCAGGAGTTCAGAGACCCAGCCCTGTGCCAACGTGTATATCCGCTGCTGCAGATTCCCAGCTACCTCTGGGAAAATGGTCTCTAGGGATGTGAATATTTTTCTGAGTGCTCTTTATAGAATGCCAGGAGAGTTTGGGAAGCTGCAGGCAGCGTGTGGCAGTGCCATTCCCCCACTATCAAGGGGGTTCTGACAACACGAACTCTGCCTTCTCCTGAATCGTAGAACCATAGAATCATTGAGGTTGGACAAGACCACTACGATCACCGAATCCAACCATCAACCCACACCCACCGTGCCCACCAACCATGTCCCCAAGTGTCACATCTCCACAGTTCCTGAAAACCTCCAGGGGTGGTGATGGAAAATCAAATCTGAGGGTGAAGTGGGTTTGATGGGTTAGAGAAAAAGAGGAAATAGATGGAAATTGCCCAGAGCATCAGTCCTTCTCCTGCAGCAACTCAGAGCATACCTCGGTATGGGATGGGCACTGTGTGCCACTGCTGTGGGACAAGTGCTGCTGATGCAGAAATGCCATTTAGAGTGAGGCTGAGGAGCGAGGAGGCCCCAGCGGCAGGAGATAAAGATGCTGTGGCAGGGAATATAGATGCGCCTGTCAGTTTTAGAAAGGAGCAGCCTGAAATCAAAGGAAGAGACAGATAATAGCAGAAAGAGAGAGAGACAGAGGAAACAGGCAGAGAAAGTGAAGAGGAACACAGAATATAGAGAAAACTGTAGAAACAACCGTATAAACACGATCAGTCATTACCAACACCAGAGTGTGCGGAGCTAATAAAGCAGAGAAGAGTAATTAATTGCCTTTGACACGCCCCGAACATTGTCTTTTGGTGCAACATTTCCTGCATAGGTACCATTTATACAGGGGCAGCTTTAAAACACATCTTCCCACTCCCTCCCTGCCTGACACTGGTGTTTCTGTGAAGATCATGCCCCTCTGCTGCCCACCAGCTCCGTGCCCTCACTGAGAGGTGGAAGGCAGCAAACCCCAGGAAAACCATCACAAAGCACCATAAAAAACAATGATCTTTGAAACTGTTTCAACGATTTGGTTGCTGCCCATAACACTCACAAACCGTGTCCAGGGCCCCAGTGCAGAGCCGCTGGGATGCAGCATGGGCACTCCAGCAGCAGAAGATGCCTGGCTCATGCTCACGGGCTGCTTGCTGCCATTTCCCTTTTGCTGCTGGCTCCGCTGGCTCCCATGGGCAGCAGGCAAGCCGTGGCTAATTACCAGGACAGGCTGCCAGTCGCAGTCCTGGTGCTATTTTTGGTAGGCATGAGATGCAGTGCATGGCAAGCTGCCCAGCTTGGTGAAGAAGTGCAGGGCTTCATGGTCCTGAAAAACTCTGATTTTGCTATGATTTGGAGCTTGTCAAGTCAAAGAAATCTGGAAGCACAGAAGCAGCAATTGGTCATGTGTTAGTTAGTCAGCCTTATCTCGAGAATGTTTTCTCTCTGATTGCATTTGCAGTATGGGAGCAAACCCCGTGGTCTGGATGAAGAGGAGCCATAACCCCATGGTTGATGTCTCAGCAACGTCTCCATAGAGCAGCACAAGAAAAATGTTGTAAAAAAAAACCCATTCCAACCGAAGGTGGGCCAGCAAATACACCCCTCCAGTGACTGATACAGGTGACAAAAGTGTAATTGGAAACTTGGGCGGCAAAAGCATCATTGGAAAGTTGAGCTGTTGTGGGTGGCATCCAACGTTCGGTAGTGCTGGGTGTGCAAAGCTCCCGATTTGGTGCCCGCTTTGGAAGGACAAATGGGCTGCGGGGTCCGGAGGGCTGGCTGTGAAGTCTGTATGGATTTGGATAGAGCAGGGTCAGGATGCTGCAGGCCACCTGCTTTGTGCGCTGTGACAGGAGTTGTCCTTTCAGGAGTGGCAGCTGGTACACAGTAAAAAAAAAGTTAAAAAAAAATATTTTTCTTTCAGATTATTGAACCAACTGTAGTAAAAACTTGATGTTTAATATGCATGACCTGCTCCGTACACTCCACTCTAATAAATTGGTGGAACATCTTGCACAGCTAAATCATCAGGGGGTGGAAGGAACACTAGGGGCCAGTTGTAAATGCAAAGAAAAAAAAATTAAACCAGGCACATAAAATATGAACCAATTTTCTCATCTTGGCTAATAGATTTTAAATGGGAAATCTGATCATGTCTGAGCACCAAGAACATTAAAAATTTGGGTTTTGCGAGGGTCCTACCTGGATCCATAAAGGAAGGTTGAAGTGTGATGGATGTTCCCAGGAATGCGATCGAGGGCATTGGCCCTTAATGGCTGCTACATTAAAAATCTGCTGCCAAACATCACGCCTTTTAGAGCTCTCATTTGAAGGTGTGTTGTAGCTTGCTGCTTTCCTAATTACCTCATATGTTCTGCATAATTTTTGTTTTTAATTTCAGATGGGAAAACACCATAAACTAGCTAATTAATTACTTTTTAACCCCAGCATGTCATCAAAGCACGTGGTTTGCTGTGTCTCCCTTCCCTCTGCAGGATGTGATCCTCTCAGTTTTCCTGTGCCCTCCCATCTCATTGGAGATTTCCAGCTTCGAGTTCCTTGATTCCATCGTGTTCTATACCTAACAGTAGGGCAAACTGATGGATCTGGGGGGAAAAGGGCACAAGGGGGACTCAGGGTACGCAGGCAGGTGAACAACGTGCTTCTGGGCATGCAGAGTGGGAAAGCACTTTTCCCTTTGTTTTTGTAAGTCGTTCATACTTGCATCAACTTAAAAAGCAAACAGGCGAATGTAAACACGGAGATTTTCAAATTGGAATACACTGATGCAAAAACAAATATTTATTTTCCTCTGCTATAATTCCTGTCGAATGCATGTTAATCAGGAGGAAGTGGAGCAGGAGCATTGGCTGCACTGCCAGAAGGAGACACAACGAGATGCACGCCTGGGCTGAGGATGAGGAGGGGAGCAGAGGCTGTTGGGGATGTGGTGCAGGAGACCTGGGAGGACGCTCACTGGGGGCTTCCAGAGCTGAACCCCACGGAGAGCACTGTGGGAAAACTTGGTGGTGGGAACTGAAGGGTAGGGGGAAGGCTCAGGCTGGGTCCCATGTGCGTCTCAGGGTCGCATGGTGCTCCCTAACCCTACCCCTCTTATTTTCCCTGGGAATCACACCTCCACATTCCCTCCCCTCCTGAGGAGCCCCAGCTTAGGATTTGGCCATTGGAATTTCCTAGGCAGCTCAAGAGCCCCAGCACCTGCTCCCCTGTTTCACTGCCTGTACCTTGCTGAGCTGTTGGCACTTCCCGCATTCCATCAATCATTTTTTCATACAGTTGGAAGATTATAGCTTCTTACTGCTACCTCCAGTCCAGCTTGTCGTGGGAAAACTCCGGGGAGAGATTCGCACAGATGTATTAAAGCTATCTAACACTTTCTCCATGGCAACTGGGACTGGTGCAAATCCCATAAGCCCTGCCTGGAGGCGGGATGAGAGCTCCTCCTGAATTCTTCCAGGCACCCAGATAATGGCAGATAGTAGGAAAACATCTTCATCGGCTCGAGATGCCTCCCATCTGCAGTGCTCAATAACGTCTGATTAATACTGAAACATTTCTCATGGATGAAATACTGTTGTCTGAAGCTCTGTGGTGACTTGCACTTCCCATCCTTACTTTAGCTTGATCCACTACCAATGAGCAGGGAAGAAGGGATGCAGGCAGAGAGCATGCCAAATCTCATATGAGAACATAATTATTTTAAAGCAATTCTTAATTTTACAACTTTTTTAGTTTCTGATGCTGTCCTTTGTAAGGTAGGATGCCTCAAGGCAGGGAGAGGGTAGAGCCCTGCTGTGCACAGGGGGCTCATCAAGGTTCACATGCATGCACCCTGGGGAGGCCCCCATACCATCACCCCATGAACAGCCCTGGGTACAGAGATTTGCTGGGCAAATGTCCTGCTATCTGAGAAAAAAACATTGTTTAAACCACTGGAGAGATAATCTGCTGTTGTATTTTCACACCACATACCACCGAATGTGGTAACCCTTTGAAGTCTGCCGTGTCCAATCCATTATTAATCATTCTAAATCTGGAATAATCTCTACAAGCATATTCCACTCCCTACAAACACGCCGGTGCCAACTTTCTCTAACACCCTGCGTCAGGCAGCGATTGCTGAACCTTTGCTTCATACAGCATTTCCCAGCAGTAATATTTAAACAATAATGGCCCCTATTTGGTGCAGTCACTTCTGTTTTAGATGAGTACAGCCTAATATGTAAGGGACTCAGAGTTTACAGAATGGCTTTGGTTTATGGCATATTTTCTTTCCAATACTTGTTTTTAATAATCCCCGGGAGGTATTACACACTCCGTTTGGGTTCCTAACTTTGTGCCACTGCAGCAAGCAAGAGAACTGCATTTTTCTTCCTACCAAAACTTTGGGCTCAGCTCTGAAAGTTCTATGGGAAAGGAGCAAAACTTGAAAAGAAAATCTGGCACCTCCTCCCTGCAGATCAGCAGCACCTTGCTGAGCACTTTGGAAAGAGGGGGAACGTGCGTACGGGGAGCGCTCTTCACACCCAAGGACTTTGCAGGCCAACATATGGCAGTTACTAAAAATCAGTAAATTACCTTCTACCACCTTTGTGAAGCAGACCTAGGGAAGGAAGATAAGCCTTCATGAATCTTTCCCTTATAATGAGGTTTCCACGATTAACGCAGTTTAAATGGAACGAGCTGGCTGCCAGGCACGGCGAAGGAACGCGGTGCTGATGCGTGTAACAGAGTGTGGGCATGGAGAGGGCTGTGATACTGTCACTGCACCAGGAAAGGCTGAAACCCAAGTGAGAAGGCTGTGGGATCCCTAGAAACCCCCCCAGGAAGAGCTCCAGCCCTTCCTTATCACACTCAGACCCACAGTTGCTCATCATTTGGCTGGAGGTGAGCGCTGCCCTGGACACGGTGATGCTTGGCTTGTTGGGGGATCCCCTGGGCAGAGACAGCCAAGCAGCCAAAAGCTCCACAACACGAACAGAGCTTAAATCTCAGAGCACACTCTGACGATAAAGCATCGAATACAAGGCTGACAAACTGACCCCCAGGTTTTACTGCTGTATATACAAGTGAAGAAGGAATTTAACTGCTGCTACTGCATGCCACGTATAAGCAACTTCCAGAGACTTAGCTTGCAATCTATGTCAGACAAGCTCCTAATTTGTGCGAACACCTGGCGGTGTTTATTTTGGGCAGCACTCTCAGATGGCGCTGGTACCTCTAGAGATCTGGGAAGCACCGTGGTTTGGTACAAAGCCAATTATTCACCAACGTGTGAAGCTTTTCCTGCAGGAGTTTGCAGCCCTGGATCTTCATGTGTGCCAGCACCGGGAGCTCTGCTTTGCACATTCACAGCCATCGACGCCACAGAGCTGTAGGCAGTGCCAGGGCTCCCCAGGGCTTCTCCTTGCTTGGATGGTGCATAGCACAGGCAAACAGGAGACAGAGCCCTGAAGGCCATCCGTGCAAAGCACGGCTTGTTTTCTCTGGCAAATGAGCTCCAAAAGCAATTCGGTTTGGGAATTAACATCCACATACCCATGGCTGAGGCACCAAATGAGCAAGTAGAGGGAGGCTGTGTTGAGCTCAGGAGTTTTGTTTTTCCCTTGACTTCTTCAGCTGGTGACTCAGTGCCAACTCAAACTCTCCAAGAGAAGCATCCGTCCTGCTGCTTCCAAGGACACTGGACAGAAAAAGCCTTTTCTCCCCTGTTGCTGTGCATTAATCCTGATTGTTTTCTTTATGCTTTCTCTGGTTCCCCCAGTTAGAGGGTGATTAAAAAGGAAAATAAGGAAAACTTGAGTGAAGAGCATTCAGCAGATGTCTGAACCAGACAGCAGCTCTTGTGGCACAAGGAGCAGCTCTGGCACCTTGTAACCTGGGCACAACAACAATATATCCACAGTTCTGCCCTTCTCCCAGGAACACCACCCATCCCATGTGCACCATGCACAGGTGTGGCATTCCCCATACTTCCACCAATCTGCAACACCGGGGCCAAAACACGGGTCTAATGACTGAACACCAGAATATTAATGCTCACCGTTTGGGGAGTATTTGGACATGCCACTTCCAATGAAGAATGGAATTAATTTCAGTTCTTGCAAGAGACAACCGAGGCAGTTTCCATTATTTTTCAGGAGCTGTCTGCCGACAGGTTGGAGCCCGCACTTACAGAGAGAAAAATGCTCCTCGCATACCTACTCCCGCTGAATTTATTTCTAGCTGGAGTTCATCATTTCCACTTACTTCCCTATATTTAGATTCCCTCTCAAAATATGTTTTGAGCAATGTCTTCAGTAAATAAACTGCCAGGGGCAATCCCATCAGTTCATTAAAGGCGTGTGCATGGCCCATGGGATCAGACTTTCTAATGGCTCAGATCAGGCTTCACTTTAGTGCCTGCACTGAAGTGATGGCTAATTGCATCTCCTGGGGCTCTCGCCACTTCCAATCTCCACTACCTGATTGCAGCAGCTCATTAGTTTGCTTTTACAGATATGCACCTGTCACCTCCAGGCAGGGACAAGGAGCCACGTCCCACCCTGCCAATGGGCCTGGCCATGGCTCCAGCATTGTCCCCAACCCCTGTGCCCGGCTCCTTGTGAGCAATGCAGGCGTTGGCACAGAGTGTGGAAGCAGCCCATCTCCGTGCAGCAAGATGTGCAGCAGCCCTGAGGACACGCCTTGTAATTAAAGCTGACAAAAAAACCCAAGACAACACAGCTAATGGAAACTGAGACACAGCAGTGACCCCTGACATATGCTCCTTTTGTGTCAAATGAGCGATAACCAGAAGTGCAGGCTGCCCATTTCTTTCATGCAAAGTCCAGAAGTCACCTTCCGACAGAAGTCACGCTATTGCCTCCCTGCATACAGCGCTCTGCATCTGCCTCTGCTGTCACCACAGTGCCAATCTGCTGAGCTGCATGAGCAGCACACCCTTAGGAGGTACAGAGAGCTGTTTTGCTGGGCTCAGCATCTCAGCCACACCTCAGGGCTCAGCCTTCCCACTGAGCACCACCAAGCAGCTGTAGTGCTTTGCGTTGGAGTGCAGAGCAGCTCCCAGCCCCACACGGCAAAGTCCTCCGTGGATGGATGGATGGATGGATGCATGGATGGATGGATGGATGGATGGATGTGGAGCCCCTCTGCCCACATGCTGGTGAACACAATGCTGCTTTTCAAGGGCACACAGTGGTTCTTTTGTGGCACTTCTTAAATTGATGCGCGACGCAGGCTTGGCCGCAGTAACTAGCTTTTCCCAAAATATCTTCCCTCTATGCTCTATTTTTAGAGCTGCAAAGCATCACATTGACAAGTGCCAGGGTCAAAGCTTACCTTTAAACTTTCTGAAATTCATTTGGCCTTGTATAAGCATCTGTTGGTTTCAGCCGGCCGTTAGCCATAACGATGTGCAATAACTCCAGCCCAGCTCCACGCTGCCCCATGCCACTGGGCACATGGCTATGGCCATGCTGCTCTCACACGGACAAAACCCAGCGTCCTCTCTCACCCTGAGCAGTTGACACATGTCTACAAAAGTGATCTATAATTTAAGTGCTCTCACAATGAGATCTCCAGGTGGGGAAATCACTGTTCTGTGACTTTTGTGTTGGAGATGGATGCGCTCAGGCAGTGCAATAACTCCCTGGGTGTCCGAGTCCTTTTCCCCCACTACAACAGAAGCAGAAGAATGGGGCAGGTTAATTGAATTATCACAGATCTGAAGGCTGCTCAGTGGTGAAAATACAGCCGGACTCCAGCCTGAGCTGCAGGGCTACAGCGTCCGCACTGCAGAGAACTGAGCATGGTGTGCAAATCCAAAAACCCAGCAGCTCCATTGCTGGGAATAAAGGACATCACTGGCATGTTAAAACATCTAGGCTTACTGTGGAAATGCTCTTCTTTTTCTTTTAACTTTCCAGTTTGAAATAATACGATGAAACTCTCGACTGGTGATAGATTTTTAAAGATGGGATAGGGCTGCTTCCTCTCCCTGCCCCAAACCAATGTCTTCTGTCAAAGAAGCCAGGTTTGCCCTGCTCTGCTCCGCTCATCATGTTTGTGCTAATAACAATCAATAAAATAATGGTAATACATTTAGTGACTGATGTGGAATCCTGTTCCCCAGTAATGATCAGTGAGACATCAGAAGCCGTGCCTATCTGTTCCTATTTATGCTAATGGGATGAATGTGTCTATAATAATGCTCCTAATGATTTGTCCATTGCTCACATTACAGTGTGACAGCTTTCCTGTTTGTTGAAATCAAAACATCATCTCTGCAGGCTTACATTAACCAGATCCTGCATCTCTGCCTTCAGGAACAAGGAGTTGAGCTCATGGGTAAGACATTGCCACCCAGCTGGTCCTGCAACCTGGGAGTGGGTGGTATTCCATTCAAATTATCTAGGATAAGTGTAATTTTAAACAAAAATTGAAGGTAGAACGGCCCCCAGCTGCCATCCATCACCCTGCCCTTGCGAAAAGGAGCCAGGACAACGCGTGCTTTGATTTCCACGTCCACTAACACTTATGGAAGTAATCTACTTGTAAGTAATGTACATAATCTACTTAGCATAAGTAATGCACTTCCCCTCATTTGCATGGGCAAGTGTTTATTAGTTTTTACTTTTATTATCTGTAATGCAAAAATATTCCGCGCAGCTCGAGACAAATTGCTTGCAGGATTTCATTAGCCAGGAAGGGCTGAGTGCTGGGCGCTCAGTTACAGCACTGCTCTGAGTTCTGGCACATGTCATAATGATATGGAAAACCCTCCTGAGAGTTGTGCTACAGACGTGGGATACGATGGCATCACCACCAAATGACTGCGTAGTGCTTGTGGTACCACAGGACCTGGCCCGGCTGCAGCCTCCAACACCTAAAAAATAGAGAAGTGAAGTGCTGAAAGCACGCAGCAGAGCTCGAGGTGTCGGGGAATGTATATTATATATGAAGCATTGGATGCTTCCATGCGTGCGTGGGAGCTGCGTCCCCAGGCTGAGCCCAAGCAGCACGCCCAGCCCTCGCTCGTTAGCAAAGCTGTTCCATAATTAATAAGCTGCCATTGAACTGTTTCTGCCGACCTCACCTTGCATTTTCAAAAAACTGCCGTTGCTTTTTGGTTAGTTCCACTCGGGGAAACAAGGGCTAATGCTTTCCTTGGAGCAGATGAATATTTACGATGTGCTTCTGCTGGTTGTGAAGAAGGGATTATTGCTCGGATCCCGCAGCTCCTCGCCCTTCCCAGCTCCTCTCCTGGGTCCCAGAGCCTGAAGGCACAGATGTGGGTGGCTGGGGGCCTCTGTTCCCCCTGCAGCTCAGGGGTTGAAGCTCTTTGCTCCCATACCCATCACTCCTTCTCGGGGAACGGCTGTCACAGTCTCAACTGAAAATGGCCACAGATTGATAGGAGAAAATGCTTAAAGGCATTCAGACAAAACACCTGTATTTACTGTGTGTTTAATACCCGTAAAGATGCTATCAGGGCTCATTAGGAGAACAGGAGATCTCTCCCTTTAAAAAAAGTGTGCTGCAGAGATGCACGATTGCTCTGTATCGGAGCTGTTTCCCCGTGTGCTGCTCAGTCAGCTCTCATCACCTCGCAGCGATGCTGGTGGGGATGAGGCACAGTGGGTCCCAGCTGCAGACACCCAACCAAGCGCTTCCCCGTCCCTCCAGCAACGCCACTGCAGCTCTGTGTTGGCAGCAGTGCCTGGATCACCGTGCAGCTGTGATCCGTGACATCCCACGGGACAGGAGCCTGAAACAGATCTGCAGTGCCTTCATTCTGCAGTAACCCAGCTGGGCACTCCTCGTACCCCCTTGGCACGCGGCAGTCCCCCAAGGATGTCACCAAGCAATAGGAACAAGGCAAGGCAGTGACCTTTTGTCATCATCTTGTCAGCGTCCTTGAAACACCGTAATGCCGCAGCAGTGATGCCAACGAAACCTGAGCTGAGAGATGCTCTCCTGATCTCCAGCAGTGTGTGCCTGTCCCTTCGTTCTGCGCTGCCCCTGTTCCAGGAATGAGTCCTCCTGCAGCCTCAGCTTTCTGCTGAAAGCAGATATTTTGACTTTGCTGTTTATTCCTGAGTTTTGAAAGTGTCTTCTGAGCGAATAATAAATTCGCTTTTCTGAGGCAGCTGGCGATTGTCTCTAAAGCACAAGGTAGGCTAGAAAGCAAACATATTTGCCTTTGCTCTATTATGAAATAGTAGTAGCTGCAGCATTCGCTGGGAAAAATGTAATTACTGCACAAGTTCTCACAGGCCCTAATTAGCACATCGTTTAAGCATATGCTTAAAAACTTGTCTGCTCTGTGGCAGTTCAGTGCATTTTGAGCAGAGCTGTGCACGGGCTGATGGCAGCCAGCTGAATTGGGGCCGTGCCCTCCCAAACTCACTCTGCTTTCTTCAAAGGCTGACATCTGCACACCTGGAAAGACAGAAGTTATTTCTGTCCCTGACATGACCAAGCGGTGCATGATAACAACACATCCCAGCCATCAGAAACGGAGTCAGCTGCGAGAGGGATGCTCAGAGATGGAGGAAATCTGTGGCCCCGCTAGGGGCTGTGTGCTGTCTCAGAGCAGCACGGGATGAGTTTACCTTATTGCAGTGGAATAAGAGGGAAAAACCACTGAGCGTGTACAGCTGCATAACCAAACATGCAGAGCTGTGGCCATCATCCACCCTCCATTGGGCACAGCCACCCAACGACTGGATCCCATAACCCTGAGGACTGCAGCATGGGTGGGAGCCAAGCAAAGCAGCAGCTGTGGGAATGAGGGCATGCAGACAGCCCCAGCTCCCCAGGGCATACTGGGGGTCCTGCAGCCCCACAGCACCCACGGAAGGGACTCAGCAGAGCGGAGCCAGAGCCACGTGTAAGCTCCTCTATTTACATAAGCTTTAGTTGTCTTATTTCTCGCGCTGAGATACTCAGATGATGTACTCTTGTGTCAATGCTTAAGTAGCTGAAATTTAATTCCTGACTTAATATTTCCCTGGGTGCTTATTTATAATGAACCAAAGAAAAAATATCGTCTTCCCCAGTGGAAGCGGAGCAGGCAGCTAATTGCAGGTACTCTTTGAAGCGCAGAATGAAAGTTCAGGAGGGCACGAAATCCCCTCCCAGGGAACACAGAGCTCTGTGCTCACTGCGGGACGGGGCAGTGCCCCTTCTGGGGTCACCATGCTGGCAATCCCAGTGCTCAGAAACCACATGCCTGTGGCTGGCAGTATATTCTGCCCATCCCCATCCAAGAGTGAGAAGGCAGGACAAGTTCTCCCAGGAGCACAGCAGTGCTGAAATCACTTCTGCACATGGAGCTGGGGATCCAGGGCTGCTTTGGGGTGGAAAACATTTCTGCATCTCACAGTCAGGAGGCTCTCTTTGGGCAGAGTGGGGCTGTGAGCCATGCTATGATTTGGGGATGGGGCAGTGCTGGTGCAGCTGTGCACACTCTGCTCCTGCCTGGCACAGAGCCCCTGGATGCAGCAGCGTGTGTGCAGCTCCTGGAGCCACAATGCACACTTCTGGGTGAAAACAGCTCTGAAATCAGCAGATAGAAAATTAAAAACTCCCTGGAGAGTTTGCCTGAATCTTTTGCTCTGTGTTCGGGAAGAACAGCAGCTGCTTGCACTCAGGAGACCCAGCTCTGTTCTCCAGAATAAATTCAGCATTGCCCTTTTCTACTCTGCATGTAGACCTGTTTTTCTCTTTCCCCTTTGGTTCCCCCACTCTGCCCCAATATAAGGAGCACAGAGACCCCGAGTGCCACTTCCACACCTGGGGCAAGCTGAGGTTTGCACCAGGCACTGCTGTGCTCCTGTGCCTGTGGGTCTGGGGCTTCAATGGCACAGTGAGACCCTGCCACCTCCTCCCAGCTGTGTGACTGCAGGCTTCCCTATGTTCTCTCCCAGTACGCTTGGCATCTTGGCTCAGAATACTTGGATCTCCAATACTTGGGGCAATGTGGGCATCTGTAGTGGCAATGCTAAGTCACAGCCTGAAGCAGTGATGGAACACCTGGTGGGAAGGCAGGGCCAGCCCAGGGGAGCTCAGGTGCGTGCAATGCTGCTGAGTGATGAAGGGGTGGAGCCAGGATCCGCCCCTTCCCAGCCCTCATTTAAGGGTTGGCAGTGGAGGTGAAGGTATCTCTTGCTGGAGATCCCTGTGTAGCTAAGGTCTTCTGAAGGTAAGCAGCTCTTTTCCTTTATTTCTGCATATGTGTCTGCTGCATTTGAGTTTGTTCTCATTTTCTGTAGCTGAAGACTTTACCACCCTGCTACTACTGTGGTGCTTTCCATCCCATTATAGCATTGCAGGATATACAGAGGAATTATTTGGAAAATGTCTGATTATCCAAACTGATTGCAGTAGGTTTGAATTATAGAATGATAAGCAACAAGTTCACCTCAATCCCTCAGGCTAGAAAGTTATAATTAGTGCATGCACCATAAAACTAGCTTTTAATTAAATAAGCTTCAGAATGGAGGAGGTTTTATGAAGTCCCTCCCTTGCTTACACAATGAGGAGTGTGTGGAGGGCCTCTGTGGGGGACACTGCAATTCTCAAGCAGTGGAAACATTAAGCAGAGTTTGAAAGAGAAGAAAGAAATAGCAAATGGAGCAACACAGCCCGTCCTGCTTGGGCAGCCACAGTGAGTGGATGGTTTTGAGCATGAGCAGCCAGGAGTGAGCTGGAAAGGTCACTTGTGTTGGTGTTCAGCAGCATTTCTGGCCCTGTGCTCCATGAGGGCCAACCAAGAAGCTCTCAGCACACCTCCAGAGCAGCCCAGCAATATGGCCCCTACCTGTTGCCTGCCTTGGAGCAGTCTGAGCTTATTCATGCAAAGCATATGTTGCTGTACCGAGTGTGGAAATGTCACCTCTCACAGATGGCTCTCCCTTGGGGCTTTGAGAAGGCTGTGGGAGAGAGGACATATGGCACTGAGCTCATGGTGCTCATATGGGCACTGGTGGGGATGGGAAAGGGGAGCAACCAACTGAGCACCCAAACCCAAGCAGGGCTGGGAAAGCATTGGTGCTGAGTGTTAGAACAACCAATGAACAATTCCTTCTAGAATGTGCAATGAAAAGTGCATTCCCATAATATCATGTTCTCCTTGAGAGAAGGAAGAGGTCTGGCAGGTCTCACACCACTGATTGCTTCCACTCTGTCACTGGCACAGCTCTGGGAAGCATAAGCCCCACTGCGGGCTGCCTCTGAGGGCTATAGAATCAGGAGGGGTTTACAAGCGAGAGGTGGCACTGTGCCTTAGTTGGTCAGGAAGAGTCAGGGAAGGTGAGCATCACCAATAGCTTGCATAGCTAGGAAAGCAAATGCTACTATTTCTCCTTAATATCCCAAATTATCTGCAAGTGCCATCGCAGTAATATTCTATAAATACCTCTGTTCTCACAGCCTCCCTCCCAACAGCACTGCCCACCAGAAGCCCACTCCTCTCTCCAGAGAGCGCACGCCATCCACCAGTGCTGACTTTCAGCTGCAAGAAATGGCACAACTACAAAGCTGTGGTGATGTGACAGCACCCAAGGGGTTACAGCCACCCAATACTCATTGCTTTACTCAAAGGAAAAAAGAAAAAATGATATAAAAATCCTGCCAGCCTATTTCCATGACATTCCCCTTCTCTGGAGGGCAGCAATCAATGCTGAGGATCTGCACAACAATCAGTTCCTGTAAGATTGGGGGGATCTCTTTGCCTCTGCACTGAATGCTGAGTGAGCCTATAAATCCAGTTAGTCACACTTGCTGGATTACATTGGACCTTGCACTTATGCTTTTATTAACAAGATTGTTTACTATATAAGAAGCTTTATATAACTCTGAATCAGGCGTGATTTGTATAACGGCACAGATGACGTGCATTGCCAGCCATCAGTTTTCCCTGTGCTTCTGTTAACCTCCAGCTCCCAGCCCGTGCTTAAAAAATAAATAAAAACCTTACTAAGATAATTAAATAGCTGACTCTAATCCACTTTAGTGGTGCTGGGAGGTTTAAACCTAGCAGTTTGCTCTGATAACTCCGTGCTGCAGAGTGCCACGCTGCCCACCAGCAGAGCCACAAAAGCACCCAAAGCGTTGGGGCTGGGGTGGGGTGACCCATGTTGGGTGAGCGTGTTGTGAAGGCTGAACCATGCACTACCCACAGAGCACACATCACTGGTATCATTAAACATCCGCCTCATCGCAGCTGAGCAATCCCTGTAGTACCACAAACGCTCACCCAGCTTCTGTTTGCTCCTCTTCCAGCCTAGTTTGTCTAATTTTTGTTGAAGTGACTCTGCTCTATGGCATTTATACAGTGTATGGTGTAAGCATCAGTTGGAGATACAAGGTTGGAGATTAGGAAACGTTTCTTCTTCAAAAGAGTGATTATGTACCTGCACAGGGGTGATGGAGTCACTGTCCTCAGAGGTGTTCAGGAAACATTTAGATGTTGTACTAAAGGATGTGGTTTAGTTGGGGGGGTATTGGTGGTAGGCTGGGTGATCTTAGAGGTCTCTTCCAACCTCAGTGATTCTATGACTGTATGATTCTGTATCTACTAGGTAACCATGTTGGTTTCGGTAAGTTTATAGGCTGAGCTCAGTAGCATGAGTTCATAAGATCAGTTTACAACAATGACGATGGCATGGTGTGAGTGGATCTATGGTGTGGCTGAACAAGGCATCGTCCTCCAGCCCACCGCAGCAGGGATGAAGTCATTTGAAAATGCCTGCAAGGGACAGCACCCCATCTGTTTCCTAATGGCATGAAGCCTCACAGTTAATTCATTTCCTACCATTTATTTTACCTACTGGTCCCTATGAAATTAATTTATGCTTTGTTGCTATGCCACAGCCCAGTGTAACTTATTGTGTCGATGCACCCATTGAAAAGAACAGTGCTGCTATCAGCAGAAAGGCAGTATTATCAAAGCAACAGCATCTTTATTGATGTGATCAGCTGAAAGGATCCCAGTTTGGGGTTGATGATGTCCGTGGGGGTGGACACAGCCAATGGCAGCAGCAGGAGCAGCCCCTGCCCACCCGTGGGCTTTGTGCTCTGGTCACACACCAGCACTGAGCATCCAAGATGAAGTGGCACAACCCTTGTTGGAGGTTTGATGCTACGAGTGAGGCTTGTGGGATAAATAAATATTCCAGAGACACTCTGGGTTATGTATTTTTCATGAGCTCATTATGCTATCAGAAATGGCACCCTTTAAGAGGATCAGATGCATCTATAGCAGATATAATTTTCCTAATGAATAACTTGTTGGAAAAGCAGGTTCTGACCATGTCGGGGATGGGCACAGAGAGGTGTGCAGGTGGAACAAGCGCTGCCCAGCAGGTGCTGCAGGTGGCTCTTCCTGAGGCATGCTACTGTTTGAAATACATAAAACTTCTGAAGGAAATCTATGTGGAAGTGTACATTTACTGCGAGTTTGGAGTCTTTGGGGAAATTTGAGAGCTCTTTGTTTCCCCATGGGCCATCTCTGTGCTGCTGGTTGCAGTCACGCAGGAGATGACAACAGCAACAACTTTGGGATTCTTTGAAATCCTCCATATGGCTGTTATGGTGCTGGATTTAGACCGTGGATTTAGATATTGATTGACTCCAAGGCGGCAAACAAAGACTGCTAATTAGTACACGAAACAAAAAGCTAGCTTTTAATTAAATGCAGCTTAGCAAGAAGGACCTGCTGCAGAAAACTCCTTTTGCAAAACAGAAATATGTGCATAGAGCTTCCAAGCAGGGCTGGGGCTGAAGCAGAGCATGGCAGGAGCGAAGATCTGCCTTGGGATGACCCTCAGAGCTTTGTCCCCACGCAGGACTGGGGTTTCCTGGTGAGAAAGCCTTTCCTCTCCCCGTGCAGAGCAGAACCCAGCCCTGCTCCATGCACCGAGCTGCTCTGCCAGCCTCGAGCTGTCTGCTGCCACGAGGAACCAAACACGTGGCAAACAGCAGAGAATAACATTAATATCAAAAAGGCGTTTATGGTTTTAATCAAGCTTTGGGGGGGAAAAGACAGCTTAACACAGCACTTTACACAGTTGATAAAATGTTTGACATTTACTGCTGTCTGTAATGAATCTTGTCTCAATTTTCTCTTTTAAAATGCCACTCCAGATACTGTATCTGTAGGGTTTAAGCAGCACTTATCCAACAGAGCATTGCCATGACTGAGAATATGCAGTGGCAGTGCCTGGTTGGCCTCGCGGTGCTCTATGGCCACATGCAGCCCTTCCCCAATGCCAGTCAGTTACCCAGGATCTCAAAATGAGATGCCAGCCCCAGAAAATGGCATGTTTTCATTCACTGTGCCCTTCCTTGTGTGCTTTGTTCGTTAATGAAATTAGTAAGTGCAGCCTAGTGTTAGCCTCCAAAATGAGCTGTCTCAAGATGAATTGGAAAAATGCATTTCCTGTTAGAAATGTTGCTTTGTTCCCTTCCTCCAGATGCTGAAATTCACAGAATCACAGAATTGTAGGGGTTGGAAGGGACCTCAGAGATCATCGAGTCCAACCCCCAATTCAGTGTAAGCCTTATTCTTTGAAGCCTTTCCTTTTCAGTGAGTTTTGGAAAAGGATTTACAGCTCCATGGGACTGGCTCACCTGGCACCTGCAGCTCCTCAGCACCCTCAAACCA
>JAOWBP010004584.1:659041-671120 GCA_028571105.1 Tragopan temminckii
CCCATTGCTCAGCAGGGGGATGTGGGCCCCCCAGGGTAGCAGGGAGTGGGGTTCTAGGCATGGTACTGCTGCACTGGAAGGGGGTGCAGGGTCATTTGGTGCTTGTTCCATTAGCAGCCTTTTAAAATAACGGGGCTAGAACATAAGCATCCCATCCATGTGAGAACAGGTAATTACCAGTGAGTTATTTGAAGGGGAAAAATGAAATGCGATAAAAACCCAATGTACTTTAAATGGGAAATGTAAACAAGCGAGAGACAATGCCCTCATTACCAGAGAGTTGGAGTTTGATCCTGCTTTTGCTAATTAAAAGCAGAGTGGAATCAATTACAGGAAAACAAGGAGACTCTCAATACCTCCACGCACAGACAGCAGTGCTGAGAAAAGCTGCTAATTCAGCTGGCATGGGAACTGCTCCATCTCGAGCAGGACAGAAAACTTGCAGAGAACTTCTGCCAGAGCACTGGAATTATTGGACTCACTATTAAAAGCAATGAATGGATCATAATTATTCCTAATTTCATATTCAGAGATCATTACCATCCCTAGGAAGGGCAGACGGGGAGGTGCTTCGGAGCCTGCAGGCTGCCTGAAGTATTCTTAGAGTGGAGAAACCTTCCCCGTGGTTTGCATGGGCTGTGCTGCAGAAGATCTCCAACCAAAGAGGGCAGGCAGCCTCTCCCTACGTGCAGAGCTCTGTACGCACACCTCTGTTGCAGGAACACATCCCAAAGGCACCAGAGGCTTTGTTCCTGTGAAGTAACACACGTACGGCCGTGCAACTGACTGTGAATTTTCTCTTGCAAGTGCCAGAACAATGCAGACTTCCACTTCTCCAGCTCGATGCATGTGGAACTAATGACATTAACACCGGCAGCCTGGTAAGGGTGATAGGAGTTGTCATCTTGGACAAGTTCCCAGGGAAATTTGTAGTTGGAGTGTTTTATAGGCCTTGTTCTCAGGGTGACTCCTGCCTCCCCCGGCACAGCAGCCCTGCTCCTGCTTTGCTGCTGCTGGCGTGGGCAGCACAGAACTCCAATACGGGCTGTGCTCAGGTCTCTGGGAGCAGCCAGGGAGGAGATCAGGCCCACGCACTGCCACCACTGTGTCAGCAGCAATAGAAGCAATCTCGTAATTACCTAAGCCAGAAGTGCCTTTTTTTCCTTCCTAATATGCATTCCATATGGCACAGAAACTGAAGGCATATAAACAATGGGTAAGGAGATTTTTAAAGGAGATTATTATATTAAAAGACCGAGAAATCTGCTGTTGGTGCAAAAAATGTACATCCCAAAACACAAGCAGCTCCTTGCATCTGTCGCACCAGGGGGTGATAGCTCAGCTGCGTTCAGGTTCACCAGAGCTGCTCTGATCCGTCACCTCCCCGAGGACTGATAAATCAGCGTGATAACGATTGCAGCATCTCACCCGTAACTTCCACAGCCTGGGTTTCACCATGGCACTCATTCCCTGCTCCTCATTGTGACCTGCAGCGCTGGCCCTGCTGGCTGCGCCCAGGGCACGGGAGCAGTCTGTGCTGGGAGCAGTGCTGGGAGCAGTGCCATGCTGGGAAGCTCTCAGCACCGTTGGCTTCCTCTTCCCCAGGCTGCTCCCCTCCCGCTGGCAGCGTGGCAATGCACGGCCAGTGCCTTCCAGCAGAGATCACCCTGCTGAGTTCTGCCAGCTGCTTACACCTCATTGCTCCTGTAAAGTCATCTCCTGCAGCCGGGCACCCTACAGCCCTGGGCAGTGCTCCTGCACCAGGACAAGTTGTTCCTGCGCTGCCAGTGGATATGAGCCCCGGGGCAGCAGCAGTGCCCTGAGCTGGGGCTGGAAGGCTCTTGGCAAAAGCCATGCGACCAGAGCTCGGAGATTTACACACTGCATTAGGCCGACTTCACCCGCTTCCCTAATGTATGGAAATGTCACTTTGCTTTAACTGTTGCTCCAAACTTCTGTCCTCCAATCAATGTCCAATTTCCTTCCGAGGATAAAGCCGTACATTATTTTTGGCTGACCAATTCAGCTCAGGGCACTGTAATTTCTCCCCATGCACTCAGAGGACAAATGCTTCACCGCGACTGCCTCGGAGCAATGACAGAACAAGCACATTCCTAATGACTGGCAGAGTCCACACGAAATATATTAAATATATTAACTCTGGCACTCGCTGGGTCTCAGGAGATGCTCTGGGAGCTGTTCACCACTCTGACTCCACTCCCCAACGCTGCTCTGGGAGGGGATGGTTCATTGCTCTCCGTCTCTGCTTGGAAATTTCCCTGTCCCTGCTGGAGGTCACCGCTGTGTGTTTGCTCCCAGCATCCTGGCTGGCAATGGGGCGACCCCACATCCACCTCCCAGCAAACTCCAGAGGCAATTCCCAGAGCTTGAGCCCAAAGCGCACACAGCCTGGGATTTGTCTTCAGTATAAAAAACAACCCCAAAATACTCTGAAAGATAGCAACCCTGAGCAGCATCTGCCACGTAGGCTGCTGCTGGGAAGATGGGAAAATTGCCCTTTGTTCTACAAAAATAAATCTGAGGGAAAGCCCTTTACAAGCAGGCAGTGTTCCCCGGGGTCTGCCAAGGACTTCGCAGGCATCGCCGTGAATAACAGTTTTATCTGTAGAGTTTCATTCAAAATGAAGCCTCAGACATGGCCCCAAATTATGGGGACGCTGTGAAAATGGCATTATAAACTATTGCTTTTTCTCCACGAGCAGCAGTGAAGCGCAGGCCAGACAAAAGCTAGCCTAGACTCTAAATGTAATAAATAAGTCAGCGGAGCTGATAAAAATAAAGGATGAAATATAATTCAGCCACTCAGTGACAGATCCCATCTTAGCTTTGATGTAGGGTCTGTTGAAGCTGTCATTGCTTCAGGAAATTAAAGAATGAGCCCATTAGTGGGGATATTTAAAGATGTTCATATTAAGATTATGACTTCCCAGACTCAGCTCGGGTGGGGAACTCATGTGCTCCCTCATCCGCTCTGCGCATCCCCACACCCAGGATGGACCAAAGGGGCAATAAAGAGCCCACAGCCACCCCAGCACCTCCAGCTCTGCCCAAACACGAGCTCTCCGATCTGGGAAAGCTCCATTTCTGGATTGCCATGGCAACGGGAATAATTGGCCTCAACCTAGAAGGAAAGTGCCATGTGGGTCAATGGGCAACAGCGGGAGCTGGGGTCGGTGCCACGCAGCCAACGCACGGCGCTGGGCATCGCCTGCTGCTCTCAGCCATTAAAACAAACAGCACTGCTGGCAGCGAGGAAGCCGAGCGCATCCCAGAAGCAAAGCAATAGAATGAGAAGTGAGAATGGAAGAGGGAAATGCAGCTGAAAGGCAGGTCGGGGGGAGCAGCGTGGGGAGGGCTGGGCCACGGCGAGCTCAAGGACAAGGGATGCCAGTGGAAACCAGCAGGGTGAGGAGGCTGAGGTCGCTGGTCCTGGAATGTTGAAAAAACTGATGGATAATTGTAATTAGCTTTTAGAATTTTTAATTATAGAAGAGGTATAAATAATCACAAAGCACAACTTTGCTAATGAGAGTCCTTGTGCTAAGAAACACAGGGATGCATTTGTTAGGGAGACTTTGAAAGCTCTGCTGTTAATTAGGTGTCTCAGCGCCAGCAGGGTTGCAGGAAAAGGAGAAACATGTATACATTTAAATCAGGCTCATTGTGAGAGGTATCCAACATCAATTATGGGATAGCAGGGTGCTAAAATGAATGCACTTTGTAATTAGCAAGCAGTGCTGAAAGGCAGAGGACAGCCCTTGCTTCTTCTCCGGGTGCATTTCAGAGGCAATGAGCTCTGGTCAAGGCCTGGGAGCTGAGCTGCATTCCTCTGCTGTGGGCATCCCCGGGGTTGGGACCACATACAGCCTCCCCAGGGCACTGCATTGCTCACTGTTAATGGGAGAGCAGGGGGGGATGCCTCGATTCATTTAATTAACTGGGAGGCAAAGGCCTGAGCCCCAGCCCAGTGATGCTGCATCTCAGCACTGCTGGGGAGAGGCAAGGCGCTGCGATAGGCAGTGGGTTCAGCCAGGCTTTGGTGGTGCCTCTCTTTGAATGCCGAGCTGCTGTCAGAGCCAGCACTTCTCCTCCTGGAACTGCAAAATGGCCAAACAAAACGGGAGCAGCTTGGGGCCTCTGCTGCTGGCACTGCCTTGCTGCTGCCTTGCTGCTCATAAACAAACAGAAGAGGAGATGACAAAGACTGGAGAAAGACTTTTTTGCTGTATATACGTCCTTAAGATTTTCCTTTCTGACTACAAACTGTACGCCTTGCCACAGGAGTTTATGCAAGCAATTACGTTTAGCTTGTATTTGGCTAAATCTAATGAAGCCATGACAAACAGCTCAGCGTTTTCTTCCCTAATGAATAATGAATATTAATTTGGCTGTCAGAGAAGAGCCTCTGCTTGCTGCGCAAGAGCAGATTTCCCTATTACAACCTGGGGAGAGGATGTGTTTCACCAGAAAGTGTGGCATTTTGGGAAAATCTGCCTCTCTCCCTTTCTTATACCTGCACAAGGCAGAGCAGAGGCAGCTCTCTGCCATCCGTGTCTGGTAGTAACTCAGTGAAGAGCTCTGCCTGGATTTACACAGTTAAGGAGCAACCAAAGGATGCTCAGCTCATGCAGCCCCAACAGACCAAATCTCACCTAGCTTCTAGGGGATTTTCCTGGCCCACAACCTGTGCATTGCTCCATATCCTATTTCTTCCCCACCTTCTTAGACAGAATATCGTGAGACACAGGGCAGAAAGGCAGTGCTGTGCTCAGCTGTGGGCCGACACCTCCACTGCTGTTCTTACATATGGGACGTTCACGCACGTCCCAAGCATTACGATATAAATCGCCACCGACCATCTGCTGCACCTATCGCCAGGCAGGATTTACAGCAGCATAACAATGACAAATTACACAGAGAAATCACAAAAAGTGCCTCATGTGTCTTAGGAAACGTGGTGAAAGTTACCTGCTTCCAGCTGAAACACCTTTTCCTATCCGTAAATCACCGACTCGCACTCTTAGATTGGATACAGCTGGAATTAACATCTGTGGCCCACAGGAAGAAAATTTCAGAGCAACCAGCGCTGGAGAAACAAATCCTAAGCGTAGTGAGCCATAAGCTTTAAGTACAGCGAGGCAGAGCCCTGGAGTAGGGAGGGAAGGCAGTGAATTCTTTTGCATCAATACACAGAACGACGTCTCAGTGAAACTCGTAAATAGCTGCGAGGTATAAAACCATTCCAGAGACCAAACGCCCATCGCTCTGGAGAGAGCAGCACTGCAGCATCTTAATTCTGCTCTTCCTTGAGTACTAAATACAGGAGTAGGGTGTGAAGCAGTGCTGGGACCAGCATGGAGTGGCTGCTCTGCATGAGCACGCACACTGGGGATGCCCACATCCACTGCAGCTATTGCACTGATGCTCAGGGTGATCACCCCCGACACAACGCCTGTTACGCACCATTAAAATGTAATGGGAAACCAAATGTGCTGTTGTGTATCAGTCAATACCGTTGCTCTCTTTTGGTAAACTGGGAGATATTCTGTTTTCACAAGAATAATAAAAAAAAAAGCATCACAGCAACATCCTGATATTGAATAGAGAAGGAGGAAACAGAGGGAAAGGAACACATGAGGAACCTGCTGTGGCTGCACCCCTCCTGCTGCTCCCATTGCCCATACATCACACCACCCCATGCTCGTGCCCATGCCCAGACCAGTGCAAGCTGATCACATCCTCACCATTCTCAACCCCCCCAAGCAATGCCTGTGCCACAGTTCCTGCTTTACAGCACAGCTCTGCACCATCCCCACACTGAGCTCCAAGCACACCAGCACTTGGCTTTCCCTCTTTCCTCTTTCTTCTCATCTTCCTGAGCAAAATATCAAAGTGCGGGCCTGGAAAAGAAATCTGAGGTCTTCAGCTTTACGGCTGTGCATTAACCTACTGTTTGATGGTCACTTTTTGAAGCTCAGGAGATGCCGTGCTGCCATCAACATGAGAACCGTGGGGCCAAAGCCATTGCCACCAGCCCCATCCCAGCCACCAACAGAGATGACATTGGGCACAGGGAGGGGGAGAAGCAGTATAAATCTACCCCTTCCCACCCCACACTGCCCTTACGCACCTCAGTGGGGAACGAGGAGAGACAGGCACTGGAGAGGACAGCCTCGGTGCTGATGCTTGGAATGCACTGAAATGTTTGCACCTGGGTTTGAACTTTGTTCTCTGCAATCTAGCTCTCCCGGTGAGCCTGCAGCCCACTGATACTCAGCACTTCAAAACTGTGCTTTCCTTGGGAATCAGCCACGGAACGGATGTGCTGGGCTGGTGTGCTCACTGCTGTGCTTGTGACTGCGTTCCTCAGAACAAAAACGGGGAAAAAGAAGATATCCTTGCCTGCACAAATACAATATGCATTTCAATTCCAATAAAATTACAGCAAATAGAATCTGCAGCATTAGAGATAAAAATGGTAATGAGTTTTAATAGTTGACTTTGATTTCCTCCATTGAAATTGACTCCAGGAGGCTGATATGGCATCAAGGAGGTGCTGGACCCCCACTTGCACATCAGACGGCTGCAGGCACGCGGGGGGGCAAGGAGTGGCACAGGGCTGGTATTGGTGCTGCTGGTATCACTGCTGCACCCATGGGAGAGGCAGCAGCCCTGCAGCAAGACTGGTTATTGATCCTGAACAGTCTTTTAATCAATAACCTGGGCAATGAGTATTGTGCTAGGCAAGCACCAAACTGATTATAGGACAGGAAGAATTGGACTCCATGACCTTCTGTGTGGGCTGCTGAGGATGGAGAGTTTGGATAGGAATAAACACCTTAATTAGCATTATTGCTACTTCTAATGAGTGGAAGAGCATGGAAGTACCACTACCATGCCATTGATCTTCCAATGCACTCTTCCATGCAATGTGCCGGGCTGAGCACCCCGCTTCCTCACTCAGAGCTCCCCACTTGCCTGCACTGAGCCCTGCGGTTATCTGCTTCCTTCTCCTCCTTCATTCATTTGTCTTTTGGCTTTGCCTTGTCAAGGAGGAACATTTGATGCCATTTCCAAAACGAAGCGCTGAGCACAGAGCTGAGCTGACCTCGCTGCCCCGACGTGCTCGGATGCAGACATGTGGGTCAAATAGCAGGAGGAAACCTTGAGACATTCCTTTTTTGTTGTTGTGCTCAGGGAACTCAAGGGCGAAATTTGAGCATCAAGGGAAGAATCGCTCCTGGACTGATTTGTGAACATCTTGTTGAGACGTCTGGGATCAGATCTGAAAATATTTTAGCGATGCAGAGAGTGAATCAGGGAGTCATCTGGGTTATCCACCCCTCGCTGAGGCTGTGATTGAAATGTTTGTGGCTGAATTTCAGGCAGGAAGAGCAGCGCCGTCACACCCCGAGCATCGGCTCTCATCTTTATACCCCAGGATCTCCTCAGCCTCGCAGCAAGGCTGAAAGGAGCATTCATCATCTTCATGCACGCTCTCCTGGCTCCAACCCAAGCGTCATTGCTGGTGGATGCTGTTGGTTCCCAGACTGCTGGCATGCTCAGATGGAAGCGTTGCATTCCTTCCCTCCCTGCTAGCCAGCTGCCCAGAGACAAACCGCCCTCCCCTGGGGCGCACATTATAAATGCTTAAGCAAATTAGCCATAAATAGAAAACGTAACATATGGGTCTGTAAGATAATGTTTCATTATAAATTATCACATTCTCCAGGGAGATACGCCTCTTCCCTTCGCACCAAAGACTTTGAGTTTCTTCTTCTGTGCAGACTGCAAGTTTCTGCTCTCTTTTCTTCCCCGTAACTGTTTCTGACGCTGCTTGGATGCGGTACTCTATTTCTTGAGTGGGGAAATTGGGATATGAAATTCACTTCAAGCGCAAATCCTCTTGGATTTAATGCTCTCTCACGAAAGAAAAAGTGAATGCAGTTCTTTTCTGAACGAAAGCACTGAAGGTTACGTTTTGCTGCTTATCCACTGGACAGGTAAAGCAGGGACAGCAAGACCTCTCCCCAGCGCTGTGGGATGATCACCCTGTGCACGGCCACGCTTGCTGCCCACAAGCATGGAAGGAAGCAGATTAGTGGTTCCATTTCTGCTCTGGATTTGGACAAATCCCTTCCAGATTGACCATGCCCATGAGTTGTTCCCCCTATAGAGGTCAAGTTCCCTTTTGCTTCTGCTTGGGTTGAAACGTTCAGGAGGAACCAACTCACCTCACTGCCATGAGCATGCTGATATGGAGCCGTGCCCTTGGGGCCCACACGTGGCAGCATCCATGTGCTACGGGGAAGCATCTGTTTGCATCTGTGCTGATGATGCATGGGGCTTGGATCACATACACACATCAGCAGAGAGCAGATCTTTTCCAGATAAAACAGTGCACACGCAGACAGATTTCACAGCCTGAAGCCTCAGCATAGCAAACACTTTTCTACTGCACACATACATGTATATGTGCACCTTCATACAAAAGAAATTGAACTAATTTGAACCACTTCAAATGAGATTATTATAGACTGAGAAAATTCACCTGCCTTAATTGGAAAAATCTTGGCACTTGCACCCTGAAGCTAATTGATGTCATCAAAGCGCTGAACGAGCCCTGATTTTGGTAGTTACATTCACACCTGGCATCTCTGCCTCTCCGTAATAACCAAAGACTTTGGGGAAGGAAAAAATATAAAGTAACATCTGCTGCAATGCAAATATTTGGGAAGATTGTGGCTGCTCATACCAGAGCCCACTTGTAACACCAGCGGGCGGCGCGCTGCCAGCAGTGCCCTTGCAGTAGCAGTGGGACTCCAAGCATTCACAGCAGACCTGGTGAGGGATGCTCTGGAAGCCCAAAGCTCCTGCAAAACCTCTTCCACGTGCTCAAAACCTCTTCTCAGCGCCCCAGAGCACATGGGATGTGGAACCCTCAGACCTGGGGGGGCAGCGGCCATGCTGATAAGGACAAAAACACCCACCCACAGCTGCATCCAAAATGAGCGTGGATTTAATTAAAGCAGAAACACATTTAACAAGCCAGCGGTGTTGCAAACTCATTTCCTGGTAGGATTATACAGGAGAGAGCAGCTGCAGATGTGCACTCACACTTAACTTGCAAACACTTCAGGAAAATAAAATAGAAGCTACTGAGAAATGGAGCAGAGCTGCACCCCCAGGTAGGCAGGGATGATCCAAATCCCTCCCGGTACCAAAATAAACCTGGCAGGGAGGGATGCAGCCACACAGGGAGCCTGCGAGATGCCTTGCTGCCCTGCCCTCCGTTCCTCACACAACGCCATGCCTCGGGAAGGAGGATTTGCAGTGGCTTTCTCAGCAGAGCTGAAGGGTTTAGAAGAGATCCTGTTATGTTGGGGGACAGGTGACTTAACTGGGTCAGATGGCTTTGCTCTGAAAAAGGCTTAAACCTAAGCATTAGCCTCCTTAGCAAGTTTCCTGGCAAACTTCAAAAACAGAAGAAAAATATGCAAATGCAGCTCAAACTCCACCCTCAGTGCAGCTCAGCAATGCCCCTGCTTGCACTGCTGCCCAACAAGAGTCCAGCACCACTCCCAGCACAACGCCCTGAGCTCTCTCCCCATGGCATTGCACATCCCTTGGGGTGCCCGTGCTGCCCTGGACTCAAACGTGGCCCTTCCCCTGCCGTGATGAACCCAGGCATTGACCAAGCTGTCCCTGCTGCATCCCCGGCTGGAGATGAGTGTTAAGCAGATCAGCTTAATCACTTTAAATAAGAAACAATCAGGACTTACCCTCACAGTCTGCAGGGCTTTGGTTTATTGATTCAGGCAAAAATAAAAAAAAAAATTATACCCCTGAGGTTTTGTGGGGAGAAACAAATGAAGAAAAGGAAGAGGACGAGGAAAAGCAGGATGGTGGTTGTAAGCATGGTGGGAAAGCAGCTGCTCCTGCTTGCAGTGTGGTGCCCTTCATACAATCATAGAATCCTTTGAGTTGGAAGGGGCCTTTAAAGGCCATCCAGTCCAACTCCCTTGCAGCAAACAGAGACCCCCACAGCCCCACCAGGTTGCCCAGGGCCTGATCCAGCCTGGCCTTGCACACCCCTAGGGATGTAGCACCCACCACATCCTGGCTAATCTGTTCCTATGCCTCCCCACCCTCACTGTAGTAGAATCCATGCAGCTTGTCCCCAATGCTGGGGACATCAGTGCCCCATCGTGCTCCCCACTGAGCATGGAGCCCTGAGGGAACACGCAGTGATGTCTGCGCTGCTGGCAGCTGCTGGTTCCTTCCGAGACTCTGACAGCTTTGAAGCAATGAGGACAGGAGCTTCGTTGGGGTGCTCAGAGCCATTCCCTTCAGGAGCCCTCTGCACCCATGCAGGATTTCAACCAAGCAGGAGCAGAGGCAAAATCCATCCACCACGAGAATGGGCGCTGAATTATTCATGCCATCCCAGCCAGCATTAGCATGCTGAGCACCAGCTCAATCCTAAACCAACAGCACAGATGTGGCAGAGCACGGGGCCTGAGCACAGCAACGTATCCACAGCGTTAATGAACTGCTCCGAGTGTAAATACTGCACGCATCCAGGAGAGCAGCCCGTGTGCACGCTGCACGTCTGTGCAGAGCAAACATATTATGCCATTTCTTCAGGCCTTTCATTCCACATGTCATTTTTTCTATATAAGTATAGGTTTACACGAGAGGTAATTATCATCCTTTCAAAGCTCTTAGTTCTGAGTAAAATGAGACGGAGTATTATATCTGTAATATAATCGTAAATAAAATGGGCCGTAATAACCCCCAATTAGCACATTAAAACGTGATGAAGACTCGTTTCATCATTCCAGTGTAAACAAAACCTCCAGGAACACCTTATATTGACAAGACAGCACCGGTTGCTTCCCTTGAAGGGCACAGCAAACCAAGTTTTCAGGCTCAGTGCTGCTCCATAGTTGTGCTCACGGCAAGGAGCAGAGAGAAGCGCCTTCCTGTGCTCCATGTATCCGATCCATCGCTGTGTTACGAGCTGAAGGCCACACGCAGAAGCACAGCCCCGTGGCCAGATGGTTTTGGGGCTCAGGGGAAGCGCACGGGATGGGACATCCAAGTGCTTTGGGGTTGGTTCCAAGGCACCCGGCTCTCTGCAGACCCACGCAGAGCAAACAGAGCCAGGCCTTTCCCAGAGCCGCGATTGCAGTCCCCAAGGGAGACTCATTTCCAAATGATCTTGTTAGACATTGTTAGAAATTGATATATTTGCATAGCATGAATGTTAAAACTCAGAAAGAACTCAAATGCCAATTAGAACCACTGCGTGTTTTTTTTTTCTTTCCCCTCTTAATTAATCAGTCATAGAAGAGCAGCTCCAGGTGTTTTTCCCTGACTAAACAACAGCACAAGTCTATCGTTATTAATCTTGATGACCCAAGTGCCATCAGCATATGCAGATTTTCCTGAGGTGAGAGCAGACAGGGAACGATGGGGCAGTGATGCTCTGGGTACCACAGCTGGGATAACACAGATGTGAAAATCAGCACCTACAGCAGCGAGGGAAGCCAACAAACAGGCTGTAAACCCACGTCATCAATTTTAAATCACACAGATATCTTTCTTTTCCATTCTGCTCTACAGAACAGGCTGGGGGATAAAAAAAAGGATAACTATTTTCTAAAGATCGGACCACTATTGGTGATGAGTTTTACCAAAAATCACTCTTTGGGGTGCTGAGCAGCCCAGCTACCTGCCTGGGGCTCCTGGTTACGATGCACAGCATGCACGCTGCAGCTGTGATCATTAATACAGGACGGTGCATCACAACAAACACTGCACTTTAGAGGCTTTGGCAGATGCTACGCCTTGTCTGAAGCATGCCAGCTACTCCTGGGACCTCACACTGCACACACCATCAGCAAAAAAAAAAAACAAAAAAACCCTGAAATTTCCGCACAGAAAGCAGCGAGGAAGCAAAGAGTCAAGCACAACATCCACAACTCATGGTCAGAGCCAAGCAGCATCGCATGTGGGCACACTGGGCAGGCATTTGGAAAGCCAGTGGCACTGC
>JAOWBP010004584.1:684210-694395 GCA_028571105.1 Tragopan temminckii
CTGTCCATCTGTCTGCCTGTCAGTCTGCCTATTTGTCTATCCATCTGCCTGTCCATCGGTCTGTCTGTTTGTCCGCCTGTCCATCTGTCTGCCTGTCTCCCTATCTGTCCGTTTGTCTGCCTGTTTGTCCGCCGGTCCATCCGTCTGCCTGTCTGTCCATCTGTCCGTCCATCAGCCACAGCCTCTGTACACATGAGCAGTGCTGGGCCGTGCGCCCCAGGCCTGTCCCCATGGATGTACCGCCGCGCATCGATGCCTCACGTTACAGAATTTTCCCAGAAAAAAAAAATAATAAAGAAGTATTCAGTGATGTAAAACCGGTTACAAAGTAAAAGCTGTCTCATGTTAGAAAATGTTTTTTGGCAAAATAAAAATAAACTGTAAACTTCACTGTACATGTCCTATCAAACAAAAAAAATAAATCCCTCGGAACCTAAAATAGAAGAATCTGGGTCAGAAATCTGTGCCCTTAGTGTACATTTTTGTGCAACGTATACTTTTTCTCAAAGTAAGTATCTCCACTCATGACGCTGTTTAAAAATGTACCCTACAAATGCTGAGAATAATTCTTAAAAATGTGTGACAAGCGTTGGGTGAGACCTGCAGACCGAAGCGGACCCACAGATGTCTGAGATGGAGAAGGGATTTCTTGCTGGTTTTGAAAAACTCACGTACAGGTTTTATAGCTGGTTGAATGAAAAATTCCAACCGCAGTCATCCTGGAATGGGTGGGCTGAGTTATTATATATATATTTTTATTCTATTTTATTTTTTTTACAAAATATATAATATGTGTAGAATATCTACTATTTAACTACCATTTTAGCTGAATTACCTTTCCTTTGTAACAAGCTGCCAATGGAGAAGAGGTAACCTGAAATCCATCTCTGCAGCGCTCTTGTCATCGCTACGCCTGCTTCGCTGTCACTACTCCACATTCCTACCTACACTGGAAATGAATTTGAGTCACAAGAATGCTGTGGGAGCGCTCCTTCCCAGCGGTGCTCCCATGAAACCCGCAGTGAGATGCCCATTTCTCTCGCTGGGAAGACAGAATGAAGGTAAACGACTGGGTGTTGAGATATGGGCAGCCAGCTGGGTGCTTGGCCCCCCAGCCCCCAAGGGAGCACGGGGAAGGGGCTCGTTCCCACTCCCTGCAATGGGACAGAGCCACAGCGAAACACAAATGCACCGCTACGCATCTGGGGATCTGGCAGCTGAGATATATTTCTTGAGAACCACTAAAGGAGTAAGAAACCCATAGAACGAAATAAAAGAAGTTGGCTGGAAGCTTATGGCAGAGCAAACATCCCAACTCTTCCTCCGAGCTGCCAGCTCACTTGCACCAAGCAGGACCCGACAGCACAGCATGGCGCAGCCCCGGCGCTCCATGGAAAGGCGAAGTGCTTCCCACTGCCTGTGCGCTGCTGCTTGGCTGGAAAGCAGGCTCAGCTGCTGAATGACAAAAGAAAAATCCCTTCTCAAGGCCTAATTCTCCAAATGTGCACATGTCCTTGCAAAGCAGCCAGCCCCGCTGCTCGGGCAAGCAGTTCCAGCACATCCAAGCACCCGCGGCAGCAGCAGCATCTGCAGAGCCTCCCCGCTATTATGAATGAGCTTTGGGCTGGCTCACATCAGTGGAACTTGGAGCAATGACCACCAGCTCGGGGCAGAGCTGCTGTCTGCAAAGGGCTGAAGTCATCCATGCAGAGCAGTCATCTGTTGCTGCAGCAGACAGCAGTGGGATGGGGCGGCCACGGCGTGGCACAGCTCATCAGAACGCGCCTGCAAACACTGCACTTCTTGTTCTTCCCCCATGCAGTAAGTCTCCCCAACAGGTCAATTCCACTAACACGGAATCATACAATCAAAGAATCATTCAGGTTGGAAAAGACCTCTAAGATCCTCAAGTCCAACCCCAACCCACCTCTACCACACCCACTAAACCATGTCCCCAAGTGCCACATCTCTGTATTTCTTGAGCATCTCCGGGGATGGAGACTCCACCACCTCCCTGGGAACACACAGCTCCAGGTTTTCATGTCATGGTTTTTTGTTTTGTTTTTTTTTTTTGGTTCTCATCAATAGCAGGGAATGAAAGAAACATGGTTTCATTTCTATTTACTACAAAACAGCACCAGGATGCTGAGTCCTGACTGGTAAACCACCACATTCGCAGCTCTGCTCCTTCCTCCCTTCCTTTCCTTCCTACTGGCAGTTGTTCCTTTTCTTGGTGTGCTTGGCATGCATAGGGATGTGAGGATTTCTCTGATAAAGTGCAAGTGCTGTTGGTCCTTATAAATAAGGGAAGATTGTGCATCTACGTTTGTCTCCTGGCTCAGCACTGAGCAGTCTCGGGGCGGCCGAGCCATGTCCTTCTGCAGAGTGGGGGAAGCTCGTGGCAATGGAGCCCTGCCTGGGGTTGGAGCTATCTGACTGTGCTCCCTGACGTACAGACATGCAGACACATCCCCTTCCCCGTGGCTCCACCAGACCGAGCTTCAGGCAGTGGCTCCGAAAGGGAAGGAGCTCACCATGATGCTCCCAGTGCCAGGAACGAGGGACTCAGATATATCTCATGATGTCAAACTCCTATCAAGATTACACTCAATACCCACGGGAAGGACTTGGTGCAGCCAGTAGATACAAATAAATAGAAAGATCAATGGGTAAAGCACAACACGATGGCAGAGCTGGAGTGGATCGGTGCCAGAGAAGTGAGACAAAGAAGGAAAATTGAAGCGATGCGATAGCGAGGATCATTGGTGTGGGCTGCACCGCTCACATCAGCAACACACAAAGGCCTGGGGCAGGGAGCCCTGCAGAGACCCTACAGCAAATGGAACCGGCTCTGCCATGGAACAAAACCCTCCAGACCCAACATAACCCCGTGTCCAGCTCCACAGGCTGCTCAGCTGCCCCAGAGCCACAGGGAACGCTGCCAGTGCCCCCAGGGATGTTCAGTTCACATCCACCTCTGGCACGGAAGACTTTACTTGGGGCAGCTTCCATAAGGTGGGGGAAAACGCTCCAGGATACAAAACCCCATCAGAAAAGGACAGAGAATGCTACGGAACGAAGCGGCTGCATGCATGGTGATGCGCAGCGCCACAAGGGCCGAGCTGCCTTTTCTTGGAACGACACACAGAGAATAAAGAAATGGAGCTGAGGATTGAGCAGATGATCAGAATGCGTATCTGGATAACTCTAAAAAACCGTTCATACACTCAGGAGGGTGGGTTACAAAAAGAACCGGAGGACTTTGGTCTGAACTCCGCTGCCCTTCGCGCTCTGAAGCAGCACAGTGGGAAGCATCTCACGATGGGACGCCAGCAGACCCCTCTGGACCCCGACTTTGCCCCCTGCGGGTGCCATCCCCACGATGCTCAGGCTGCAAACAGCTGGAAAACCCCTTTTCCATTCTGCTCTTGCTCCAGACCCGCTTTCAAAGCTCTCCAAGCCCACTGCATCGGGGCCGCACGGCGCGAGCACCCACTGCCAGCGCGGCCCCGTCACGCACCCACCGCATCTCCAGAATGAAAATAAAACTATCTATATATGTATACATACATATATATGCTTATACATACACACACACATATATATATGTATATGTCTATCTATATATACACATCTAGGTTGGAAAGGCAAGCTGCCCAAGTAGAAAACATCGCTTTAACTAGGTCCTATTATGCATGTTAAAGAAATCAGACTTTTAGCCCGTGACGTTTTCTTTAAAAATGAGTATTTAAGATCTTCAAAAATTGCTACAGTACAAAAAAAGTGTTTTGTGTGTGTATATATTTTCTCTGTATATATATCATATGTATGTATGTATGTGGACCGGAATCAATGACCCCATTGGAAGAGACGCCCCTCCCCTGTCCTCGGTAGCATTTCTGCGTGTTACTGACTTAGCTTCTGCTTCTCACGAAGTCTTTTGCATCAGTACATGGCACATAATGGTATTATTGGCACAGGTTCAGAATCGTAGTCCGTATCCCAAGTTCCAGCTGCTCAGTCCTGCTCCTTCCAGCTCTTCTCGGTTTCCTCTTCCTTCGTGGGATTCTTTGCTCACACGCTTTTCTCTTCTCCAAAAAAAAAACCCAAAAACGCACTCCTGGAAAAACGCAGTTACCTACAGGCGTGTTCATTTTTATAAAAATATATTTGGCCCATAGAACGCTGCTCTTTGAGTCTCCTACTGGTAAACAGAAATGGTAGGTACAGGTAACCCATTATTTTTAAATTTTTTTTTTACAGGTTCACCAATGGAATCCTGCGGAAAACGAGAAGAAAATGAAAGATTAAGTTCATCACAGGGAAACGCAACCAGACGTGCATCAGTTCTCTCAAGCTGCAGTCACATTTGCTGTCGCCCACCACCCGCGGTAAGGATCAGTCCCACTGCCCTGCAGCCCACCCTGCCGACCACACAAGTCCCATGCAGCGACAGGTCCCAGCCCTGCCTGGTCCAACTCCCAGCCCCACTCCTGCCACGGGGGCAGTGTGCAACATTGGGATGCGTCGTCCCACACGTGTTGGTGCAGCGGATGCTTTGGGTGAAGAGCAGGAGTAAGAAGCTTAGGTGTGCCTTACTGCACACTTCTCGGCCTGCTTTCCGAAGTGTAATTTATTTCTGATCATTCTGGAGCTTTTCATACTTAGGATAAGAGCATCGAGCGCTCTGGCAGATGAGAAGGCGATGATGAGTACTAACAAGATTTTCTAAAGTTAAATGCCCTAAAGAAATCAATAGAGAATTGGTTAAGCATCAAAAACAGAGATCCTATTGAAGTTCTTCTCAAGCTATTTATTTGCCATCCTCTGACAGATTGCTCCCTACGTGATCTTTAAACCTTCAGAAGACAATTAGTCCCCATCAGCGCTGTGGCCACTTTATGCATATGGGGTTTTATGGATGTCGATATGTGTTGCACTGCAGCCCAGCATGCCTTGTGATTGCTGCAGCTCCACACACATCCCCGTGCCTGCAGAAGTGCTGCCCTATGCACTGTGACCTCTGGCTAGCTGGTGATCAGCACTCTGCAATGCAACATCACTTTTAAGCACGACGTCTAGCATGCACCATCTCCAATAAGGATGCTGCCGTTCCAACTAATTAGCTGGGCAGATTCTAACGAGTCCTTAAGCTTTTGTTCTGGGGCTGTGCTGGGAATGCTTGTTACTCCTCAGAAGACAAGCCCCGATCTTTACGATGACTCATTATCTGTTAATGTTAATACAAACCATTTGCTGTTGTCAGGCAGAACGAGGACATGGCAGTGCACAAAGCACAGCATTACCATACAATTCCAGCAATTTGGGCTGCCTCGTGAAAAAAGCTGGGGTCGGATCAACACTGTCAAGCCGAGAAGATTTCAGGCTCTCAGATGCCCACTTGTCCAGCGTTGATGCTGAGGTGCACACAGCTGCGGATGAATGCCGCTTAATGCACGCGTTGCAGGACGCACAATCTGCATTGTATTCCAAATCGCCTCTTTGTGCAAAGTAGGTCAGTGCTTGATCAACCTTACAGATTTTTGTATAATCTCATTCCACGCGGTTTTTCAGTCAAAGAGAGTGGGATTAAGGACAAGAATAATGCAAAAGACCAAACTTGATTTCAGAAGCCCAGGGGCCGGTGTGAAGCCCAACAAAGCAGCCCTGCTGGCTGCTGCTCTGCAGATGCACCCCTAGGACTCCTCACTCAGCTCCCGGTGCCAATGCTGTAATTGACCACTTCACTGTGCACAGAAAACAGCCCCGGGCCACGTCGCTGCTGCAGCTGTGCCGGCCTGCGAGAACCGATCCCGGCTATTGAAGTGCAGAAATAGCTGATGTGCTGCCTGTTGCAGAGGTGTGACATTCATCTACAAGCGAGCGCTCCGGAGGGGTTTGGCAGCAGGCGGGTGAAATCTGCTGGAAAACTCCAGCAGCTGTTCTCCACGGGCACAGCTCTCTGCTCTTCAGAGGGCCAGCGCTGCAGCGGGGACCGCTCCGGTGTCACACGGAACAGCTCGTGTTGGCAGAGGATGAACCTGACCTAAGGAAATAACTTCAGCATCTGCTTGCCATGTGAGCAGATGAGTTCCACCAGTTTGTCTTACAAAAACTCAGTGCTGCCTGCAGCAACCGGAGCCGGCTGTGCCATAGTGCCCTTACTCCATGCCAACCTTACACCTACACCGTGCCAACCCCACACCCATACCGTGCCAACCTCTACACCTACACCATGCTAACCCTACACCCACACTGTGCCAACCCCTACACCTACACCGTGCCAACCCTACACCCACACCGTGCCAACCCCTACACCTACACCGTGCCAACCCTACACCCACACTGTGCCAACCCCTACACCCACACCGTGCCAACCCTACACCCACACTGTGCTGTCTCTTCCACCCAAGTGGCCCAGCTCACCCATCAGTGACTGAGCTGCCAACTCAGCAGCGATGCTCAGCTCTTGTACACTCAGCACAACCTGAACAGTCCCCACTGATCTCATGCCCAACCTCTATATCATCTATACAAAGTTTCCCCGTCCCCTCTCCATTCCCACCATCCTTGTCTCTGGCCACATCATGTCTCACGCCTAGAGCTCTGAATGTACGCATTTGGTAGCATTAATTTGCTTATTAGAGAGCTAAGAGCTGTGAAGTGCCATCAATTAATACTTGCAAAGTACTCTGAGCCTTTCCAAGGGAAGGTGCTCCCAGAGCCAAGGATGGTGCAGTTTCCAATCCCTGTGCACCGCACAGTGCTCTGCTCATGGGCTGCTTCAGGCCCATCCCTTGCACACACTGCAAGAAATGGGCTGGAAGGGAGAGCTGCAGCTAACCCACAAGCTCCAGTGCATCCTTCCACTGCTGCTGGGGCTAAAACCCAGCGACCAGACAGCAATCACAGAGGGGACAGCCCACAGGCAAACACCTGCATACAGAGCTGCTCTGGTGCAGGCACACGTGTGTGGGCAGGGGACGTGTTTTGGAGTAATCTCATTTAGGTAATATTAATGAAACCAAACAGAACTTTATAAATAATTGAAATGCTATCACAGGGCTAATGCTCCGGGTAAAATTTGGATAGATTTTTCCGGAGTGCATTGATATGAATTTTATGGATTCCAGGAAAACAGGTCAATGAGAATTTCAAGGATTTAATAAAGCGTAATGGAGCAGCTTTGGACTATTTAAAGAAATCCATTGAAATGAGCAGGGACTCAGCCTTTGGCACAGAACTGCACAGGACGCTGAGGAGCAGCAGTGGGAATTGCACAGGTTTCCTGCAGCGGGCAGCAGCCACTCTCCTCCAGGCACCATAGCTGTGCAGTAGGACTGGGTTGGTTTCTGTTTTGCTTTTTCTAAAATCATTTGAAGCCAAGGGTCAGCTCTCACAGCCTACAAAGCAAAGGGTACAGCATGCCACGGCTGCTGGCTTTCTGATGTGCATTGAAATGCAGAACCTCTCTCAGACCTGCTCTGTGCTGATCCCTGCTCACTAACACAAGCTCTTTGGCTAGGCGCCTTCACACTTTGCCCCTGTGGCCACAACAGCTGAATTGGAGAAACAACGAGAGAACATTAACAGATGGGGACTAAGAGCCCTCTGGCTTCACCTCAGAAGGTTCCCTCTCTCAGAAGCTCAAGATGCTCACTGTATAAGAAACTGACTCGGATGCTAAGTGCTCAAGGCTCTCTCTGGAGCCCCTTTCCCAGGCTCTGTTGGTGCAGTGCCCTCTAGGAAGGCTGGGCTCAGCCCTGTGCCCTGCCCCAGCCACACACTACCTGGGACCATTAACTTTTTATTCCTTTCCATTCTAATCTCATTATATTGCTGTGTTCAGTTGCCGAGCGTGATGTTTAACGGGCTGTTCCAAGCAAGCTGCAGCCAGGGGAGGCTGGAAGTTTCATTTACACTGAATGTATGATTCATTGCAGCAGGGGCTTGGGACCGACGGGTTAATGTACCTGAGCGTGGGGCTGGAACTGGCACAGCCGCCCTGCTGTGATGCAGCACACAGCGAAGCCTAATTGCTTTCTTGCCACCTTCGTGGGAACAAGTAGGTGAAAGCAACCCAAGCTGGCTAACAAAAATTCAAAACAATCCCCAAACAATGCAACAGCAGAACAGAAAGCCAATGGAGCCCACCCCAGCCCCAGCACACAGCCACCTCCCACCGGGACCCCACCATGCTGGGATGTGGGCAGCCGTACCTACCAGGAAACAGCCAGACGGCGTCTGCCCTGCCCAGGAAGTAAAACAGGCTTCGGCCAGTCAGCAGGAGATTTCAAACCATTTCTCAGACACAAAGGCCACAGGAATAAGATGCCGATCAGAAGAAGAGGGTCTGCAGCGAGCAGAAAAATGGGCTTGCATGTGCTGGTGTGCAACACGAGCGAGCTGTGGAGGTGCTGTGCACATCAGCTTCATTGAAGGGAGAGCAAAACCTCTACAGCAATGCTTTCAGTGCGCTCATTGGCCTGGGAAAGCAGGGTGGTGCAAAGCAGGGAAAGAAGCATGGCTGGGGGGTTGGCACGGGGACATTCAGCCAACCCACAGCAACCCTATGGGGACATCCCCAGCGTCCCCTCCCAGTGGAACCAGTGCTACGAGTGGGACACGGGGCTGTGCACTGCCTCTGTGGGGCTGCCCAGAAAGCATCGCCTCAAGGCTGAGAGCAGCGAGCTGCCAGCATGTGGATGAGGCGGGGGAGCAGCACTTGCCCACCCCATATCAGCCCATCGGGGTTCACGGCCACGTTGACAAACACACAACGAAATGGTTTGAAAATCCCAATTCTGTGCCTTCCAAGATGGGAGGAAGCACCAAAAAATGCAAATGGGCAAATGTCATGGGGTCACCCCGTCCTCCTGCACTCCTCCCTGTGCGGGTGAGGGGCACCTGGAGATGGGCTCACACCACTCTGTCAGCTCCCATTATGCCCCTCGTTAACGTATCATTATTTCGTGCCAGACAAATGGCTCATTTGCTTCTTGCAGCCTGCTCCTTCATTAATCACGTCGCCCATTCACAAGCGAGCAGCTCTTTAGATGGCACTTAGGAGACAGCAGAAATTCTGGAAGATGGATCTGAGAAACATTTCCTGGCTGCGGGTGGAGGCAGGGAACTGAGAAATGCGGTGCCAAACCCATCCACGATGCTCAAGAGCTGCTCAAGGGAAGGGACTGATGCTGCAAGGGCACGGTGTGGCACAGCCATGCCCTACTGCAAACCAGGAACGGGATGGAGACCAGGGCGCGTGGGACCAGGGCGCGTGGGAACATGGCTTTGCATCACCCCACCTGTTTCCATTGAAGGTTGCTTTGTAATCTCCAGGCGAGTGCAATGCCTCCTCCGTGTACACTGGCACCGGCGTCCTGACACACTCATGGGAGCACTGCAGCGTTTCGTTGTAGGCTGTGAAGATGTCCAGGCTGCTGGGCACGCGGGCGGGGGTGAAGTCGGTCAGGTTCTGGCAGCTCTCCTCCTGCTGGGTGATTTTGCGTTGGTGGCCGTTGCGCCGCGCGGCCCCGCTTTGCGCACAGCTGCGTGGGGAGAGGAGCACGGGGGGGGGGACACTGCATTATCAGCCGTTCATTATATACATCATTTGATATCAGACCGTAATTCTGGCACTTTGGATAGACCAGCTCCCAATCGAGTGCTCTTTCTTATTTATTTATTTGAAACTTTTCTATCTGGGAGGCACCAGCTAAGTAACTGCAGCGCTGTATCTCTGCCTCCTGTGTGGGGAAGCCCGACCTGCACGCAGCAGCACAGCTCTGGGACACGTTGGGAGCTCAGCAATGCCACCACGGTGCTGCTTTGCTGCTGGGGACCTCTGAGTCCCGGAGCACAGCGGCATCGCGGCAGCTGGCACCGCTGACCTCAAAGTAGGGCAGTTTCTCTGGGAAAATAGGTAAAGTCATGAGTGCCTGAAGCAAGAAGCTAACCTATTTTACCAGGCGCACAGCCTGTGTTAAGGGAATAAATGAGAGCAAATGAAGCTCGAGGAGCACAGGAGCGCTCCAGGTGATGGGGCACACTTAGAACTGGTGGCATCCAAGAGGCTCAAAAGAGAGGCTCCAGCCCTGGAGCCACGGGAAGGTGAGAGAGCAGAAGTGCAACCTGCAGGGCCACAGAATGCAGGCACCTTGCTGGATGACATCACTGGATGAC
>JAOWBP010004584.1:694495-704851 GCA_028571105.1 Tragopan temminckii
GGAAGGTGAGAGAGCAGAAGTGCAACCTGCAGGGCCACAGAATGCAGGCACCTTGCTGGATGACATCACTGGATGACGTCACTGGATGACATCACTGGATGATGTCACTGGATGATGTCACTGCAGGGTCTTGCAAAGGCCGCTCACCCAGCAATGATGCTCAAGCATCCCTGCACCAAACTGAGCCAGCCAGTGCTTGCTGTAGTTTTGGTGTGAAATCCCTCTCCGTGGGAAGCCTGTCCCAGCCCAGCCCCACCGTGAGGCCCCTTACCAGTTTTTTAAGACAAGAGTTGTTATCAGAGCAGCTATGACCATGATGAGGGACACGGTAATAGTGATGATCTGATGGACTGCCAGACCTGGAAGAGAAGGAATCAGAAAGAACAGAGATAGGAAACCAGGGGGACAGCACAGCATCTGCAGATATAGGAAAGGGAAGGGAAAAAAGGGAGACGGAAAGGGAAAGGGAAAGGGAAAGGGAAAGGGAAAGGGAAAGGGAAAGGGAAAGGGAAAGGGAAAGGGATGGAAGGGGAGCGGAAAGGAGAGAGAGAAGAGGGAAGAGGATAGAGGGAAGGAAAAGGGAAGGGGAATGGGAAAGTGAAAAGGGGAAAAAAAGGGAAAAAGGAAAAGGGAAAAGGAAGAGTTCTTGGTACATGAACACCCCCAAGGCATTCCCCCAGGACAGCACATCGCATCCCTCTGCCCTTCTCCCACAGCACAGGGCTGGGAGCAGCCCCGGGCAGCAGCAGCAGCGCAGTTCTCTCTCCTGCATTACATAAAACAATCTTTAAGCTGGGCCTCTCGTTTCCTCCCCTCTCGAGTATGTTCCTTGTCAGCCTGAATTAGGCACGAAGAACGGAAGCAATGTGAAGATGCATACCCTCTGGGATGGAACAGGAAACTTGAGCACAGCCTTGCAGTGGGTGCGGGATTAACCAGAGATAATAATTACAGTACTAACTGCTGCTCACTTAAGAAGGTCGGTTGGGCTCATTTTCTCCTAATTCACCTTACACAGGGTATAATTTTGGCTCGTGTATCATTCCTAATGAGCAGTTTGGAAACAAAAGCATCTCACTGTACAGTATGTTTGTGATTCTGCGCCGCTTTACAGTTGCAATCTCGTAATGAAATGATTTTCCTGGCTGTGGCCCAAGGATGTGCTATTTTTCACAAACAGATGTTGCACGCTCCTGATGGGTGATGCTTTTAATAAATAAATAAATGCCAGCGCGACGGGAAAACAAGCAGCTTTGGGTATCTATGCGATACATACACAGTGTTGCTGGTTGGTGTGAATGTGTGTGGTGAGGGAACCGCTGCTGCCCACGCAGGAGGGGTCCCAGGCAGCTGCATGCAGGCACAGCTGGTGCTGCGGTGCTTCAGAGCCAGAGCAGCGCTGCAACCCCAGCCAGCAGCTGCATGCACGGCTGTGTGCTGCTCTGCTGCCTTCTCAAAGGATGGGAAATGGAAGCTTTGGCTCTCCTGAGGTTGGTTTTCCTCCTGCTCAGTCTCACACAGGGGTTTGGGGTCCTTGCACACGTACCCATTGCTGACAAACCCCATCCATGCAGAGGTCGATCAGATCCAGCCCCACTCCTGGGGCAGAGCCACCTCCCTAAGGCACACAAATGCTAGAGCCCACTCAGCCCACGCGCTGCTGAAGAGATGCTGATTGCCCAGAAGCAGGAGTGCTGCTGACCTGAGGAGGAGTGAGAAAGAGCCACATCCATCCGCAGGGGCACAGCCAGCATCATGCCTGCTATCTTTGCTGGAGAGCCACCACTCACTGGTTCTTACTGCCCTCACTGCACTGCCACTGCTGCACGACCCGTGGACCCAAGCCAGTCCTGCTGCCAGTGTGCAACCCAATGCAAAGTGATGGACAACACTGCCCTTGCACCTGAATGGGGCATCAGTATGGAGCAGATTGTCAGCCCAGGGGGGGCATGGCCTGGGGCTGCCTTTCACACCCCTTGGAGCTCAGCTCTCGGTGCCTCCGTTCTGTATATGGAGAGAAACAACAGATGTGAGGGTTTCAGCCACGAGCTGAAAGATGCTGGTGTAAAGAACAGCAAAAGCAAGTGCAAAACAATAAAAACGGAAGGCAGGGTGCTTTTGGAAGGAGATGCACTTGCACTGCCTACTGCGCTTTGCCAGAGGACGCGATGTGGGGGAGCGCAGAAGAGCCTGAGCACACAGCAGGATGCACTGCTGATCCACCCCAGCAGCTGCCCACCAAACACGGGGGGAAGCAGCACACTGAAGGGCACAAACGCATCCCTTGTACCCACTCATGTCCCAGTGCCACACACCGCACTGCGCTCCCCCAGGGGAGGCCATGCACCACGTCCCAGTGGGGATGGATCCCGGAGGGATGAGTCAGGGTTATTTTCCTCCCTTGACTCAAGCACCTATTTCACAAATGACCCATTTCCTTCATTTACTCCCAATTACACTTCAATTGGCTCAAACAAACTGTGACAAGGTTCCTCCGGAGAGCACTTGGCAACGGCAGCTGCCGAAAGCAAAGCGAGGGGCGCAGAAACGGCCACCAGAGCCCAACGCACAGCCAAGGTGTTCCTAGGGTGCAGGAGCAGCCCCACATCGTGCACTGCGCCATCCTCACGTGGTGCCACCCCACACTGTGCTGGGGTCAGGAGCAGCAAGAGCACAGCACAACCCAGCACAGCACAGCCCGGCCCGGCACGGCACAGCCGCAGTGCTCACAGTGCTCTTGGAGCAGCTCCCAGTGGGACACCGCCGGGAAAGATAAAAGGAAAAACTCTAAAAATAAAGTCCATGCAACCCAGTGCCCGATGCCTTTGAAAACAGGAGCAGTTTTGGAACGCAGACCTCAGTGATGGTGGGAGCCGGGGGATGAGGGAGAGCCCAACGCTGTGATTAGAGCTCGTGCTTGTAGCACCCCAAGCACAGCAGAACAGAGCTGGGAAAGGATGGCAGCTCTTCCAAGCAGGACACATGGACTTCAAGAGCTGGATAATTTTAGACTGTGGCACATACATCAGTTGCCATATGCACTAGCATAGTTCCTTTGTGTTGCACGTGAATTCTGCACTGACGTCTAGGAAGATTTCAAGGGGATGGGGAGCATTTTCCCCCAAAAGCAGTGCTGGAGATGGAATGGGGCCAACAGGTGGCTGCAGTGACTTCTTGGGAAGCCCTACAGCAATACCTGCCAGAATAAGGAGTAATTTGTCTTTGTTCTTACTTTGTAAACATATAAATTCCTTTCCTCCCAGCCTTCAAAGAAATATACAGAACGGCACGAAGCAAAATCGATGAAGAATATCCAATCTGCAAGATGAGGTGCTAATGGATGGGGCATGCTGGGACACGGGAACATCCCATAGGGGACCCCTGGGGGAGAGCAGTGAGATGACAGAGAGAAGGGCCACCAGGAGCAAAGCAGTATTTTAAATACAGCCATAGGAAACCAATCTGTCTGGAGGAAAGGGACCTGGAGGATACGATCAATAGCTCATAAAGAGAAATTACCAGCATGTTGCTGACTGTGAGAGGTACTGAGGGAACGCACACTCCTCCTCCAGCCAATGTGAGCATCAGTTTTTGGTGGGCACGGTGGTCATGGGGTGACGGCTGGACTTGAGGATCCTAGAGGTCTTCTCCAACCTTAATGATGCTATGATAGTGTGAGTGAGCACGGTGGGGATGGGTCGACGGTTGATGATCTCAGAAGTCATCTCCAACCTTAACGATTCTATGAGTCTATGAGTGAGCATGATGGAGAAGGGTTGATTGCTGATGACCTCAGAAGTCTTCTCCAACCTTAACGATTCCACGGTTCCAAGCAGGCAGCCAGGCCCTCGCTCACTTCTTTCATGTTTTCTATTCCTCTGTCTCAAGCAACCCTGGAGGTGCTCAGCACTGCACCCAGGTCAGCCCCAAAGTCCCCCGATTTTGCACGGCAGAGGCCTGCCCCCAGCTCATTACAGATGCAGGTGGTTTAATTGCACACCGATCACCAGGAAGAGCCTGGTGAGCGGGCAGCTGCAGCTGCACACAGTGCCGATACCTCCTCCCGGCAAGGGGACTGCAAACACTCCACTGTTACAAGGCTTTTACTAGTAAATTTGACGCAGTGACCATTTAACTCGAGGGTAATTACAGGAGAAGTATTTAATGGAATTGAAAGTGTGTCCAAACCCCCGCGCTTCTGCTAGTGCAGCAGAATTTAATGTGTCGCATGCCAGGAGGGAAAGCTCTTCAAAGGCACTCTTTGAACCCTTGGAAACGCTGAAATATTGCTGGGTTTTTCCATCCTGCTGAGCACCTCTCCCACCTGGGGCCGCTCGCTGTGCAGCACCAGGTTGGCACTGCCGTGTCCCAGCGCGGTCCTATCGCTGCGGCTCACAGCCACAGCCACCCCACGGGCATCGGTCCATGCCTGCAGCTGGAGCGCTCTGGGCTTGACGTTACGCTCCTTGTTAGGCAGAACGAGGCCCACCAGCTTACGGACACCCATCGTTAGCACCCACGTGGGCAGCAAGGATGGACTTGTCCGTTCGGGCAGGAGAGCTGCATCCGACTGTAAAACGTGATTCCAAATTCCGCCAGCCGAGAGAGGAAAAAATCCAATCTTCTCAAAGCAAGCAAATGCTAAGGCTTTTATTTTGTATGTTAAATACCGTCTATTTGCCACCAAGATGAAAGCACCGAATTTTGGCCTTTCTGTCCACCTTTCGAAACAGCTCCTGGACAGCTCTGCATCGACAGAATTAATTCCATGAGAAAATCCATTCGAGACTCGTGTCTCGCTCCCGCAGAAGTGCGCAATGGCAGCAAGCAGGAGATATAAGCTCTTAATTAAAAACAAAGAGAACCTCTATCCCCCAAGGCCTTTCTTTCAACAGCACTGGTTAGGGAGACCATATTTTTCATTTTCCCAATAAAAACAGCCACGAGCCTCAGCTCTTTGAAGACCCTCATCAGGGCCTCTAAGCTGCATGAAATTAAAAAAAGAAGAAGAAACAGCTTCATTTTGTTTTGCAGAGCACAATCTTGAGTTACGTTCGAGGCAGAAAAACAACATCTGCTCCAATTACCTGCAACGTCCCGGCCAGGAGGGCTGCAGTTCAGCACCCCAGCACCTTCCTGCAGGTGGCTGCCTATGGGAGCTCTGCCACCTGGCTCTTTCTCATGGGTGATTCCTGCTTGAGTGCTTGGATGGGGGCAGGCTGGCTGAGGAGCCTGCTGGCACGCTGAGGTCATTGAGTCCTGAGGGCTGTGGAGGTGTGGGGTGAGCTGGGGGGAACGCTTAATTGCAATTAGACATGCATGCATGCCCCTGCAGCCTCTTGCTTATCAATAAGAGCGTCGCTTCTGGGCAGCAGGGCACATCCCCAGCACACTGCCAGCAACAAAAGGAATGGGCTCAAGAGGTGAAGAGCTTACAGAGGGAAAAGATGAAGACAGATGGAGTTGGTGCCTGTGGGAACTATTCCCCAGCCAAAATAACCTTCTAGGTCATTTCCACAGCTACCATGAGAGCATCCAAGCCCGTGCAGGAGCCAGCAGCCAGTGTCACCAGCCCAGCCCAGCACTGCCTGGCATTCAGTTCACATCAGGCAGTGCTCACGCTGTGTTTTGAGCCTGCTGCCTTCAACAGCTGCAGGAGCAAAGGAGTGCTCGCTGCTGAGGAGCCATCAATGGCACTGGGATGGTTCCTTGCCTGAGCCCCAGTGGGTAAAACTCAGCTGCAAGCTGGAGCTGGTGCCAAGGCAGGAGGGATCTGATGCTGGAAGCCTCATGCAGCCCATAAACCTGCTGCTGGACAGAAACATTCAATGGAGAACACAGCGTGAGCATTCTGCAGCAATCACTGTTACAAACGGCCTCTTCCCAGGGGGGATCAGCAGGATTTTGTCCTAATGCTAACCACAGTGCTGCTGAACGGCTTTTATGAAAACCAATCTACAAGAAACACAAGGGTTGACCTGGTGCACTGGGAAATGTCCCTGGGTCTGCCCTGCTAACACCTGTACTCCTACAGCAGAGCCTCTGTGTTTTTGTCCCCATGTGGGGTGGGGGCTCTGGGGGTCCCCACTGTCCAGGGGAGTGCAGTGCTCCATCCACGGCCCCTGTGTGACACCGTGCTGTGAAATCCCTCAGATCAGCTCTGAAACCCCGCCTGGGGAGCACCAATAATCTGAAGTTAGAATGCAGCTCTTCAGCAACAAAAAGCCAAGGTTCCTAGAAACCGTCTGGCATTTGGGGTTGGGCTGTTGAAAGGGGAAGAATATCCCACTGCTGCTGCTGCTCGGAAATCTCCTTGCCAAGAAAGAAGATCCTGGAGGCTTACGCTAAAGACACCAGGACTTATCTGCTCAGGTGTTACAGCAAATAGCACCAAGCAATAAATATTCCTGAGAGCAGAAGAGGAGCGTTCCTGGCTCATTTAGACACACGTGGGCGAGGGCGGGCGTGCACACAGCATCTGCTGATCCTGGGGAAAACAACAGGCAGAGAGAGCTCAGCTCACACCACGCTCACTTTCTTGCTTTGGGAGGCATCCTCCTCCTCCTCCCAGCTCCTCCATCCTTAAGAGAAGCCACGCAGCCTCCTTTGGGAACCTCCCAGGGCAGCAGCAGCCCTTGCACCTCCCCTGTGACAAAAGGGAATGCAGACCCCGTGCTGGCCATGTGTGGGGGCCAGGTGTGCTGTCAGCTGGGACACACATGCCATGCTTCCCCAGCAATGACAGGATGAGATGGATCTTGCTGCTCTGTCCACGGCACTGCCCAGCCCTACTGAGTGCCCAACAAGTCCTCCTCCTGTCGTGCAGAGAGGGCTGACTGACAAATTAAGATGAAATGCGGCCTCGTTCCCAGCTTGGCAGAAGCTATTTTAGGTTTTGAGGAGAGATTTGAATTGAAAGCTCAATAATCCCACAGGATCGATGGCTTCCCACCTGCGGCTGAGACGGGATGGGAGAAGAGGAGCGCCCATCTGTGCCAGCCCTGAGCATCATGCGCTGCATGCAGAGCAAAGCTCAGCACCCCGCATCACCTCCCTGGGCAGCAGCGTGGCCAGCAGCACAGCAGGGACCGCACTGTGACCCATGGGTGGGCACTCAGCCCCTCCACGGCTGCCCCGAAGGGCCGAGCTCCCACCCTGCACAGCGCATCAAAGCAGCAGCTCCATTCCAGCTGCCCAGGGTTTTAAAGACATTTTATCTTTAATTAATTCCTTTGAAGCCTTTAGCAGATGCTATCTCGGCGCACCCAGCAGCCCCTCTCCCATCCCTCCTGCTTCACCCCCAGCAGGGCAGGGTTTGCCCACACCACACGGCAGCACAGCACGGGGCAGCACCCACAGCCCCATGGGCGCAGCCACACCGGGGTCCCCGGCACTGCCCACAAGCCCTGCTCTGAGCACGCTGCTCATGGCACACGATGCCAAATCCATTGCATACCGGCCATCAAATAACCATTAGGAGCAGCAGACGGTACATAAAGTCTTCTGCCTTATAAAGCACTTAAAGGTTTAATTAAAGATGGCTTTTTTTTTCTAACCGTACAGACAGGAGAGCTTCAGACAACTCAGCAAGCGTGATCAGTGCCCAGATTTCAGCAGTCCCCGATTCACCCCTTTGGCTGAGCCGTGCCGGGAGCACAGCGGCCCTACAACCTTTACCTCTCCAGCACTCCGGAATTTTAATTATTTCTCTCCTTACATGCTCCGTCGTAAAATGGATATGACAGCCCCCGAAAAAAGGAAGCACATTTTTGAAAAGCGTAAGCACAAACTACGCCTGGGTGAACATATTGAGGCCCCATCTGACTGCCATCAGCACTCTTGCCAGGCGCTGAGCAGACATAGGTGGCACCGGGATAAACACACCTGATTGTCAGTTTACTTGCTGCAAAAAAACAAAACAGAAACCCTTGCACGCCAACACCCACCACCAGCAGAGCTGCACGCACCATTTTGCTCTTTTCTTTTGGATGCTAGGAGCAATCACTTGTCTGTCTTTCTCCTCCTAAGCAGGATATTTGCTGTTCCACGGGAATTTTTAGCCTTGTTTTTCTGTCGGTGAGTCACAGATAAATGGCTCCTGTCTCTTTTTTTCCCCTTCACCAAGCAGGAGTGGGGTGAGAGGAGGAAGACCTGAGTGAGATCGCATTCACTGCTTGTCCAACCAACTGCTGCCACGCTGGCTGCACCGGGAGCCAAAGGGATGACACCCACAGTGCCATCACAACCATGGGATGGGTGCTCATGTCCCCTCCTTGGGGCCACCCCAACATCACCCATCCGCAGGGAGCTCCTGTGATGTTGGCCTATCTGTGATGCTGGCCGAGGCAAAGCGGGAGCACAAACAAGTTACCTAATCCTCATTTGTAACCATATGTTTTCCCAGGCAGAGAACAAACACTTCCAGCCGCTGCTGCTTATGTAACTGAGCAGTGGAAGGAGAAATAGGCGTCAAGGCACAGCTGGTCACTTGATGTGGGGTTGAAGGTGACCCCAATGCTCCCCATGCCCTGCAGCTCCCCCCTGCCATTCCCTGCCCAAGGGGGGCAGGCAGCAGTGGGATCCACCATCGCACAGCGCGCCGGGCAGTGTTAGCTGATAGCAACGTGGGCTGGAGGTCTCCTGGCTGCTTGCCATGGATGATGGCAGCAAAAGCAAATGTGGAACTCAGGCACTTTTCAATCTAGGGTGGATAGGCTGAGATCAAGGCAGCCTTTAGCCTTCAGTACTCACTCCAACCAACGGACAAAGCCCTTCAGCCTTTAGCATCCACCACAGGCGGAAAGGAGATCATCAACGAAAGCTCTGATCCTAGAGGAGCTCCCTCCCAGCGCCAGCACAGCGATGTCCACAAAGCAGCACATCTGACAGGGGAAGAAACACATCACACCCCGTTCCCAAAGCCTCCACCAAAACTCAGGAATTGTTACCGATGCTCCACGGCTAATTAAACCAGCTGACTCTAATGTGTTTTTTTCTAAGGTTGTGTAGGTTGGCAGCTTTTCACCGCTATAAATAATTTATTTAAGTTAAGGAAAAACCAACCTCAGTGTCACTCCTTGCTAGATAAATTCATTGGGATTAAGACTAGATCGTAAAATTCCTTTTCGTTTTGACTGGAAAATCACTGTGGGCTAAAAGCAGTCAATGCACAATGAATATGTTCTGTAAACTGTATAACAGTATCCCACAGTTTAATATTGGTAATAACAAATATAATTTGAAATAAATGGGAACCTGCTTTCTCATCCATGTCCGTGCAGCAAATAGTGCTGGTGGAAAGTATTACAGTAACTGAGTGCTGCACTAAATTTGATTACGGAAGATGGTTTGTGGATGTATACTGATAATAGGAAGAATACAGCAAGCTGCTAGAAAATGTCTCAGATGAAAGTGATGATTCAGAGCTTCCATTTTTTTCCCAAGCGCTCATTTGAAATCATGCCCTTATCTCAGAGCTGGGCAGTGGGAACCCATGCCACAGCACCCGGTGGCAGCATCCTCTGGACGCTGATTTGCCACCCACCCCGGTGAGCCTCCACCACGGGCTGCAGCTCAGCTGTGCTCTTCAGCACCACATCAACCCCTGGCATCACTACCACTACCATGGGCCGTTTCAGGACAGAGCCAGAGCTGAGCAGGGCATCTGAGTGGTGATGTGCCCAGAGGCCCTGGCATACACCGAGGAGCTGGGACTGCAGGAAAAAAACACCCCAATCACAACAACCACAAGACAAACCATGACAACTGCAAGACAAACCACTCCAACCACTGGATAAAGCAGCCCAACCAATCCAACTGATGGACCAACCACTCCAACCAATGGACACCATCCCAATTGATGGACAAACCACTCTAACTGCCAAACAGCACCAACTGGAAGACAAACCACCCCAACCAATGGACAAATCACTCCAAATGACGGACCAACTGCTCCGACCAATGGACAAACCACCCCAACTTCAGGATAAACCACCTCAGATGACGAACAAACCACTCCAACCGATGGACAAACCACCCCAACCACCAGACCAAACTTGAGCATCCCCAGAACCACGGCACAGGACCCCGTGTTCCATCCTGCAGATGGGCGAGTGCGGCGCTCGGCGCCCGGTTGGTACCTGCTGTGTCCCCCAGGCCACGGGGTGGACGTGCGTCCTTTCCACCACTGCTGTGGCCGGCAGCTGGCTCAGCGGTGCTGGGACGGCCACGGGGCTCCTCGATGCCAGGCGTGGGAGCTGGGCTGCTGGGGGTCGGCACGGTGGCAACGGTGGTGGCGGCAGTGGTGGCGGCGGTGGTGGGCTGTTGTTTGGGGTTGGATGTAGAGTGGCCGTGGTG
>JAOWBP010004584.1:704965-721285 GCA_028571105.1 Tragopan temminckii
GGCACAGGGCCAGGGGGGGTTGGGGCGGCGGGGCTCCTCGCTGCCCCCTGTGCTCCACAGCACACCACGGGGCAGTCTGTGCCGCTGTGCCGACCGTGGCGAGAGACGGGTCCCGGCGGGCTCGCAGCTGGCAAGGTCCATGGCGAGGTGGAACATGGCTATCAACATCCAAGCATGGCTTCCTAGCGGGCAACCTGACCTGCGGGCAGACACAGAGCACGTTAGAAAGCAGGAGAGCGCGGGCAGCACGAGCTGCGGAGCAACACTCATCAGCCCAGCTACGTCTGACCCAGTGACGCTCCCAACCCTCTCAGCACTGGGATGGGACGCCGCCACCTCCCTGCCACCCCAAATGGCATCGCAGGACGCTCTGGCCAGCTGCTCGCCTTCCTGCTGCCCACGCGGTGACGGCACAGACAACAAGAGCGACATCAAAGCCAAAGCTGCATGCAAGAAGAGCATCTACGGGCATCCTTCCTCCTCCATCGGGAGCCGCCAGGAGAGCTGACCCAGGGGATGCAGCCCTCCACCATTTCAGGGCTCGGGGTACAGCGGTGCCAGCAGGGAGCCGCACCAAGCGCTCAATGAGTTAGCACATGGGAGCACACGTACGCTCGCTTCAGCATGTGTAACCCACTTCTCATTAATCAGGTCGCCGTGACTCAAAAGCAGCTCTCGCTCTCGCCGGGCGCAGGCTGGGCGCGCAGCACGGCGCGGTGCTGGCTGCAGCACTGAGCCCCAGCGTGCGCCGGCTGCGTGCGAGGAGCAAAGCCCTGAGCACGGCAGGGAATGACGAGCAGCCGTTCGGCTGCGCCCTCGCTGCAGATCAAATGGAAACCACGCCGAACTGTCGGCAGGTTAATTATTTCAAATTTTGCTTTGATGTAAAGTGCCACCGTTATTTCATGTCAAATCTCTCTTTCTTCTCCGGTTGCATCTCGCCTTGTAAAGCTCTGCTCTAACTCATGTCTCTCCCTGTGATGTCAGCTCATGTGAAGCGCAGTGTTTCACTGTAAGAAAACACCTGAAGTACGCAGGGTTAGTTTTTTTTCCTGCTTTTTTCTTTCTGGGAAAAAAAAAAAAAATCATTAGGCCAAGGCCCAAAAATCCTTACTTCATTTTATTCAGCTTTTACACAAGAAAGACTTTTGTCGAACTCAGCAGGAGTTAATGAGAGCTTTATATGCCTAAATAGACTAATCCTCCGCAGCGCTGCACCCCGTAAAGCCATTGGTAGCACCACAAAATGTGCATCTGGTTGACAGAAGAATTTGTATACTCCCTCCGTGCGTGAGCAAATGAAGCCAATGGAGATGACCTGGATACTCTGAGGCGCAGTCTTTTTCTGTTCAAAGCATCTATTTTTTTTTTTTCCTCCCTCCCTAATTGGCTTTTTGTTTTTTTTTTTCCCCAAAGCATAACAGCATTTATTTTGGGGAGGAAAAAGGCGATGCACGGAAAGAGTGCAGAAGGAGAAAGGGAAGAGCCAGAAACAGACGACATAAACCAAAATAGTTCAGGCTGGGGGAGGAAGAATTTCAAGATGTGAAAAAATAAAAATAAAAATACAACACAGTAACAAATCCACCGTCGGTGCATTGCTCAGAGGGCAGCAGAGCTGAGCGCAGCACCACTGGCCGCTCCTGTGCCCTCTGTATTGGTGGCACCTTCTCCCCGGGTCTGGGTGCCACAGGTTTGGGAAGGAAACCAGTATCTGCCCTCCTGTGCCAGCTTCACGGTGTGAGGTGCTGGGAGCTGAGCCGCACACTGACCCACAGTGTGAAAGCAACCGGATTTTGGAACGGAGATCATCCCCATGTGCTGCACATCAGCGGCTCGGAGAAGTGAGAAGTCAGGCGCCCGGGTACCCAGAGAGCATCCAGAACAGGTTCACCTTAGCAATACTCACAGCCACGCTGTCACTCCAGCAGGCGTCACGCTCCATTTTAGCCTCTGCCTAACTCTCAGACTGAGCTGCAGTTTCTCCTTGTGAGGAAGGAGAGGTGCAGGCAGCCCCGGCGTTGTGCGCGTGGTCATGCACACACACAGCAGCACGCCTCGCTGCCCGCCCGCTCCTCCACGAGGAAGGAAGCAGTGCAAATGAGGCACTTTTATTAATAACTGCCAAAGGAGGAGAAGGAAAACGCAACCAGCCCAAACTCAGCTGTCGCTACGGCCCTGCCGTTGTCTCTGAGCTTCTCAAAGACAAAATATCGCTCCCCAGTACTCGGGGTTGGCGGCTCACGGAGAAAAGCAGATTTCTCCCCTCTTCCCATTTTCTCCTGCTTGCTGACGACATTCCCAAGTCGCAGCAGCAGTGGCAGAGCCTCAGCACACCGCAACACCGGGCAGCTCACGGGGCTCAGCTCCAGCCCAAGCATCATTTCAGTGCTGCCCTGCAGCTGGGAGCAGACGCAGCGTGCAACCCTGGGCATCGTGTGGGTCACAGCAGAAACACCATACTCAAGCACAGACAGGGACATTCTTGCTCCCACCCTTGCTGCCCAGGGCTCGCTCTGGCTTTGAGCAATGCCACCGAGGTGCTGTCACTCCCCGAGCATCCTCCTGGGCACCCCATGGGCCGGCACAGCCCCAAGAGGAGGCCGCTGGGCGGGAGCTGAGAGCACGGTTACCTCCCTGGGATTTGGTGTGCCACGCCATGCGATCTTTGGAGGGCTTTGCAACAACAGAAGAGAAAGTGTCCTTCAGAATAAATAGCAGCGTGTGGGAGTTGCCGTCGCCAAGGCAACGCAGGCGATGCGCGCAGAGCGGCGCTGGGGATGCGGCAGTGCTGGAGGCTGCGGGGGTCCCGGGGCTCTGCTGGGAGCAGCCCCTTTCCCTGACCCCATGGCAGGAGGAGGGACTGCGGCTCGCTGCCCCAAGCTCTAAACCCCATATCCTGCAGGTGCCAGAGGTGACAAAACACGGGGCAGCCCAGGCAGCAGGGCCACGTCTGCCCCAGAGACCCATAATGGCACCGCTCCAACACCAGTAACTCCATGAAAGCCCTGTGCCACGAGCATGCTGAAACTCAGGACGCTCTGTGCCCCCGTGCCCCTCTCACAGCTGCCTGCACATCCCTGCTCACCCCAGGAGCTGCGAGTCGCTGCTCTGCGGGCTGCCGGCGCGACTCAGAGGATGAACGATCTTTGCTGATGCATCAAACGGCACAAAATCCTCCTCCAACCACTTGAGCTGCGCTGCCAGGCAGGAAGCAGAGGCCGAGGAACAGCAGTGCCCTCAGTGCCACAGCAGTCAGTGCTCCGTGCACCCGCAGCTGTGGCTGCACAGGGACCCACGGGGCAAAACCGGGATTTTGGTTATCCGCAAGCCCCTGCCCACCCCCAACTATTTTTCCCCATTGCAAAGGATGGAGGGGAAAGCATGGGGAATTAAGGCTCTTTCTTGTGGGGTGAGAGAAGCCCAACAAAACTTGGAAATTCAGTCAGGAAAAGAGCAGAGCAGCAGGAAGATTTGAAGTGATGGAAACCCTTTATCGCCCTCCTTGCCCAGGAACCTTCCTGCCCATGTACAACCAACTCCTCCCGTGGGTTAATGGCTGTAAGAAGGCCTTATTTTCATCCAGCGAGAGAAACTCCTACAAATATTTACACATCCCCACTGACAGGTACAAGAGTTGCTGGCTGATTTCAATGCAACTGCTCAGGTAATTACAGTGATTGCATGCACAGGGACCACGGGGGTGGGACTCCAGCAGCAGCCCCCACCTTGCTCCAGCAGCGTGGAGACAGAGCAAGTTAAAAGGGACCATGAGCCAGGGTTTAATTTCCTGGCAGAAATAAAAACACGTAAATATTTAGTCATTTGTTTTCCCTCCCTTTCCCCCTGCTCTTTTGGAAAGGGCCAACTCAGACATCAGCCATAAATTTCCGCCAGTGAGATTAAATCCCTCGGTTGGAGGCACAGCGGAGCGAGGGGGAGAAGCCGGCACGTTCTGCATTTTAAGCTGAGCTCGTGACAGCCCACATCAACACCACAGCACAGCCCTGGCCATGAGCACGGTGCTCCAGGTGTCCTCCAGCATCCCAGGTCATCCCAGAGCATCCCAATGCATCCCATGGAGCACCCGCTGCAGCACAGCCTCAGTCATGGGGATTTTCTGTCTTTCAGCTCCAGCCACTTTGCTGAGCAGAGGCGACCTCTGTTTGCAGGGTGATGGAGATACCTGAGCAGAAGGCACTGAGAGCATTTCTGCCAGACCCGTTGCTTTGTGTGATGTGTCCTCCCCATAAGAAAATCCTTTTCCAAATCCTCTCCGATGCAGCTCTCTGCTTTGAAGAGCAGGGAGGCTGGCACTTCAGAAACAGATTAACTCAAGGAGCTGCACAGGCCTGATCTTTCCATGCTTTGCATCTCAGTGACATCACCCCAGTGATGCTGCCGTGCCCAGAGCAGAGGTGTCACTCCCACAGGGCTCTGCCCATCTCTCCCCCTGGGAACACCGAGGCCCCGCTGGTTCCCTGCCCATGGATGGAGCCTCATCTACTGCCAGGAGCCCAAGAGCATTAAGAGAAGCACTCTGTTAACTGGCAATCTCCAAGCACAGAAGAAGACTCTCCTCTAAGATTCTCTCTGCTCTGCCATTACCACCTCTGTTCTCACATCTCCCTCATTGCCACGTGAAATAGTGTGGCAAACCCAGGTCCAAGCCATGCCACAAAGGGAAAGCATCTCACGCTGCCTCAAGGCAAAGTGTGCTCCTGCCCCTTCTCTCCAGGTGCCAATGACATTCGTGGGTCCTGCAGGAAGGACACAGCAGGGACAAACCCCTCTGCCGTGCTGCAGCTCTCAGTCCCGCAGCCCAAGGGGTTGCTTGGTGCCATGGGACATGGGTTAATCCAACAGCTGTATCACCAGGCTGAGCACCGCGCGCTGGAAATCCCTGAATTTGGTCATCTGTCAAAGCAATTAACTAGGATCAGGGCCATGGAGAGGCTTTGACAAATTGCAAAATACAAATTGTCAGCAGCTTGCAAGCCATTGGCAAATAACCCATTTCAGGGAAGCCTCAAAAGACGCACTCGAGTGTGACTCTAAAGGGCAGAGCGGCAGAGGTGCTGATTCGCATCCTTTCACACGGCGATGTTTGCTCTCCAAAACCAGCCCCTTTCTCCCATGACCGTGGAGACACTTCACAGGAGGCAGTAAATGCAGAATAGGCTGATTTTTAATGCAGGATTATACAAATGGAACCATTCTTCCATTTCATGCCTCATGTTAGGTAATGTATTGGTATTGCACAGGGAATCAAGGTTATGTCCTTGTTTGGATGATTTACGAACGGAGCACTTTACATCTCCAAACAGCGGGCGGAACAGAGACAGAACCATTCCCAGCAGGAATGGGAGGGCTGAGATGGGTGATGCTGGCTGCTCCCAGGCTGGGCACAGCATCTTCATGTCGGTGTGATGGGAACCACGAGCACTGGTGCGGGAGGAGCATCGCTCCCTGCGGGCTCTGTGTCCTACACCGGAGCTCAGAGCACCACGGGAATACTGACAGAACTCCCTGGGTTTGCAAGGAGAAATGCTGCTGCACCTCAGGGCTGACTTTCACGCTGGAGCAAGGGGAAAGCAGCAGGTCCTTGGCCACAGCTGCCTCCTCCCAGCCCCGTGTTTCTGCACCATCCCTGCAGCGCAGCGACCGTCCTTCGCTGCAAAGCTACAAAGCCATTGCCATGGAAATAAAGCATCACCGTTGCATTCTGGGGCCAAACGCCCCTCGGATGGGCTGGGAGGAGGAGAGCAGCAAATTCCCATGTGTGGATAGTAGGGATGGATGACACCATGGGATCTGGGGGGTCGCATGGAGCAGCATCCCAGCACTGTGCTGGGGCACTGCGTGGCTCCGTAGGACATCACAGTGCACCCAACTCCAGCAGCTCTGCCCACAGCATGAGTTCCTGCAAGGTGATCATCAATGTGAGAAATCAGCTGCCAAGGCCTGGAATGCCAGGACCGGGTATTCAGGTGCAGCAGCTGGCTCAGCAGCACCCAAGTAAATTAAATGCACCACATCATCACCTCTCCCTGTTACAGAACTGAGCTTCAGGATTACCTACTAATAAAAGTGGTATTTAAACAGTTCCTGAGTTCCTTTGCTTCCCCCCTCTCTCTGCAAGTAATTAAACTGACAACACTTTGTGTGGTCGAAGGGAGAGGATTTATGACAACAGAAAATGAGGCAGAGGGTGAAGCAGCCCAAAGCCCATAGCCAAGCTGGGGACCAGCAGATAACCCTGCTTTTCCAGGACCAGCCCGGGGGGATTAATGCTGCCCTGGCATCCCATGTGCTCCCGCAGTGCCAGGCAGCAGCAGAGCAGCTCCCATCCACAGCACTCCTATGACTGTCTTCAGCTCACCCAGCTGCAAATAAATAATTTTAACATTTGAATAGCGGCGAGTGGGAAAGGCATAATTAATACCCAGCGGTATCTCCAATATGCTGATCCTGTAGTGCAGCCCCTGCCAAGGCTGTCAGGGAGCAGATCTGGCTCAGCAGTGCTGCAGCCCCGTCTGTTCGCACGTTTGGGTCCTGTCCTTCCAGCACATGGAAAGGTCGAGCCTGAGCTCAAGGTGCTGCCTGCACCCAAATGCACACTCTCTCTTCCAATGCAAGACCATGCCAACACCCTGCAAGGAGCAGCGTGGTCTCGCAGAGCCACACAAGCAAGAGCAAAAACCCCACAAACAGTCTGAGCAGGCATAAGCGATGCACGCTGCAAAGGCACGAGCAGATCTGTGCCACAGCAGCCACGCACCTGGTCTGTGCCAAAGCAGAGCCAAACTCTCAGCCTGGGTTTCAATCTCAGCCCGTTTTCAAACACTCCAATGGATGCCAATGGGATATGGGTTAGGGTTAGGGTAATGCTGATTGGATACAGGGTGCTCAGCATCCCTGTGCACATTGCCATGGACGCTGGTGGGATGCAGAGTGCTCAGCATCCCGTGTACATTCCAATGAATGCCAATGGGACGCCTTCTGCTCACCATCCCCACACACACTATGATGGATGCCGGTAGGATGTGGGGTGCCCAGCATCCCTGTGTACATTCTAATGGATGCTGATGGGATGCAGGGTGCCCGGTATCCCCGTGCTGGGAGCACCCAGCACGGCACGCACGGATAACAAGCAGCACCACAGATCTCCGGCACAGCCTGACTTGCTCTGACAAGGACACAGCATCTGTTATGGGCTGTTTTACCCGCTCGCGTGGGATTATTTCAGATAGGATTTGAAAAGCACCGGGGGTGGGCGGAGGAGAAGCCCAGGAAGGCAGCGCGTGCCTTCAGGCAGGGAAACGTCTTCAGCAGATTGCTGCGTAAAACCTGAGCTCGGTTATCCACCTGCTGCTGCTCCACAAAGCACCCAGCCAGAGCTCGCGCAGCACCTGTGCGTGGGGTGGCTGCCCTGGGAAGAGCCGGAGCTGCCCAAAGAGGTGGTTCAGCTCAGCACCGACATCCAGCACAGGGAAAGGGCCCCGGTGGTGCTCAGCCCACCCGAGGTGCACACACACCCAGGGCTGACCTGGCAGCCGCAGTGCCCAGGCTGTGCCAGCAGCACTGAGCAGCAGCGGCCGAACACAGCGCGCATTTAGCCGACAGAAGGGCATTTCATCGCGCTGCCCGCAGCAACACTCGCCGTCTGTCCCGCCTGCACAAAGGGTGGCTGTGAGAGCTGGCTTTCAGACTCGAACCTGCACCTGTCTCCCATTTATCTCCCTCTTCCCCCCGGGATTTTGCACCAGCGTTGGGTATCGGGCAGCAGCAAGAGCTGCAGTTCAGATGCAACCGACTGGGAAGTCTCTCCCAGCACCGTTTCCAAAAAATCCTCCAGAAAGCTCCAGTCCACATGAAAAATGGAGATAAGAATCCATAGAGCTGTCCTTTCTGCCACTGCCCTGCGAGCTGGGCACCCCCCCTTCCAAAAGTGTATTTACAGAACGGGGCTGCTGAAAGGCAGGGATTGCACGGGGCAGTAAACCCATAAGCTCAGAGCTTATCCCTGATGCAGGGAAGCATAAATAAGGACAGCGGAGTTCAGCTGCAGGCCCTGTCCCACCAGAGCAGACCCCAGCACTAACGGGGCAGCACCCCAGAGCCCCCACACCGTGGCCCCCCTTGCTCCTAGCACAGGCTGACAGAGGACTGTGCATTTCCCCGCAGTCACAAACAAAGAACGAAGTCATATCCCTGCTTTGCTTGGGAATTTTCTCCCTTTTCCATGCATTTATCCCCTGTGGAATCCACCCATGAACAAAGCAGGTTTTTCTCCCCCAAAACCCACTCCCAGGAAGGCGCAGACCCTCCCCAGACCCTGAAGAGCCTTCAATAAAATCACGATATGAACTGTTATCGCTTCTGACATTCTGATGCCAAAGCAGCCCTTGCAATGCCCATGGGCTGCACGAGCCCAGCTCAGGCCTGCCAGAACCCATGGCTTCCCCACAAAGAAACTGAGTGCTTATCTTGTTTTCTGAATTAATGTGCTCAGGCGCATCATTACAGCGTACACGGGAAACACTTTGATCTAAAAAAATAAGATAAGTCGGCTCAGTGTGCATTAAGTAGCAGCTTAACGAGTTTTAAAACAAAATAATTAAAATGGGTTCATTATACTGCTGTAACACAATATGACTGCATGGGAACGGCGCATCGGAGTTCACAGCGCTGCCTGCTGAGATATCCCACATCACGGAGAATGCTATCACTGTGACAAAACCTGAGTCAAGAGCATCTTCTAATGCGGTTCGTAATGATGAGCCCCCAAGGAGCTCTGGTGTCCTGCGAAGGAAAGTGAGCCCTGAATCCTCTGAATTGCCACTTCCTTCATCCCCGTCCTACAACCAGGGTGAACAACCTCACGCTGGGAAACGCAGCTGAGCTGGGCAGCATCACCAGCACTGTGCCCATGGATGGTGTTATCTCTGTTCACAGAATCACAGGATCGTTAGGTTGGAAAAGATCTCTAAGGCCATCAAATCCAACCATCAATCCATCCTAACCATGCTCACCAATCACGTGCCTCAATGGCACACCTCCACGGTTCTTGAACATCTCCATGGGTGGTGACCCCACCACCCCCCCGGGCAGCCTGTGCCAATGCATTACTGCTCTTTTGGAGAAGAAACGTTTCCTAAAATCCAACCTGATCCCTTCCTGGAGCAATTTAAAGCCGTTCCCTCTTGTCCTATCAATTCACACTGCTGTAATTGAGATCCAGCCCTGGCTCTCCTCATGGGAAGTCCCAGGCAGCTCCACGAACACATGGATGCGCCGTCTGTCATGGAACCTCAGCAGTTGTACAGGGAAACGAATAAAGGGAAAGGGTAAAGGATTTCAAAAGACCCAATAACTGCTACAGAAATGGAGAAGATGAGAGAAATCAAGCCACTCAAAGGAAACAGACAGATAGCTTTCAAGGAGCAAGAAATACAGTAAAAAATAGAAGAAGCCAAGCACGCTTTGAAGGTATGAAATGTCAATCTGAGAGCCGGGAGGAAGCAAAAGCAAAAGGATCCTGGCACGTGCTGGGAGCACATCCCGGCCAGGGCTGAGCACTGGGGCCATCGGCTGCTGGGGAAGCTTGGGGCTGGGTGTGTTTAATGGGAAATAGGGAACAGACCGGAAAGCTGAAGAAAAAGGCAAAAACCAAAATAGAAAGCAAAGGAATAGAAATAGAAAGCAAGAACGAAATCCAGGGCAAAGACTCTTGATCCTTTCATACAGAGGTTTAAATCCCCTTTTAGCGCCGAACCGTTTCTTTTCCCAGGGGAGGAGCAGCTCAGCGGGCAGCACAGCTGGCAGCACTGCCCCGTAGGGGAGCTGAGTCACCCAGCAGTGCCCGGTGTGGCTGCTGGGCACAGGGCTCTGGGGGATAACTGCCGGTGAGTCAGAGAGCACCGCGCCTTGCATCTCATTTTTGCAAGAGGGATTAAACTTTCCAGAGCCTTATCTTCAAAGGAGATGGAGGTCCCAGCCTGGCAGACCGGCGGTGACAAAAAAACTTTGCTCATCCCTTGGGTACAGCTCTGCAATATATTCCGTCTCCTGCAACTTCTCTGCTTTCCACGTTGCCCACGGGCCGGCCCCAACCGTGCCCACTCCAAGTCACCCCGTAATTCCTCCTTCACCGCTGATGTCCTGCAGGAGCAGGAGAGGAACTCCAGGGGAAACACTTCATTAAAAAGAAAAGAAGATGAAACTCTCATCCCTCAGCATCAACGCTCAGAAAGAGCAACCTCAGCCAAAAGTTATTCACACCTGAAGACAGAAAGGATTAATTAGAAGCGCGCAGTGCAGCAGCCTGAGCTGGGTGCCAGCACCGCATCCGTGTGCCAACGGTGTGCGCATGGAGCGAGGGAGGGGGCTGGGATTGCATCCCTTCCTGCAGGGATCCCACCCTGCTCAGCACATCCCGTGCACAGCTCCCAGAACGAATGGTTCCGTCCTCATCCATCACAATGAGCAACGTTCATTTTGCCAGAGAATGTGCCGCTTTGGCAGAGGAAATTCTGAATATTTCACTTGAGAGGATGCAAAAAGAGTAGAGAGCCTTTTAGAAAACCAAGAAACAAAATGATGAATAATATGTTCAATCTTCTCAAGGAAAACTTAATAAGAAAACCTATGAAAGGCAACTACTTGTAGAAAACGAGTTTATTCTTCTCAGGAGCTCTTTGGAAGATGATGCATGCCAACATCTGAGATTGCAGAGCTTCTTTTATTTAATGCAAAGCCACTCCAGGCTCAGCTGGAGCTCGGGGCACGCAGAGCTGCTCCCAAAGCTTTGGGCTTCTGCAGGAAAAAAGCAGAGCCCGGGGATGTCCGAGGTGGGGGTGGGAATGCAGCCACGAGCTGCCCGGCATCAATCACTGACGTCTCATTGGGTACTTAAGTGGATGTCCTAATCCATGTCAATTAACTACCGCTTCATTACTTAAGTCCCGCAGACGAGGCAGGGAGATGCTATCGCAGCACAGGAGCACGGCTGGGGTCACGTATGGATGGTGGCAATTAGAGGGCCACGTCCCTGGAGGCAGAGATGCGGGGACAGCCCAAGGCACTGACAAACCCTGGGGATCCCCCCGGCCCCCTCTGCCATCCCGGCGCCGCGCGTTCCGCTGACAACATAAATTAGCACTGTTAGCTCTCGAGAGCCGTAAGTGTTGTCTTGTGAGCAGCAATCCATCAGCTCTCCCACACGCAGCCACAATGGCTTTATGTGCAGCCAGGATGCCACCATTATGCGATTCCCATTCCCTATTTATAGAGCCGTAAAGCACCGCTGGAGCGTTTATCAAGGAGATATTCTCCCGAGTGTCCCAGGGTGCTGCAGGATGGATGGAGAGCCAGAACGATGGTGAGAGACTGCACCAACGCTCTGCAAAGCACACTGCAAGGAGCACGGCTGCTCGCAGTGCTCTGGGCCGTGCACACGGTGGCTCCCCTGGCTTCTCCCACATTAGGGCATGTGAGCACTGACAAGCTCTGGTTGCTCCGTCTCCAAGGTCCACGCTCGTGTTTCTCTTGCAAGAAACATGTTCCCACTCTCTGACTACATGTTATTCTCGAGGCAGCTTTTACTCAGTCTTTATGTTGAGAAATGAACCCGGAGCGCTGCGGGATTTCAACGCTCCCATCCGCTCAGCAGAAAGAAAGCTTCACCGAGCTCAGCGCTGCTCGCCTCATCCTGACCCGGGCCAGCAGCAAATTCACAGCATGGGCTCTGCCTCTCCTCGCATCAGAGCTGAGAATGAAGCCTTCCGTGAGCAACGAGCTTCGTTTCCATGTTTCTCCCAGCTGAAGTCCATGCACTTTCTCTCCCCCGCAGCCAGCAGAGCGCAGGGCCGTGCTCTTGGGCAGGCAGTGCCTGGAGCTGCTGATTTCCATGCAACTGCGCATCCATCTCCAGCCAACGATGTCTGCTTCTTTTATTGCCACTGCTTGGTACCAGAAAGGCTGAATCACTCGAGGAAGCGCCGCATCCTCCTGTGCTTGGGGTCACGTCCTGGGGCTGAAGCTTGGAAAGCAAAGATGGGCGAGAGCCGGGGGTTTCCTGCTTGTGGGGAGAGAGAGCTCCAGCCCCATATCCTGGACTGGGGCAGGGAGAGCACAAGGCAGCGTGACCCCATGGCTGGAGCACCACCAGCACCCAACCCCACACTTCTATGCCACAGGAAGGTTTCACTGTGGGTTGCTAAGGCCGGAGAGAGGAATTGATAAAACCAGAGAGCTGCAGCAGTTCCATGCCAGACAGAACCTCATTTCATGAAGAATCCTCGCAAAACCAAATTAATGTTGAAGGATAAAGGTAGGTAAACCTCCCACAGTTAAGTTCAGGCCACAGAGGCTCAGTTTAAATCTCCCAGCAGTTCTGATTTAATCAATGTATTTCAAAGTGAAATTAGATGAAGTACATCTCCATCACAGGAAATTATGTAAGCTATCAAAGTCTGGAGGCGCAGGTCCCGGTAAGAAGAGCCAGAGGAAATATTCACATCAGCCTTAATTCCATTTTTAAAGAGGCAGTTCAGGTCCGGATTTGGGTGTTATTCAAGAGAAAGAAATCATCCCGATGATGAATGGCTCATCCTGAAGAAAGGAACAACCGCTATTTGGAAGGAGGATGGGAAAGCACTGCTGCCTGCCCCCTCCTCCCAACACACTTGGCTGCAAGGAGCTCCCAACGGAAGAGTTTCTGGTCCCAAACCCAAACCACACTGGGCCTGAATCAGCACAGCCCAATCCCTCATCACCAGCACTTAATGAGAGCGACGGACACGGCCCCAAGTGCAGCCCCAGCTCCCGCTCCTCCAGCTCAGCATCCCGATGCCTTAATCCCTCCTCACAGTCCTCTCCCTATTAGCTATCTTTAAAGGCTTAAGCATGCATATATTTTCATAATGAACCTCAGACGTGTCTGGAGTCATAGATTATTCACACCCTATAGAGTTGTTGTGTAGCAGCTCTCCCTGCTCGCTGTCAACCTGTATACACACACAGAGCTATAAATACAAAGAAGCAGTGCTGGGAGCCCTGTTGGATGAGGACAGGTAAGAACCAGGCTATGGTGCCGCCCGGAGAGCCGCCCAGCGCCTCGCTCTACTTTCAGTCCACGCTCCACGCACCGAAGAAAATTTAGCAATTCCTTCTTTTTGGCAGATGACTGTTACATAAAGCAAGCCCAGGCTGCAGCATCCGAACGCCTCGAGCAGATGGGCAGCAGCTTCACACATCCCATGGACCCGCATGACAACGGAGGCACAACCGGCGGTGACGCAGGCGCTGCCTTTGCGGAGCTGATGGGGGCACACGGACACATCCCCCCCACAGCCTGCCCTGCTGCAACCCCACGGAGCCCAGCTTGAGGTGAGCCACGGTTCGGCCCCATCCGTGCCCCACGTGCCCGGCAGCGCTGTCACAGTTACCCACGCTCCAGGGAAGAGGCTGCTGAGTGTCGGTGCAGCCACTGCTGCCGCTGAGGCGGTGCGGAGCGCTGCGTAACGGCGCAGTTCATCCCGGCGTTACCGTGGCTGCGAAGTGCCGGTGGCACCAGCTGAATTTCCGTGGCAATCAATGCGCCCGGGAGCAGCCAGCTCAGCCCTGCGTGGCTGCGGGATGAGTAAGGGCTCCTCGGTGGAGGCCATTAGCTCCCACTGCTCGCTGCTCTCATTACTTCCCAGACTGCGAGGCTTGCATCTTTGACGTGCGGCTGCATCTACATCTGACAGCGTGAACCTGATGAGTGGAATTCACGGGAAATGTTTGCTTTGGCAGGAACGATCGGGCCCATAAAGTTCCCTCAGCGCAAACATAGAGGGATGTGTGCTTTTAATGAGTTGCTTTACACAATCAGGAAGAAACGGCCAACGATATTTTTTGCTCGTGCTGCAAATCACTCGGGAGCGGAACGCTGTAAAAACCGTGGCGTATCGTTTAAAATAGGAGAGTTGTAGCTATGGGAGGAGAGTCAGCAGGCACAGAGCCGTCACCCATCACACGCATGCACTGACACGGCCCAATGCACACACAGCTACTGGGTGTGCTCCAGGGCCAGCAGACAGCCCCCAGCCACCCCCACCCGTGGGCAGAGCGGACCCAGAGCTCAGCTGTAAGGCTGCGAACCCAGCCTGCTCGCAGCTCTGCGCAAAGTTCCCATAGGTGAAAGCGAGGAAAGAAGCATTTTCAGCATGGGGGTTTGAAGGTCCTGCTTTGCTCAGCTTAAGAGAGCACGGCTTGTCTGCAAGGTCACGGAGTTGCCACTGCCCTGGGGCAGAAGGAATCCGATATAAAAGGAGCAGCACACACAGCAGCATCTCCCAGTGCCATCCAGCACAGGGTGAAGCAGGCTCTGGTGAGGTCTGCTGCTCCTCTCGAAGCTATTTTTCTGGTTGTCTTTGAGAAAATGAGGGGAAACGGCATGGGAAATGTCAGAAATAAAGCCAGAAGCAATTAGAGTTAGAGAGAAGCGGGAGCAGCAGGCAAGGTTAGCAGGAAAGTTATCTCTTATTAAAAATAAAACACGGAGGGACTGCAGGCTGACGGGGTGGTGCGGAGGACAGGCTGGCAGCGAGGATCCAGGGCACGCAGCAAAGCAATTCACCGGGCAATTGGAGCAGAGAAGCAGCCGGCAGGCTCCCATTTCCAAGGCTAAACTCCTCAAAAAATAAAAAAGCAGAGGGCGTCCTCTATTTCTAAGATTATAGTCTTCTGCCGGCTCCAGCCCTGGAAACAGCCCTTCGGCTCCACTGCTCTATTCATCTTCCACAAAAGGAATCCAAACTGGGAGGCACCCTGAAAAGCATCTCAGGTGCTTCGTCCAGGAGCAGTTCCTAAGGTCACGGTAGAGCTGCAGACTCTCCATCCTTCCCCATGCAACACATCCCCACCCGCAGCCCGAGCCCACGGCGGGGGCACAGCCATGGGGATGGGGTTGAGACCACCGTCCCCACGGCTGCAGGTGCCCAGGACAGCACTGCCTGTAGCAGATAACAGCCAGAACACAACCAACAGTAAACACAGACGTACAACAGAACCCAATGGCCTCTCCCGATTCTTCAGCACAGAAAGAAAATCTGAGCTCAAGGTTCGCCTCTCAGGGCTTTAAATCCGAAGCTCGAGCCCAGTGCCAAAGCCTCCAGCGACTCCAAAGGGCTGTGCAGAAGCACCCTTGGCATCACCCATCCCAACAGCGAGCGGGGCACCCTGCTGAGCTCCAGCTCTGAGGGACCCCTGGGAGCAGCATGAGGGTGAGGGGCCCTCGAGGTGCTGCACAGGGCTGCTCCGTCCATCCATCTGTCCATCCATCCGTGTGTCCATCCCACAGCCACGCAGACCCCCAGGTCCCGCTCCCCGGGGAATGCTGTGTATCCCAACCCCCATAGCCTTGTGTTGGGGCACTGGGATGCTCTGCATGCCCGGGAAGCACGGCACAGCGCTGCTGAGAGCTGCACACACCGGGAGCTCCGCGGAGGCAGCGCTGCCCGACCCGCGCCCCACGCCAACGCTCGATTGTTCCGAATGGGACTTCTCAAATACAAAATTGGGTTGGGGGGAAAAGAAAGCCGCGCACGTCGCACAGCAGCGTCCCTTTCCTTACCCTTACGTGCTTCACACACCGCCGCTTTAAACGTGTTCTACCGAAACACGGTCAAAATAAACAAAAACCGGTATTCCTGCAGCTTTAAGGACAGACATGCAAGGAGAGGGCAGGGGCTGGGTGAGTAGCGCTCTCCAAACACAATGCCACGAAAATAACAAGATTTCGGCTCAAATGACTTCGCGGCGGTAATGAAAATGCGTTACATAACACTTTGCCTCCGTCTCCTCCGCTTTGCAATTCTCGATTAATCTACAAAACGCATCCGTCCGTCCGTGGGCACCGTACGCGCCCGGGGCGCCCCGGCCCCTCGCCTCCCCGGGAGCAGAGCCGGGCGGTGGGGCAGCCCGTCCGGGAGCGGCCAGATAACAGCGAACAGGCAAAGAAAAGCAGGCGATCCATCTCATTTAGCAGGGCGACGGAAGGGAGGCGAACGGCGGCTTCCCGAGCGCTTCCCTCCGAGTCCCCGGGCGCGATCGATTCACGCCCGCCGCCGCCGCTCCCCGCCCGCCCAAGTTCGCGATGGAAGTCCGGAGCCCCACCGCCGCCGGTTCCGCGGAGCGGCGCGCACCGCCCTGCCCTACCTGCTTCCCGGGAGCCGTTGTATCCACATGGTCACGTCTCCCGGCGCCGGCCCGGCCCGTCCCGGCGGGGCTCACCGCCTCAGCTCTCCATCCGTGCGCGCCGCCCCGCGCCCG
>JAOWBP010004584.1:729848-767551 GCA_028571105.1 Tragopan temminckii
ACCCCATCCCTCTCCATGGCATTGCATTGCATCACACCCCATCCCTCCCCATGGCATTGCATTGCATCACATCCCATCCCTCTCCATGGCATTGCATTATACCCGTCTCACCCCCCTGCACTGCATACCCCCTACTGCACCCCATCACATCCAGGCTGGATTGCGAGGCCATTGCTGGGCAGGAAGCATCCCTGGGGTGCTGCCACCCCTGATTTTCCTATGGGGACACCTCCAGAACACAGCCACACACACTGAGAATGAACAATTCCTCTTGGGAAACAGGAGCTGCAAGAGTGACATCGCTCCACCTCGAGCAGGAATAAATCAGAAGAGGGCAAAGTGCACGGAACGGATGAATGGTAATAAAAATGATGTTCAAATTCCACGGGGAATTAACTACTTTTCCCTGCCCAGCTTTCCTTTCAGGAGCCGTTCTTGGGAAGCTGTGAATGAAATCAGGACTGGGGGTTGCACGGCTTTGCCTGCAGCCTGGCCCACCATTAGCACAGCCCTGCTGTGCTGAACCATCCCGTTTGCCACAAGGGGAAACACATGCTCAGCGAGGAGAATATCTGAAGCAAATGCTGATACATTCAACTCGCAATATTGCTTTCCTCTCTCAGAGCTCCTCAGAGAATGGGGAAATGCAGCTCCAGCACAAAGCCCCCAGCCCAGAGCCGTTCTGGCACCGTCAGCCCAGCAGCATCTCCGCTCCAGACACACAGAATCAGTGCTGTCCTGTGTGCGTAAAGGTCCTGGAGCACACGAGAGACAATTTGTCTTCTTTTACAGCAGGTGAGAGCTGAAAGGAACCAGGCCAGATTAAATAACCCAACAATGGCCATTTGAGGTCGTTTTCATCACACTGACAGTATTGCTGCCTACAGTGAAATTGAAATAGTGAGCCAAGGAGCTCAGCTTGACTTCTCAAGCTTCTCCCCATAAGCGGCTCTTGATGAAGATTGCAAAACCCAAAGCAATGGTTGGGGCAGCAACTTCAGCTTGGGATGCACAGAGCTCTGAGGCCACTTGGGTTGCTTCTTCAGGGGACAGGAGGAGGAGAATTGCGTGAAACAGCTCCCTTTGTTTGCCATTTAATGAGAAGAGATGGAGTTTTAAGGGACTTTTGTCAGAACATCTGTGGCTGCACGGGTGTGTAATTACACGTACGGCACGCTGCTCTGCTGCTGCTACAAAGCCAGCTCCTACACAGCGAGCGTGGGGGAGAGGGGAGGAGCTGCGAGCCTCAGGAGTGGAAAGCAAATCTGAGATAACATAAAAACATCATTCCATGTATCTGTAAGCCTTTGTAAGCACTTTCCAGGAATATTTTACAGCCTCGGTTTCATTAGTAAGAACACTTGCAGAAAGCAAATTCCAAGCTTGAATGCCTGCATACACGCTGTTTGCAAACGTTGCGTCGTGCGTTGGGTGTAGAACGCAGAGCGTGTGCTGCTGGGTAGCTCTCACCCAGGGATGGGCAGTGCAGTTTGGGGCTCCCCAGCACGGGACCCCTCTGCTCTTCCCCCGGCGCAATTTTAGGCCCCAGCCCTCCTCCTGGGCGGCTCATCCTTGAGGTTTTTCTGCTTCATCACGTTGCCAAGAGAGACAGTGACAGATAAAGGAGAACAGCTCCACATAACCTCGATTACCCAAGGATAATGAGGCCCTGTGCACCCTTATGGTATTGGTGATATTTGTATCTATTCAGCTTTTTCAGTGCTAAAGGTAACCATTTATATCCATTAAAGGATGGCAAGCACAGCCCTGCCCACATCCCGGCCCAGCTCCCTCCTGATGGGCAGCATCGATCACACTGTGGACCTCTGTGTGGGCACATCTGTGCCCCTATTGGCATTGAGCTGCACTCACGTCATTACACTAACGAACTGCTCTGATGCATCAGCCTTGCAGCCTGCCTGCTGTGCTGGGGTGTCACAAGCAGCCTCAGCATCTCCATCCTTTGCAAACTGGGAGGAATATACCCAAAGGGAAATGGTGCCCAACGGAGAAGACTCTCCACAACAAACCCACATTTGATGGCAGCAAGGTGCCCAATTAATTCCAGCGAAGCAATGAGCGACCAGAGAGGATCCACGGCTGCTTGCTTCCCACTCCCACAGGTCACCCAATGTCTGAGCAGCCCCAGCAAAGCCACCAGGTGTGCCATGCTGCTGCTCCAAGGAAGAGGTTGGGCAGATGGAGGGGTTATCTGCGAGCACGAGGCCCCCTGTTTGTCCCTGCACAGCCCAGCACTGCCAGCCCTGATTGTCATTCCTATGGCACTGTGAGTGCGCGGGCACCGGGTGGGATGGCAATAACAATCGTAAGTCTCCAATATTGCTTTCCGCCCATAGAACGTAATTGCTTCTGCAGAAGGAATTAAGCATCATAATGAAATGACTATAAAAAGAGACTTTGTTCTCCATCAACAGATCACAAAAATCTTTGCGTGCAAGGGCACCGGAGTCCTTGAGAGCGGTGCCCAGGTTCCCAACCCATAGCAGGGCAGCACTGGGGCTGCCACTACCCTAAGCATAGCACCACGTAACACTGCAGGTCCTGGGGATGCTGAGCTTCAGCACTTGACCCAAATTGGCACATTTCTGCCTTCCTGAATGTCTCATCTCTTGCTTTGCTGCTGGGGTATTAGCTGCACTTTGCTCAGCTTTATTCCCACTCCTGGAAAGCAGTATTCAAATCCAACAATAAGTCTTTCAAACCTGGAAAGGGAAGAAGCACTTATTTCTGGGGAAGCTGCGTGTATCTGGAAGCAGCACTTGCAACTAGCAGGAAAAATAACCGTACCAGAAGTGGAACAAACCCAAAAGAGGGCTGTGGGAGCACCAAGGCTCAGGCTCAGTGCGGTTCCTTTCCCTCTGCAGTGCACAGATTCCTGCCTGAAGCATTCTCTTGTTGTTCTCAGCCTGGGTTTATTCCCTTATTATTTATTCCCCTGATGCTGGGCTGCCAGACGAGACCTTTGCTACCCCATCAGCCATCTACCCCATCAACCCCAGTGAGTTCTGGTCATGCCAGAGGTTCCCAAAAGATAGAACCAAGAGCCGGGTTCGCTGCTGAGAGTTCATTCAAGCAGCTCATTGCCCACTCATTGTCTCCTTGGATGCTGAAGAAGAATCTGTCCACTTAAAATAGGATTATTTCTGGGTGGCAAACCACAAAGTTAATTTGGCTCTAATCTCTTTAACTGGAACCAATTATCGGAGTGCTAACGACTCTTACAGAGGGCTCTCCTGGTCTGTGCTGGCGGGCACTGCAGGCAGAACACATCACACCCCCGGCCCACGTCCTGCTAGGAGAGCAGCACAGCATTCCTTCCCGTGCTCAGGGATGTTCCCATGCATGCTGCCTTTGCACTGTGCACGCCTTGCAATGCGGTCACTGCAAGCAGAGCCCTGTGTGCTGCAGCCCAGCTCCCCACCACCTCACAAAACACTTGCAGCCAATCTTCCTCCTTAGCGTTAACAGCTTGCTGGTGGGTATATATTATATAAAGAAGGACAGAATTATTGCAGCCCCGTAAATTACATCCCAGTGAAGCAACTTTGGGAGTGTACTCACTCAGGACCTTCTGACCGAGGCAAACTCCACCTCGTTGTGCCCTTCTCTAACCACCCCAGGGAACCATTTCTCTCTTTCCTTTTTCCAGGCTCAGAGAACCATCCACAACCCCAACACACACAGGCAGGGGTTTGCTTTATGTCAGCTCTGTGGCAGGAGGGCATCCAGGTCTGCTCTGCTGCATCCCTCCTGCCTGCCGCAGCCCCTGTTCAGAGGGAGATGATGTGGGAATGGGAGCTTTAACCACCCCATCCCCACTTCCTACTGCTAATATTATTATCACTGTGATATTAAGCCTTTGAATTGTCTCTCTGAATTTATTTGCTTTTGTTTTCATACTCTCGTGCTGTAATTTTCAATTTAATTAGTTTCAGCGTTTCGGAGGGCAACAGGTCTTATTTTATCTTTGCAGTTAATAGCCCTAATTGTTTACCCTTTCTTCAGCAGTATCTCATTAACTCTATAGGCCATCATTTCCGTGGCATCTCCAGAATTAATTCACTCACAGTGTGGTGCCTGCCCCTAAATCCACCCCTCTGCTCCCTGAACACCCCTGCCCTTTCTCACTATGGTAGCACTGACTGAGAATCAGTGCTGCAGGAGGAGACCAAGAGCTCTGGGTCATTTCTTATGTTGGTGGCCCTGCTGGAGCAGCACTCAGCCACTGCACCGTGCTGTGCCACACCACTTCTGCAAGCAGAGCACAGCAGGGTGTGCAGGTAGCTGGGCTACCCCGACTCCAGCCTTCACACCCCATTAATCACACTTCTAATGAGTTTGTGCTCACCGACAAGACGGTTTTGGCTGAGGAGGTGAATCACAGATGATATGTTCCATTGATTGTTTCATCTCACTCCAATGATTTGTACCCAGGAAATGGGTCTGGATTTTCAGCTTAAATCAAGCCTGCAGAGACGACGACGCTTTTGGGTTCTGATGACTGCAGCGAGCTCAGGCTTCTTCCTCCTTGTTTTGCATTGAAGTTCCTGCAGAGCTGAGCCTGCAGCTGCAGGGTAGCAAGCCAACGTGCTCCTGGGTGGGAGCGTGTGCTGCAGAGTGCAAGCAGGACACGGTGAGCCCAGTGCCCGTTAGCTGGGCATCAACCTGCTGCTAGCTGCAGGCACCTGAATTATTGATGGGTACATAGACCTCCAGCAGAGCAACAGGGAGGGAGAAGAGGCTCCATTCCCTGCATGCAGCACGGGGCTCTCAGAGAATGGACACAGTCCTCACATCCCTGCAGCCAGCCCTGCGCACACCGTGCATTGCTTGGAGCACTCTCAGACTTGCTGTGCTGTTTCTCAAAGCCATCAAGGTGGATTGGCCAGATAGCTCATGAGGAACACCCGGCGGCCTGCCAGGCGTACCTGAAGCTGCTTGGTCTTTTACAAGGTAATTTTGATGGTTTTGAGACTATTGCTGGCATGTAATCCGTATAGGGGGTAAACAAACACATGTACGTGCAGCATATGGAGAAATACCCATGAAGCACAAATTAGCCATATGTCCAAATGTTGCTGCCAAATTTTCTTCCATCTTTTTTCCTTTGGCCATTTTTATTTATTTCTTTTTATCTTCTGTGGGCTGCCACAGAAGGTGCCACTGTCCTCCATGTCCCCATCACACATCACTTCCCACTTGTTTTTCCCAGGGCACATGTGAGCTGTATCTTGGTTGTTCCATTGCTCACACGTATGTGAGGTCTGAACGTCATCATTCAGAGCACACAGAGGATGTTATCCCTTCACACAGAGGACAGCATCCCCTTGGAGCACAGCCATGCACACTCAGGAGGACAGAGGCTGCTCCCAGCTCTGTGCTCACTGCTGCTCTGCCCTCACAGCACTGCACAAAGCCTTGCTGAGCACATCAGATGTGGGGTATGGAGCCCCAGTGTGGCTTGGAAGAGCTGGAGGTGCTTAGGAGGGATCACAGCCCAAACGGAGGCTTCTGGAAGAGAGCCCACGTGAGGGTGATGGTGTTTCTCTAACCCCATATTGACTTTGGCTTCCAGAATCAATTTTCTTTATTAGCTGATGAATCTCTTCAAAGACTTTCTGTACTGAATCTAGATAAATTATTTAAGCAGTAAATTCCTTCCACTCCAGCAGTTACAGTGTGGTGATTTAATAGGGAAGAGAGGCAGAGAGGTTTAGGGACAAGGTCACTGTGAGCAGAACATCTGAGCAGTAATAGGTTTGCTAATAAGTGATCATACACCAAAGAACCGAGTGTAAAACAGATGCAATTATTAAGAAACAGATATTCAGCAAAAGACTGGGATTAGTGGCGAATACGAGGAGCAAGTCATAAGAGACTGTAGTCTTAATTATTTATGCAAGCAAATTGCTGTCAATGAGAGGAGCACCGTATCCGATTCAGGAGCTGGAGGACACATGCCTGGTGCCTCTGCATGGGCTGCAGACCTGCAGGCACACAGGGAGCTGCTGCAGAAGGAGATGCACAAGCAGGAGCACAGCAGTGAGTTTACAAGCATCCATGCAGCACTCCTGGTTCCAGGAGCATGCTTGCCCATGGCCATGATAATTTGCTAATTGTCTACTTAATTGCCACTGGGGGCTGGGCCAGAGGGTGCTCCTACCAGGGCCTCATCCCAGCCTGCTGCATTCCTCCTGCTCTGCACACCTGTTGGGCTGAGGGAGCTTCGAGGCCACAATGAGCTGAAGAGCAATGGGATAAGGAATAGTTCTGCCTTTGAGAATGATACTGGAGCATGAGGTCAGAGAATTCAAACATATTTATAGCCAGCAAAAGGAAATGATTGTGTTAAATGGCAGCTGAAGGATGCAGAGACCCAACAGAACTATTGGCTGCAGCCATCCATAATGTCACTGGGAAGGTAATTACACAACGAGGTGATGGGATGCAGAGAATTCAGACAGCAATCATTCTCAACGGCCCACTCTGGAGATCAGAAGGGAAATGGACGTGTTCTACAAAACAAAGCTGCAAATTGAAGGCTGACCTCGGGTCTAAGAGGCAATCCCCTCAGCTGGGTGCAGCACAGTTTAATGGGGGGATCTGAGCACGTGGCTGCGTGCATCCCTGCAGAAATCACACCGAGCTGAGTGTGACCTGGTTCCAATAAGCAGCTATACATAGCAAGCTCAATTAAGGCAGGCAAACAAAGGAGACCTCGCTGCCTCCCCTGTGCAAGCTCTGTGCTTTTACACGACTTGAGCAGTGATGAGGGCAGCAGGGACACCATGTGCCAGCCCCAGCACTCCCTGACTTGTGGGCACCCTGTGCCTCAGTAAGCCCCCAGTCCTGCTCCTCATGCACACCTCTCCCAGCCCCACTGAAGCCTTCAGACCTCAGCTTTAGCTGTAGTCCCTTAACTACAACAAAACCCTCCCTCTCCATTTCTTTCCTCTCCAACTATCCAGTCTGTACTTGCAGCAGAGCCACACTCAGCACTGGGTGTGATTAGCTCCTCTGTATCCATTTTTTTTAACATGCATTCCATAAACAAACAGCAACAACAACAAAAAAACCCAAACCATAACATTCAGCCAAATGAGGCCAAAGGCATCACCGTCTAACTGTGATGCATGGGCCCAGTTAGCACCTTCAGGGCAATCCTCCCAGCTGTCCCCACCTCCATCCCAGCTCACACACCAGGCACAGCTCCAGCAAAATCCAACCTCAACAGCAACCTCAACATCAAGTGATCACAGGTTCTTGTAATGCAATGGAAAGCACAGCAATAGCAGCAGAGCAGCAAGGTCCCAGGGTGCAGCAAGTGAGGATTCAACCAAATGCAGCAGCCATGGGCACAGAAATAAAGGAAAGCAACTGCTCACCTTCAGAAGGCCTCAGGTACACAGGAATCTCCAGCAAAACAGCCTCACTGCTACTGCCAACCCTTAAATGAGGGCTGGAAGGGTTGGATCCTGGCTCCACCCTGTCCAATTACTTGGGTACACTGCATGCACCTGAGCTCCCCTGGGCTGGCCCTGCCTTCCCACCAGGTGCTCCATCACTGGTGCAAGCCAAGACTTGGCATTTTCACTACAGTTCTCCACCTGGTATGTGAGGAAGCAACCCCAGTAACAGGAAAGCCACGGTGCTCCCACTTGGCAGGCTTTTCATTAAATGCTTCCATTAGAACTGAATGCAAACATCTGACCTAGAGGTAATGACCCAGCTGACTTCTAATTGGGTGTAACTGGGTTTGCAGGGGCTCCTGTTGGAGATTCCCTAACAAGAGGCAGCGTGGGGAGTCCTTGCACATCCCAAACTTGCCTGTGGCTGCTTTGCCAAGTGGGGCTGTGCAGCACCAGGTGCATCCCATGCATGTCCCGTGATGCGTGCCCTGCATTGCCCACGCTGCACCCATCGCCGTGCTGTGCCCATGCCCATCTGCTGCCCTCCCACCTCCGCCCCAGCAGAGCTCAGCTCTGAGGGTTCATTAAGGAGAGCATCCGCATCACTCTCCGCTCTGAGAGCAGCAGGGGTTCAGAACCAACGTGCACTGAAGGAATAAATTTAAAATATATGCATCTCTGGTTGTGTACATCAAAACCAATTTATGCAGAGGCAGAGGCTCAGACATGCTCGCAGCGGCTTTAGAGAGTGTTTATCAGCCAGGCTGGTTGGGAGATGATCGCCATCGATTGCCGTGTCACTGTCACTTCTGGGCACACTGGGAGGCCAGGGGGACATGGATTGCATTAGTGAAAGGAAATGGCAAATGATGTGGAGCCAAAATTTTTGCTAGGGCAGCCAGGCGTGCCCCTGGGTCACCGAGAGCACGGAGCGGGCATCAGCTGCTGGATTTGGGAGAACAATCTGAGATGGCCCTTTAATGGCAGTGCTATTTATTCACGGATCTCCTCAGGAGAACATAGGTATTTTACAAAGGAGAAAAGAAAATCCCACCTGATGGAAAGTGAAACAGAGCAAATGCTCAAGGAAAAAAAAAAAAAAAGAAAGAAAAGTAGGTTTCTTCTTTATGGAGAGATGGAGAAAAGGCAGACTCGGATGAATTGAGGGCTGGAAAAATCTCTCCTCTAAAGGAAATTAAAGAGCTCAGTCTATTGAGTTTGTTGGAATAAGGGTGAGGGATGATCTGGGCGCTTTGAGAGAGTCTCTGTGTGGGAGGGATGCTCTGCAGGGCTGCCGGATGTGACAGTGAGGAGAGTTAAAGTCAGAGCCAGTAACTGGTTCTGGAACAGCACCATGGGCAGGTGGGGATCCCGGGGAAGTGAGGGCTGCTGGGCATTTCCCTGGTATTTCCTCTTGGCATATAGGGGGGGAGAAACCAGACCCTATCTGGGGCCTTGGGGTGGGAGGAACCACACAGCAGGCAAAGAGAGATGGCACCGAGTGGTGCAAAGTCCTTTTATCGTTGTTTTGTGTCATTATTACCGATGTTGAGCTCTCAGATGCAGCTCTTTATCAGCAGATCTCAAAGTGTTTGATAAAGGAGGTCGCTATCATTGTGTCCCCTTTTTGCAGATGAGGAAATTGAAGTCAGCTGGAATTGCCGGTGCTTAGCCCTTGGAAAATGAGGCTCTAAATAACCGAGACGGCAGGGGATTTGTGGGAGGCAGGATACAATAACCTGAGTGGGGATGCTGGGCAGGGCAGCAGGACGGGCGTTGCAGCACAGGAGCAGCATCACACGATGTTTAATGGCAGAGAGCTGTCGGAGCTCACCCTCACCCAAACGGCAGCAGCAGAGCTGGGCCAGGTCCCATCCCCCATGTGAGCACCCAAGCGGAGGCAGGGTGATGTTCACCCACTTCAAAGAGCAAAAAGTTTCCATAATCTTGTAGGGAAAAATAAAAAAAAACCGAATCGGTGCATTTCAAAAGGCGTTTGCAAAGATAAACAAGCAGGTTGCTTGCTCAGTCTTACATCTCCTGCCACGTTCCTTCGGCCGTTCAGCAAATTCTGTTTGATCAATGAAGCTGCTTTTGCTACGGGGCACAAAATAAGTGGCATAAAGAAATGGAGAGGAAAAACGCACTGCCTTTAAAGATAAGCAGAACTGTCTTCTGCAGCTTAAGCAGTTAACAATGGCTGCGTCCACTTCTTTGCTCCGGGGCACTTACCTGGTTATTGATTAGGTACTTTGTGTGTGCTTTTGGCTTTCTCACCTCCCAGCTGCCGTTTGGATTTTATCGGATTCTTGCATTTAAAATGACAAGCAGGTACTTTGAGTTGGCGTTGGCTCCTTAAATATGTGCTGCATCTTCGTGTGTCACGCCAGCACGAGCCAAGCCCATCAGAAGCTGCTAGATAATAGGCAATTACTGTTCTTAAACAGACGAGGCATTCACTAGGAGAATGGGCTGCATCTTAAGTCATCCATAAATTCTCTCGTAGTGCTTCTGTTAATACGTGTTTCTGCGCTCCTTATCAAACCAGTGCCTTCCCTTGGCCAGACCTTCCCATGGGGCAGGTGCTTTGCCATGGTGCTGTCAATGGCACTGTGGGTTCCACCACCACCACCCTCCCTCCTGAGCCGTTCTGCTCTCCGGGAGAATGGGACCGCACAACTGACGTCTCATTAAATTTATTTCTGAAATATTATCATTTTCTTTTTCCCTGTATTTTCTCCCTGTTAAACAAAAATCCTTTGGAGAACACAAGTCATTTGTTACCGTAACAACCCCTCTCCTCCAGCACTGATGCTTTGCCCCCCTGGAGTGTTGGCCATGGGGCACGGTGTGTACATCCGAGCCCTGCAGCACCGCAGCCTTTGGTCTGAGCTTTGGATAAGGATTTACACCGCCCAATGCATGGGAATGGGGATAGGGCCGCCACGAATTTCCATGTTCTGGATTTGCATTCATCCTTCAGCAGTGAGGATCAACAGAGCTCTCCCACCCTGTGCTGGTGCTGGTGGCAGGGGTCCTGTGCTCCCTTCCCATCTTCCTCCTCCAAAGCACTAAGCCAACTCATCTGCCCAGCGTGCTGCCAGCTCCTTACCGATAGCTTAATCCTGATTGCACAAGATCCTTCACTGCTGGCAGCTCTGGAATTTTTTTTTATTGCACTGAAAGCTCCCTGGATCTCAGAGGGAAAATACTGCTCCAAGAGCCTCCATTTGCACATAGCTGGTGCGAGGCTGTTAATGTTGCTGTCTATTATAAATTCTCCGTCCTGCCTCTGGAACCTTGCTGTGCCATGATATAACCTTGTTATGTTAACATGAAAATTAAACACAAGAGATGAATCTGCTAAATTGGATTCACCGACGTAGATCAAAGTCACTCCGGCACCAGCACTGGGGCTGAAGGCACATCGGCCCCGTGGAGGGAGCTCTGAGCAGCCTCTCGGAGAGGAATTTGGGACAATTCCATGTCAATGGCCATTTACAGCTGAAGGCTGAGTGCTGCTCGAGGAGTTCGACAGAAGTGAAATGAAATCTTATTGCAGTGGAATGGAAGAGGCGCAGGGAACCCCCATATTCCCTTCCCAGCTCTTTGGGTCTGATAGTAGGCAGCACAGCACGACCCACCCGAAATCCAGCACCGTGATCCTGTGGCTCATCCATGGAGGAAGGCAAGGAGCTGCCTGTCAGGGGAACGGGGAGCAAATGCTGCCGGATAATTACCATGCGTGCTAATTCCCATTCTTCCTTTCCACGCAAGACTGAGTTATTTATTAAATAGCCTCGCTCCATCCGGCTCCTTGCCCTCTTAGCATTCACTTTCTGAAAATCTTGCTGCGATGTGGCCGGTGCCAGGGTGGGAACACAAAAATAGCTCGCACGCTTGAACGCTGAGTGGGGGAACATTTGGAATTGCAAAATTAACCAACAACCGAGCGCGTTTGGAATGGAAAATGTGATGTGAAATTGAAACCTTGGTTGATTGCATCCACAAGCCGCCGTGCTGGGAAGGGAGACAACCTCTGGTGATTTGTGCAGCCCGGCAGCGCTGCGCGGGCTTGGAAGGATCCCAGGGAGAGGATTGGAGATGCACTCTCAGCCTGAGAATTGTTCTGCAGAGAACTCTGAGCGGTTCCGCACCGCAGGATCAACCCAATGCATCCCAGTGAAGCGTTCAGGATTTTGTCTTTGGGGTTGTTCCAGAGTCTCTTCAAGTCTATGAGAAGTTTCTCAATCCCGAGCCCGTGGGCTTAACTTTTAAATCCTGCTTTTCAGTTCTCCTTCTGCTGCTCGTGCAGGTCATAGGAACCCATAGGGACCACAGAGTGTCCTTGGTACCGTGCCCCAGCATCATCTGGCAGCACTGGGAGGTCCCACTCACCCCACTCACCCCATTGGGTCACTGTTGACTCATGGCAGAGTGTTTTTTTTCAGAAATTAAAGCCATCTATAGAAGTGCTGCCCTACCTTGGTGAATATCCATTACACTATTTGACTTCATTAGGTCTATAAATGAAATTAAAACGCAGTTAAAATGGATTTCTTAAATGGACTTGTAAAAGCTTTTGATGGACGAAGCACTTTATTCCTCCAACTCTTTTTACGGCATCCATTCGCACTTCTCCTTTCACCGCCAACTTTTAATGACTTCACTTCTTTCACAGCGGATCCATTCTTGGTGCCCACAGAGGCTCTGCATGGCCGAGGGACCAACCCTGGTGCCGCCCCTCTGGGATGGCCCTTTGCAACACACCGGATTGTGTTATTACCAGTACATTAAGTGCTATACCATACCACACCATATACTACATAACTGACACACTAACCACTGTACCATTCCATACAACACATTGGGGTGGCACAGGGATGATCCCACTTCTGGGCAGAAGGCGATGTCCCAATGCCCGGCGCTGAAATAAAGATGATGGAGGAGATATTCCAGCCTCTTCTTTTTTCCCCTCTCCTCGGTAAATGTCACGCTTCAGGAGAGTATAGCCAAGAAAAGTTCAAAGTAATAATATCAGAAATCTGCTTCTCTTTTCCTTTTGACATTTTATTGTGATATGAAATAGCAGGGGATAAAAGCTCTAATGGGGATATTTGGTTCTTCTTTTCAGTGAGCATTTTAAATGCGGGCTGGTTATGACTCACATTTATTATGATATATGCAAATCTTTAAGGACCTCATTCACAAAGCCAAGGCAGCTACAGACACTTGTATGGAATTTACTGGATGTGAGGAAAAGCCAAAGGGATTATCACTTCTGCCCAGTCCCTGCTCTCACCGGACCTGCAACCTTTATGCCAGCAGCATGGATCTCATGCTCTGCCCAGTTCTCCAGCCTGTGCTGGATGGGGGGACTGCAGGGCTGGCAGTGGGGATGGGGACAAGGACAGAGCCACCACTCTATATCTGCCACAGCCATTGCCCTCCTACACGATGACCCAGTGAGCGACCTCGTGACAAAACACTCTCCACTCCTTCCACTTTGCTTTCATGCTTTTCGGTAAGAGCAAAGAGCTGCTCCCCACATCCACTTTTCACAAACCAAAAACCCAAACTTCTCCTCCGCAGACTGCTTTGATCGTATTTCTGTGTTGACTTCAAACCAGAAATTTCAAGTGGATAAACAATGGCGAGCAACCAGGCTATAAAATACAACTTTAATAATATTTAGCTGGTAATGGGCACGGAGTCTTGTTGATTTGTGATGGAGAAAAGAGGGTTGTTTTAAAAAAAAATAATAAAAACCTCATTCCACATTGAATCCTATCCTAATTAGAAGCTATTATTGCTCTCCAACAAATAATCTTCTGAACTAAGTCCATTCCGCAGAGAGTGATCAAAGGGTGATTTAATTAAATTTTCATGTTTAATTTTCCTTTTTCCTTTCTGCCATTCCACTTCTTCCCCCCACAGCTTCTCGTGGAGCAGGGATGGCACCGGGCAGGGGGGGCTCTGCTCAGCACCACGATCCCTGGCTGGAGGGAGATGCATTCTCAATGGCATCTTGATCTTCATTTTCTGGTCCGTGGCCAGCTTAAATGCTACACTTAATTTAGAGCAATAACACTTAAATTATGAATTGTCTGCTGTAACTATAAATTATACATTTTGGAGATGAATATTCAGGTCCTCATCCCCAGCAGCAGATGTGATGTGGAGAGGTTGGCGGGCAGATGTGGCTTGAAGCCATGGTTTGGGTTGGGTTTCCCAGATGCTGTGGGAGCCCTGGGGATGTGAGATGAGGCTGTGGGTCCCACACTGCTGGGGGATCCCACTGGGAGCTGAGGACCCTGCCCAGGTCAGTGCTGTTGTGCTTTGTCTGAGTTTGTCTCTCTGAGTCTCCAAGGGACTGAGTTCTGTTTTTGCAGAAGTTGTGTTCGAATCATAGAGTCACAGAATTGCTCAGGTTGGAAAAGACCTTAAAGATCATCAAGTCCAACTGCAACCTAACCAAAGCTGGGGAATTTGCACGGAGCCACGTCTTGATGATTGGACCAGATGACGTTAGTGGTCTTTCCAACCATAATGATTGTATGATTCTGTGATTCCATGGCTGTGCACACACTGGAAGAACAAAAACCACGTGTGTTGTATTGCCTGGTCGCCACGATGAACCAGGGCACATTAGATGTGTGCCTATCCCAAGGTCCTCAGGTTGAGTTGGAACCTCTCCACAAACACAGAATCACTCAAAGCCCAATGCAAACATGGCTGTGAACATTCCCAGGCAGAAAAAACAGCCAGCGCCCAGCCCACGTTGGGCATTGGGCTGCAGGGCTCGGAGCACCTCTTCCACGGAATCAGCTCCCCAGGGAGGTGGTTGAGTCGCCATCCCTGAATGTGTTCAGAAACCATTTGGATGTGGTGCTCAGGGACATGATTTCGCACAGGGTTGCTAGGGTAGTATGGTTGGACTCGATGATCTTTAAGGTCTTTTCCAGCCTGAGCAGTTCTGTGATTCTACTCAAGAGGTGCCCACTTGGGGGGATAACACAGCACAGAGAATCCCCTCGCTCCGCAGCCCGACGGTACTGAAGAATTCATCAAAGTGACACGGCTACAAAAGGCACATGTCGTCACTGCACCATTCCCTTGCCACTCGCTGGAAGATAATGCCCGTGCTGAGCTGCATTTGATCTGTTTCAATTCGTTTCTAATTTTCAATGTGTTAGTAAAACTCCGGCACTAAGAGGAAAAAAAACCCTGCCAAATACTTTCTAAAACTCCCGTTCTGCTGAAAGCGCTCCTGCTATGAATACACAATATCTCCTGTAGCAACTGGTAAGTTAGCATGCACTTAGAAAAGACACATTTACATACAAATGTGATCTCAGCCCCGTATCTACATAGATGGAGTTCTTTCTTCCAACTGCTGATTGATTCCCATCTTGGTGTGGGTGCGCACACTGAGACGTAAGGTTGGCATGCATCTGTGTCGTATGGCTGCGTTCAAGGGATGAGGCTTAATCCTGCACAGAACCCCCAGTGGTGACATGAACGGAGCTGCCCTTTGTTCTACCCACCACCAATGCCAAAAGGGGAAAGATCAGCAGAACTCATCACGCCCTGCCCACACCAGCTCCGTTCCCACCATAGCAGCCACTGCAAATTCAGAAGATAAAGCGCTTTGTAGAATTTCAGCTTCGACAAAAATACTTATCTGGTTAAAAAAGAAATTATTTTTAGCTTTGCTTTTTCATTTAAAAATGAAGAATTCCCCTCAGATTCCTCAATAATGAATTGCAGAGAAAGTTTCTCTCCAGTTCAGCTGAATGATGCTCATCCAAGGGGGTGGAAAATTACTGAAAACTATAATAGTAAGTAACAAAAAAAGTCTTAAATTCAACCTTTATGGAGTTTTAATCATTTCAAGCGTGATTCATTTCACATGCAAATCCTGCCTCATGCTCTCTGTGCGACTAAAAACCACTTCAAACTATTTTCACACAAAACCATTTCAGGAGAAGGCAGAGATTCAGATCGTAACCAAAGGGAATCCTGAATTCTAATTTCGCTTTGACATCTGGGATTCCTTTTGTGAGGGCAAAAATTGGTAGGCGCATTTGATAGCGTCCTCAGATGTCGCTCCTTTCTATCCGGCAGGTGGGTCAAGACAGGTCTCAGCAATAGCATTCATTTATTTAATCTCAGTGATAGCATTAGTTGGGCACTAATAATGGCACTTAGCCCTCCGTACAGTGCGTAAGCTTCCAAAGCATTCTGCAGACATTCTTAATCTTGTTACTGGCAAACTCAGCAGTGAGCTGGTTCCATTCAGCTCCCAATGAAAACAAAAATAAGAAGCGCAGCACTGCCTGCAGCTGGCTCAGGGCTGGGAAACCGTGGCCACTGCTTCACCACCATGGCCATCAGTCCATCCATCCATCAGTCCATCAGTCCATCACCATGCCCTGGGCATCCTGCTGAGCTCACAGCCCTGCAGAGTGGTGCAGCACAGACATGCCCATGGGAATGGGAACAAACAGCCGTAAGAAATGCTGCCGGGAGGGCTGTGCTCGAGGCACACTGCTTCTCAGTGACCCATTTTAGAGCAGCGCTGATTTCCAACACGGCTCTGACTGCGTTGCTCTGATCTGCAGCACAGGGATGCCCCTGGAAGCAGAGCACGGCAGCTGTCCTGCTGCCAACACGAGCTGCATCCAGTTCAGTGCAAAGCATGAACATTTTGATCAAAGAGGTTTTTATCAAAGAGGTTTTTCACCAATTTTCAGGTTTGCAACCGTTATTTTTTCATTAGCAAAAAGCCCCTGCTCCAAATACCAAAGGGGGATATGAGAGGTTGTCCAGTTCTTATGAGCTCACCTTTCTTGCTTTGGTTTTACTTTAACCTGGGCACTCTCCTTGGTGTTCAGCACTTCTTTCCACCAGTGGATAAATACAGCACCACGTATTTACCGGATCAATAGAGTCCTAATGAAGTGTACGTTGTCCTGTGATAAATGAGCGGTCAGAGGTGACCACTGGGTCAGATTGCATTGAGCGAGCTGTTTGCAACAGGCGTGTCACCCAACCTCAACTTCAACCAAAACAGACATCAAATATTTATTAAGACACTCTTAATTAGAATGGGCTTAAGAAGAAAAGTGGAATAAAGCTCCTTAGCAATGTCATTAGATGCGGGCTGTATAAACTGAACAGATTGTGCTCACTGAGACTCAGAGTTTGGCGCTGGGGTTGATGTCAATATTGGTTTCCTCTGCAGGACGACGTGCTCCAATTGGATCCCAGTGCACAGAGCCCACTGCCCCCAGCCCAGCTCAGCTCCCACCACCACAGCGCTCCGTAGGCTGCACTCCCTGCTCTGGGCTCTGCTCCTAATTGGGAACAGCTCCTCGGAAGGAGATAAAATATTTAAAAACAAGTATTTAAAAGGGAAAGTCAGCCTTTATTAAAATGACTTCATCGTTTTGAGCGGATGCCTTCAAGTACTCTTTTGTAATTCATCCTTATAGATATAAAATTATCATCTGAAGGAAGACTGTTAATAAAACTGACACTTCCCCATCAGTCAACTTAATTCACAATATAACACTTTCCAAATCCAATTACGTCTGTCTGATGACTGACGTTCACTTCGGCGGTATTGTTCATGTAGAAAAGTGGCTACAAAAAAAAAACACAGAGGCGAGGAACGCATTGCATGTGACATTGTTTTCAGTGGGACCCAGTGCTGCTGCAGTGCAAAAGGACAACAGCAAAAGCACCACTGCTGCTCCAGGACCCGAATGGATGCGGTGCAAATCCCCAGCATGGGTGGCAGCCCCAGGCACAGCATTGCTGCTCCGTGTGCTCCCAGTGCTGAAGGCTCTTTGCACCCACACTGCACATTTTCCCACGAATTTTTGTACATCCACTTGATTTTTCAGTACGTGATCAAGTGGTTTACAAGCTCAGACCCCTCCTCGTGCACAATACAGGCTGGACCTCTGCGGCCTCAGACTTCATTCCACTCGAGGTGTTATTCATTCAAAAAGCTTGAAGTGGCAGCACAAGAGGAACCGATGTAAATTTTGCACTTAAACTATTTATTGGATGCCAAAAGCACTGGCTCACCTGTGGCTGTTACTTCTCATCCTGCTTTTCTACCTTCTGCTGCCTTAAGGTTTTTTTGGTTAATATCTGGATTTAAAACAAGAAAACTGGATTCCTGTGTGAGGAATGGGAGCAGGTCGTGGTGGGGCAGGGCTGTGTGGCTGGGGGTGGGCAGTGGGCACTGGGCTGAGCCTGAACCTCCCTGAGGATGCAAGAGGGAATAAATCCTGATCGAGGAGAACATGATTGGAACAGAGGCAGCACCACAGCAGTTACTGCATGGCAACCATTGCCAGGGAGACCAAGCTCTCACTGCTGTGCTCTGGGTACCTCCATCAGGGAAAAGCATTTAGGCCAGGATGCTCCTAATCGCCTTTGTCTTTGTGCTTTACTGTGCCCTTCCCATTCCTTCCCAGAGGGGTTCTTCTGCAGATTCCCATTGGCACCACAGTGAGGTCTCCTGGGGACAGCACGGCACTGCACGATGTTTTCTCGGTGCCTGGAAATGGATGTGCATGTCATTGTGCACGGGATTCACTCCATTGCCTGCAATGGGTGCCCCTCTTCCCGCAGCCACACAATTGGAGTATTCTTCTTTGTTAACTAGGGTTATTTGTTTAAAGACAAAAATATCTTCTGATTATCGCAAGGAGCAGCACTTCAGCTCTTTACCGCTCTTTGGGGATACGATTTGCTCGTCATTTCACATTTTATTCTCTTTTATTGGCTGCAGGGTGGTTAAAAAGAGAATGAGGTATATTTATCATGTGCACAGGAAATCCACCAATATAACTGTGCCTGGATGCAGTGTGGGAAGGTGGGGACGGTGGGGTTCTGCTGGTGCCCCAAAATGGGCGGTCCCCAACAACCTGAGGAGATCTTATTTCATTCATTTTCAGCTATTATTGATGTCCCCCAAACCATTTCTTTTCCATCTCATGATTATAACGGGGCTGAAGAATCCTCGCTCACCAGAAAGCAGCTAACCAGGCTCCGTCACCAGGACTGCAGGAACGGAAAGGAAACATAGAATATCCCAAACTGGAAGGGACCCGTTGAGTCCAGCTCAGAAAGAGTTTGCTCCAGGTGGTGTTGCCCAGCATGGAACAACCATCCCACATCAGCGGAGTAACAAAGGTTGCTGTTTGTCATCCCTCCAGCAGCACACGGGCACTGTGTAGCAGCATTTGGATGCCAGTAGCAATGCTGTCCCTCCAAATGTCACTGGGTCTGAGGGACAGGAGGGTCTCGTGTCCCCTTCTGTGCCCTAAAAACCTGCAGCAGTGTGGGCTGGGGCTGAGCTGCCCTTGGCTGCCTTTGCCCCAGGTGCAGAAAACGTGAACATTGAGAGAACAGACAGACATCCATCATCTGCAGCTCCCTGAGAATGGAGGAAGAGGTGCAGCCTGCCTCTCCATGCCCTTCAGCTCCAGGCATTAATAATTCACATCAGTGCAGCCAGGTGTTGCCTGGGAATGAGAAGCCAGAGCATCACCTGCCACACATGCAGAGAGCACAGCCACGGCTCCACCAGCACCCTCCTCTTGTTTTTCCCTGCTGCATGTCAGCAAAGAGTGATTTGCAAGCAGCAGAGAGCCTCATCAATCAGGTGTGCTCGAAGAACCAAACCATGTTTCTATTTTAGCAGTTTCTGTCCCCTGCAAGCTCACGCTGGGCACAGGGTGGGAGCCCCAACACCACGGGAGCAGCGGTCACCTTGGGGCCACCAGGGTCAGCGTGAGGCTGGTGCCACTGAGTGTTGCACAGAGCAGGGTTTTGCTACCTGCACTCGGGAACCTCCAGCAATGGCCGTGCCTCCAAGCACAGAAGCTTAGCACAGCCGTCAGTCCCAGGGCTTCATTTGCTTGGAAAAGGCTGCAGTGACAGTAGGGGTCTGGAGCACACAAGTTAGAGGGATGGCTCAAAGAGCTGGGCTCGTTTGTCTTTTTGCCACGCTGAAAACACGTATCTATAAATGCACTTTGGCTTTTTTTCTCCAAGGTTGCAATTGTTGCTCCCAGCACAGGGATGTAACACCTTTGGATGGCTCTGCCCAGCCCTGGAGTGCTGCAGGAAAGAGAATGCCATGCAGTCATCATGGAAACTGAAGGTCCATCCACGTGGCAGAGCTGGGAGAGCAGTGGGACTGGGCCATAGACTGCTCACAAGATCTCCGTGCTTAAATGGGAAATGCTCTGTAGGGTCCACAGATTTAGATTGCTGGAAGAAATTGCTCCAGGTAAGGATCCAGTCTCTGAGCTGATTAGAAATAGCCTCGCTTTAAAACAACATCCCTTCCAGCCAGAGGACTTGAAGCCCCAGCTCACCTGGCAGCAGGAGCTGCGTGGTGCTTCTGATGCCAGAGGGCACGTGGTTATCGCGGTGGGCGCCGCTCAACATTCTCATCATCAATCAGCATTTTCACTGTATGTACTACTTTCTATTTGTTCTTTAAAGAAACCCGAAGCAGCGTGGCTGAGCTGACTTAAAAACGCACTGAGGTTGAAACAAAAGGAAGAAACCCGGTGCTCTGTGGATTCACAGAGCTATAAGAAATCCACGTGTGATGTCCCATTTTCCAAAATAGTGCCCCTATCAATGGCCTGAAGTTTGAAACCAGCAACTGATATAACATGCAGCACAGATGTGACAAACAGGAGAAAACCGGCTATCTATCACAGCAGTTCCTGAAGCCTCGCAATAAAACAAAATGCCAGATGGAATTAGAAACCGCTGCCAGCGCTCAGAGCCCACTGCGAAGCTGCTGCTTGGATGCCAACCCTGGGGCTCGTGCTGACCTCCAGCCACGGGTCACCCCATGCTGTGGGTCTGGTGGCAACGCCATCCGAAGGGCAGCATTCACCTCCTTGGGGCAGGAGCTCCAAGGAAGCCCAGCAATGGGGTAACCACGCTTTGAAGAACCACGGGCTGAGGGCTGCTCCAACCACCTGCTGTGAGCAGGACTTTCCTCCCTGCTGCTCTCCTGTCTGCATCCCACCACGTGCCCCGGGATGAGCAGCTGGCCCAGCAGAGAGCTGCTCACCTTGTGTGCAAACCCTCATCTGTTGCTGGGAGGAAGCTCGTGTTTGAGGAGGGGCTGCTGCAGCTTTTCGGAAGTCTGAGCACTGAGAGCTGTTTTTTTCTCTTCTTCCTTTTCCGTTGTTCATCTGAAAGAGTTCACTTTGCTAAAATGTGAATCCATCAGGACCATATGCTCCCAGCTATGCTGCAGGCACCCAGGACTAATTCAGATCTTGTGCCTGTCTTCGGGCCATCTGCTGACAGGATCGCACGAGACAATGTGTCATTACGGGCTGAAATTTGCATAGATGCTTTGAGGAGCTGCGCCCAGCCCCAGCCACATGAGCCACAATGAACATCCTCGAGTTGCCACGAACCCCCCTGTGCTGCAGGGAGGTGGCACGAGGATCCAGTGATGCCCAAAGCCAATGCCATCCCCATCTGTCCTCTGTCCCATCCTCCTCATTGCTCTGATCCGTGGCTGGATGTGCAGGACAAGGCCAGCCCACTGCGGGTGGTTAGCACATGAATCCTCCCAGCTGTGACAACAGAGCCTTAACTAAGCCCATCAATAAGGGATGGCACAGCCCTGAGGCCTCTCTATCAGTGGGCGAGGAGGAGATGGCAGCAGGAGATAATGGATGGTGAGACTGGGGCTGGGAAGCCCAGCAGCACTCCTCCTGCAGTGCATTTCCAGAGCTTGCACCTCAGCTCCAACACTGCAGCAGCCCCATCCCCAGGGCATCTCCGACAGCATCCCAAAGCCGGGCAGCGTTTGGGGCCAGATCCTTCCCCAGCCCTTCCCAGCAGCGCCAGCAGCAGCCGCCTCCTGCAGCCACAATAGTCCCTGATGATAATTACAGGCTGTGCAGCAGCTCTGTTGTTCCATGGGGCTGGGGTTTTTTTGGTAGCAATAGGTGCTGTTTAAGTACTTGAAAGAATGGCACTTAGCAGATGTCTTGGGGTAAATGGTAGGTTAAGCGATACCAAGAACACCAGCGAAATGAGCGCTAATTTACACTCACATGATTCAATTTGCATGGTTAATTCTATTTAAAGCAAACATCCAGCACGCGCCGGAGTTCCGAAAGCACCGCGACTCTCATTTCATCTCCTTTGCAACGCTTTGGAGAGCAAAATGCTGGGGATAACAAACATTTCTGTGCCGTGGGAGCAAAGTTTTGTAAACACATTTCCTCTGGATGGCGCCGGGTCCACCTGATAGCATCACTGAGTGCACCAAAGCCGCCCGCCGCCGAGATTAAAGGGATGTCCTTCAGCTATGGCAATTGCATCGAGGCTTTGTGCACGCTGAGGAAGCTGGCAGACGGCTCTGACCGAGCAGAACACATTTTGCTTTGGAACGTGCAGATACTGGAAAATGGAAGATGGAGATTTTTATTTTTATTTTTATTTTTTGCTTTGAAGCAATCAGCATTGCTTATTGGTTTGATTAATAAGCATTTGTTACCGTTCTTCAGGTTCCGTAGGAAACGGGAGGCCTGTAAATGGCCTGGATGAGCAAAAAGCACAAAATACCTCAGACATAATACGCCAAATGTAAATAATATTTATGGCTCATTAAAGCATTGATGCTCTGCGTGCATTGGAGTACACGCAGCGGGGAGCCGGAGGAGCGAGAGGTTGGCTCATTATTTCTTTTCAACCTGAAAAATGCGAAAATAAAATACAGAAAAAAACATTTCCAAGCCACGTCCTAAAGAAGAGCATTCATACTGGAATCAGCTGTGGCTTTCCCTTCACAGGGAATGGATGAAGCACTGTGTCACCCACGGGCTGAGCCCCGCCGTGACCTGGGAACTGCGGGCGCTCAGCAGCAATGATCAGAGGAAATATTTCACAAACAACGAACGGGGCTGAGATTTCTCCAACAGAGAACAAATTTGTAAGACTGCAAGCTGGTGTCTGGACTATTTGTGAGCAGTAAAAGGAACTAAATTTGACAAATGAAGTGCCTGCTGCAAAGCAGCTCGCACGGCTTGAGTAACTACCCAGTAATGCCAAGGCTCGTGCAAATTGCTAGGTAACTACGCTGAAGAGAGCCAAAAATAATCCTTCCTGTGACTTGCTCTGACAGCGTTTGGAAGAGTGAAATAACAGGGTTTCAATACGGAGCGGCGTGGCGCCGGCTCTCTGGAGCGATGCGCAGCCGGTGACGTGGGATGGAGATGGGCTCCAACGCTTCCCAAATGGAGCAACCCCAACAACCCGTGAGGAGTGCATTGGAAGCACTGGGCGTAAATGCTCAGCTGTCTTCCAGGTGCTTCCCCAGAAATGTTGCAATGTTATCGGGGAAGTTTAAGAAATATCCTGATCAAATCGGAAAGGCCCCACAAATTGCAAAGTTAGAATTTCCTGGGATGAAAAATGAAGCTATTTTGTACCCTGTCAGCAGAATGTAAATGAATGAGTGGAATGAATTAGTGCACGATAAACTTTTAAAAAGTCAAGTTGCCATTTAAAACAGCAGTGAGACCTCTGGAATGATTTAAGATTAAAAAAAATAATAGCACTACTCTAACGCCATTCAATTATGGCCTGCACAGCAAACCATAAATATCCTTTACCGCCCTCTGGGATATGACATCTTTGCTCTGCTGCACTCAGAGCTGTGCCCCCAATGGCAGCTCCTCCTCTCTCTGTCCCACAGAGCTCCCATCTCCATCCCCAGGGCTGTCCCCATATCGCAGCCTGGTGCCACCGAGGTGCCGAAGAGCCCCCCGTGCCCTCACACGTCCCTAATCCCACTGAGCTCCTCTCTCTGCATAACCGCTCTTGCTAGAGCCAAGCAGCCCTTCTTCACGCCCCGTTCTCCTCCACAAACAGCTGATTTATTCTGTTTATAAACTCCAGAGATTGTTTAATCCATGTGAAACCACGTTGTTTCTGCCAGGGTTGCTCCAGAGCTGCTCACGCTTTCATTCTGGCTGCAGCCGTGCTCTCCCGCAGGGCTCCGGGTGCAGCAGTGCCCACTCAGCGGCTCCCACAGCTGCTGCATCTCTGATGCTGCCAAGAGAGGGGCTGCCAACGCTCCAGGGCTGGGATTGGTGCTGGGGCTCCAGCTGAAGCAGCTGTCCTTGCAGCCATAGACCATTCATGGATGAGGCATCAGCAGACGCAGGGAGGTGCACTGGGATGGACTCCTGACGTGCCCTATTGCCTGCTCATCAACCCCAAGCACAACCGTCAGCATGATGAGGTTCCCCACAAAGGCAGAGGGCACGCACCCAGTGCCCACACAAGTCCACCAGGAGAGATTTCATTGCCATTGCTTCGTGCTGTGCTGAGCAGAGTATTGGCACAGTGAGATTTCCCCTCTGCACAGTGAGATGGGCCACAGCCTCCCGACGAGCATCGAATAATAATTTGTTTTGTTTTGTTTTCAGTAAGCCACAGTGACTCTGCTGATGCGAGTGATTAATTTGGCTCTTTCCTGTTATATTGGTTGATATTTGTGTCATCCGGGGCCTCCTCCTTTCACTGGGCTGGGAGCAAGCAAAAGCATTGCAGCCAGGAGGGGAACAGCTCAGCACCCCCTCCCCACACCTCAGCCATGCTGGGCTGGGCTGTTGCCCATCAGACGCTGTTATTGTACCCAGGAGCGCAGCCCCGTGCCCCACGTCAGGCAGCACCGCGACGCACTGAGCAGGAGCACAGCAGGAGGGGGATGAGTCACCCAGGGAAAATTCTGATCTCGTGGCTGCACGGAATTGGCACAGACACTAAAATGTAGTGGTGTGGGTAGGCGGGCGTAGAAGTGTCTCCGTGCACGGTTGGAGTTTGGGTCTCTCTGCACCCTGACGCACGTCTCCGCCGTGCGCACGGCACAGCTGCCTCACAGCTCTGGGATGTTTCAGTCCCACAGTGTGTGCTGCTCTGCCTTTATCAGGGCAGAGGGCTCAGCACCCTCCTCTGCGCTGCGCCTTTGGGTGCATTCAGCACAAAGGCAGAGGACTCTTCCATCACGACCGCGTGCTCTGGGGAGGATGAGGCGCAGAGATTTCATACCGCCGAGCACAAATGATGTTATGAGTGGGTAATTGCAGAATTCATTTTTAGATAGCGCTACAAATGTAGCTATTAACATCAGCTCCCATCTCTCCTGAGTGATTTACCTGTTTCATTTTATGCAGTGAATTAAACACCAAAATATCCATCGTCTACACAGATTCTGCTATCGATTGGCGTGAGATGCGCAGCATCAGTCACTCCCGCGGCCACACCACCTGCCCGCTTTGGTGACATGCAGGATTAGCCACAGAAGAATAAAGGCAGCAGCTCGGGGAGAAATGTCTGCAGGTCAGTCGCTGCTGCTGGGATATCCAGCTCCACAGGTGCTCATCTGTCTCCAGAACATCGAAATGTCAGCCTGTGGGTAATTATTTGAAGAATGAGACACTTTATTGTCTAATTCATGACATGTCTTATAGCATGCCTAAGACATTAATGTTCTTCTAAATCATCGCTGGGTATAATATTTTGCCACTGGTATCAAGCATAATCTTCATGTTGGATATGCTTCTGTTATCCAACAGTACTCTGTAAAATTACAGTGACACTAATGCTTACCTCCCTTATTGAATGGAAAAATCAAATTACAGATGAAGCACCATTGATTTTGTCATGGGCTCCAAGGTGGCAGGGAGTCAACTGACCTTTATCGGAAGGGAAAAAAAAAAGGTGGAGGTGTTTCTGTCACTTTTCATCGTCCTCCTGGTGCGTATTGTCACTCCTTCTGGGGCTGACAGCCTCACCGACTTTGTTGGGGATGGTTTCCTTCAGCAGGGGTGAGATGCACAGCAGTGCCTCGTGCCCAGTGACACGTTTGGCCCTTTAAACAAAACACGTCCACGCTGCAGTTTTATGAGCAGGCTTCCCTGCCTCCTTCGTGCAGCGTGATTTAGAAAGCCAGACATGCTAATTCATCGCTAAGCCCTGCAAGTGGAAGCTGCTGCTATCGTTTATCAGCCCTCTTATAGAGCTTGAATAATCTTCTACATGCATCATTACTTTGTTGAGGCTATTCTTGAGAAATTCATAGTAAAATGCAGCAAGAAAGGATAGCATCATTATCAGGATTTGCTCCACTCAACAGACAAACTTTCCCCTTATTACAAATGGAAAACGCTTTTTTCCTCCCCATAAATGCCCTGAGGCTGTACACATCTGATTAAAGATGGAACCACTGCTGAAGGATTTGTGCAGCGTGCTGTCCCAGCACACGGACACCAGCACCGCGCGCCCATCAGTGCCACAGCAGAGCCTAACGTGAGCAGCCCAGTGGGGCAGCAGCAGCGTGCCATGCAGGAGAGCTCCCTCGTGAGATCCACTGAGCTTGGGCATGTCCCCTCGCCACCTCCATCCACGTGTCACCATGCCCACCCCTCTGTCCCACATCTCCTCCAGCCTCGACCTCAGCGTGTCCCTTCTCTCGCTTTCTGGAGCACCTGGGGAGGAGGTGGGCTCTTGCTGGTGCCTCCCATTGTTCCTGCAGCAGAAAGGATCACCTCTGAGCCTGCTGCCAGCACTAATGTCTCAAACACTCAACTTTGGCAGCATGTGGTTTTCTCCTCCGAGCTCCCCTCCCTTCTCCAACGTGCAGAACAAGGCTGCTCATTAAGTGGAGGGCAGCTTTATCACACTGATTACATTAACCTAATAGCACCTGCACAAAGCAACCACAAAAAAAAATGTTCTTTTTTTTTTTAAAGCAAAGACCTGATCTATGAAGTATTGATTAAATTCAAGGATTAAATTAAGCAGTGACTGAATGAAGTGCAAGGACTTGCAAGACAGTCTATATGCAGAGCATTGACGACAATGGCCATAGGGGAAATACAAAAGGCTTTGGAACTCAGCAGAAATGAGGCAGTACCACGTCCTTCAGAGAGCGAGAAGGGGAAAACGCACACAGCCAAAAGGCAAAGCACACAGCCTGCATCCTGCTGAGCTTCAACTCCCACTGACGGTGGGGAACTGGGAACACATTTCCACGGGTGGATGTGAATGAGCACCGCGCTGCACAGCACGGAGTCACGGTCCCAAAGCCCTGAGATAGGGGTGGTGTGGGAAGCTGTGTGTGCCTTCCATGCCGTGCCGTTGTAAGCTGTTAAAGGGATTTCTCCGTGGTGATCCTGAGAAATTGTTGCTCCTATTTTCCTCCCTCTCTGAGAGATTTCTGATCCTGCATCAGAGAGGAAAGTTGCATCATCTGGATATGCAGTAAGCTGCTTGTTGTGGTTGTCAACTCCTTCTCATTTCCTTCAGATTGGCTCAGCTTTACTTAGATAAAATTGTCACCAGAACAAAGACAAAAAAGAATCTTTTCAGCTGGCATAAGTTGGCAGATCCCAACTAAGTCAATTAATTGACTTCAGTTTGTATTTTCCAAGTATCTCGCTGAAAGCCGTAACATCCAGGCTGAGGCATTCTCCAAGAACCCATCATTTCCAATAAAGCCAAGATCAAGGCATGTTTTAGCTCCAGGAGGAAATGAGCACTGCCCTCCCCATGCTTTACAGCAAGCGGCAGTGGATGCACGAGCAACAGGCGGGTTCTCCTGCACTCCCACCCTGCTCAAAGAACAGTTCATGGGGGAGCCATGGAAAGGCTGGACTGAGGAAGCCCTTTGGGCCAGCCGGCAGCTTTTTCATTCATCCCAAAAGACATCTGCAGTGTTACATTAATGCAAATGCAGAACCAAACGCTGGGCAGACCTTGGCTGCCACGCAAACCATCTCCCTCCGTGCAGAGGACGCATCTCCAGAGCTTTGCCTCCTGCTCCATGGGAGCTGCCACGTTCCAACCACACGGTGACGCGGCCAGGACAGTCACAAGAGGGAGACAGAGCCCATTCAGCACGGCCAGCAGCACCCAGAGCCTCCAGCACCCAGTGCTGCTGAGCACCCCGGGGAGCACCGCGTGGTGCACGGTGGGTGCAACCTGCACGCGTGGGAAGCCTGCAGAGACCACAGCACGCAGCCCAGCACCGTGCCCCAGCATCCTCCAGATGTGGGCCGGAGTGGGGACAGCTGTGACAGCAGGAAGAACGTCTTACATCTCTTTCTGTGGCTCATTACAGAGCCTCGTCCAAGATGGCACACATTATCAGCCCCAGCCCCGTTGTGATACAGATACCAGTTCATAATCTCGATTATTGGCCTGGAACCACATTCCTTTTTACCATGATTTGAAAGGAGAATAATGTTTTATACCAACTTCCCCTTTTTGTTTCGGGGGTATTAAGAAATGAAACATTAATGGAATGTGGAAAATGAGCCGAGTGTTCAGCCACTATTTAGCAAATTGTTCCTGTTCATCTCTGGGAGAGGAGGAAAAAAAAAAATAGGAGAAAGAATAAAACTGTGCCTAGAAACATACCATTTCCCCAGTGCATGCATGGCTGACAGCCACTAAGCACAAATGAATAAATATTTTATGTACTTTAATTTCCTCATCTACGAGCTTGATGTTCTGAGCCTTTCTTTGCTTTATTTTGCTACTTCATAAATGTTAAAAACGTTTATCCTCTTATTCTTTCCAACAAAAGTCAGACTTTTGCCAGTTTGTGCTCCTATTCCATTTTGCTTTCATCTCTTTATTAGCATAGCAAAATAGCACATCACCTGCAGTTTTCTGCCTTCAGTAATTTCTCCTTTCTATTTTTTTTCCCTCCTTCCTTCATTTTCTTATCACCTGTACTCCAATCTCTGTATTATTCAGGAAGCACAATGTTTGATTTTTCTTTTTTTTTTGTCCCAGCTGCTCATTGAACCCTACAGCCTATTGAGATGCAGCTTGCTGCCTCTTTTTTTTCCTTGTGTTTATTTCATTTCCCTTCTTATTACGATTATCTCCTCTCCCTTACTACACCATCGCAATCTTTCTCCCCCAATCCCCATCCTGCAGCAGTGCTGTTGGGATGCTCAGAGCCCGGCACTTTTCTCCACTCCGCATTTCTTCTGTTTTGCATTTCTCCTGTAAAAATACTTTCTGGAAAATTCCCACTTCTGTGTTTCTTCAGAAGAAGAGATCAGCATCCCTGTGTTATCTATGGGAACCACGAAGCTGCCATTCTCCTGGCTGGGGGGCAACTGAAGCCCCATCCCTCAGGGAGGGTCTCATCCCCAAAAGTGCCTGATCTCTCCCCTGTGCCTCCCACCCTCCGTGGAGGGCCACAAGGCACAGCACAGCATCCTTACGACCTCAGACTGCCCCAAAGGTCCCTCAGTGAGTGAGAGAGCCTCAGAGAGCTGTGGGGTGCTGAGACACACGGTGACAACAGGTACCCACGTCCCCATCACCACCAATCTCCAGCACTGCCACGCAGAACCACTGAAACCAGTGCCTTTCCTCTAGGGAGAGAAGTGCCAGAAGCCATAGGAAGCAGGAGCCCCTGCCACAAAATCAGTGATTTTTTGCTCTGAAATAGGTTGGTTTGACTCTACTCAATGTCACAAAGCCCCAGAGAATGGCACAGACATGCGCCAGGTGACCCACAGCATGGGGCATCCCTGCGATAGGGCAGCACACAGAGAGCAGCAATTAAAAGCTTAATCCTTCTTAAAAGGAGCCTTAGCAGAAGGGACACGGAGGTGAGGATGGATGCAGCTTTCCTGAGAGACAGGAAAGCAATAACAGAGAGCAGAGAAAGGTGAAAGCTAACAGGTATTAATCATAGACAGGGGTCAGTAAGAAGGCTTTGAGGTGAAGATAGATAAGTGAAAATGTCTCTTGAAATGTATAATTGGCAGGAATTTGGAGAACTACCAGCACCTGCTGTGTGCTGTAGCTCCAGTGTTGCATTATCCTTTCCTGGCAATTTACTAAATTTATTCTTCTTTGATTTCTAACAAAATTCAGAGCTCATCATCACCCGGTGGGTTATTTCCATTTGTCTGCTTAAGAAGTGATTTTAGAAAACCTCAGATACTTTTAATTAGCTTTAATTTTCTAAGCTCTTTTCCTCAACCTGTGATTACTGTTTAACTGAACTGTATCTATTGTCTTTACTCACTCCTGCGGGCTGAGAAACTCCAATTTCCTTGAAACCAGGCAACGTATCTGAAAATAATGGCAACTGGGAGTTGGGTTCTTGGAAATACCTTTTCTTTGCCCATCACAACAAATAATACTGGAAGGTGGGATGCAGAGCACCCACTTCTCAATGACGTTTAGCAGGGCTGTTCTCCAGGTAGGAGAGCTCTCATGGTGATGGATAGCAGACCACAGCAGTGCCCTGGGACCAATCCCAGGTACGAGCCTTGGGGTCATCAGGGCCAGGACAGCTCCCGGAGCTGTAGTGATGCTCAGAGCATTGCCTCTGACACAACCTAACAACACCTGGTGCACTCAGCACACGTGTACCAACGCTTAACGGAGCTGCCAACCTGGTGCAGTTTGCATGGGATTGAAATCAAAGCTCCCCGGTGCAGATTAGCAGAGATGAGCCCTGACACGGAGAACTATTTTTAATTCAAAGACTTGTTTCTGCCCGTATGCCAGCCTGTGAGCTCAGCTCCCTCCCCACGTTGTCAATTTGCAAGGAAACAGTCAAATCCGATTATTATGGGAGATGTGCAGGGAGGGCAACTCGGCACGAGGTGACATAATACGTGTTGGGGAAGGTGCTATACTGGGCTTGTCTGTTTTCTGCATGTTATAAATCCCAAAGCTCTGAAGAAGAGGAAATATCCAAGGGGTTGTTACTGCCATAAGCCCTTAGCTCAAATACCTTTGTCATGAGAGTCATGGATACACTATTTGTCTACAAGGGAATACAGCTGCTCACCAGTGGGGTCGGTATCCTCTCTCCTGTGGGAGAAGGCAGCACTGTAAAGGCTTTATTCGGGATCAGCACTCCACGTCCACCCCACAGCTCTCCTTGTCTCCAGGGATCCCCCATTATCCAGCTTCCATCAGGGGACTGAGACAGCACCAAAGCAGTGAGGGAAGGAGGCAATCTGTGATGCTCACATAAGGTAGGAGAGGGACAGAGATGCAAAGATCCATCAACAACAACTCCAAGAGGCCCCGAAGAAGAGGCTCTACAGCCCACTGAGGGACCACGACCAATGACCCCAAGCCCCAAAGCTGAATCTTCACCCTCACAGCAGGGCAGGGCTGGCCCAATGCTTTAGAAGGGGTCAGGCTCACGGCCAGCCTTTGTGGGCTCTCTCCTTGAGCACAGGCTGCAGCATCAGAGACAGTAGCTTGAAGAGTGCTCTAAGTTCCCCGAGGAAAATGTCATTGAGATGGTTGATAATAATTAATTGCTCTTTTATTGTACTGGATAGCTTGAGGTGGCACACGCAATGAGACTGGAAAGCACGCCCAGTACTCAACGATACACTTATAAATATTGATGGTAACTGGATGAGACAGGAGACTCCACGCTCATCAAGGCGAGGAGCTCAGCCTCATCCTCAGCACAGCCCTGGGTGCTGCTGTCAGAACAATAACAGCAACAACAGCATAATTTGCTACCCTAGAACAAATGATACCTGCTAATGCAAAGGCATTTCGCTCTGCATCCGAGTAATTACCTTTCTGATTGCTGTAAGAGGCAGCAAACGACCTGGCTGCCCATGGCAGTACCCATCCTCCTCACAGCAGGGCCACAGAACATCTCCAGCAATGCTTCCAGGGCCTGGGCTTCATTAGCTGCTCCAGCTCCACAAACTCAGAAAGCATTTTTTTCCTCATTTGCTGCAATAGCATCACCTTCCACCACCCTTTTGTTGGGCACTACAACCACACCACAACATCCACAGCCCTTCTCAGAAAGAAACCCTTTAGCTTTACTAGAAGCCCTGGGCTTCTTAAAGCCCTGATTGCCAAGCAGGAAAACCTGCAGCCCCCCAGCAGGCCTGGAACAAACCCACCCAGCTGCTAACATGAACACAGGTGGGGTTACTGAACCTGAAAACAGGCGTGTGGGTACAATGCACCTGATGGGAGATGGCAGATGCACCTCGTTTATTTTCAGAAGACTCGTTTAAAGGTGGATACAATAAAATCCATCTTTCCACGGGGGAAAAAAGATGACAAAAGATAAAAAAAAAAAAAATAAAGCTTTACGAAGAAGAAAGCAACCAGAGAAGCTGTATGGGAAGGGATGGATGAGGGATGCTGTTGTTACAACAGGGGACAAGAAATGCTGGTTCTGAGAGCCCTTCTCAGCAGATGTATGTAAGGGCATTTTTTGTCCACTGAATCTGTGCTCTGCTTTGAAACTTGAAAATCTTTTAACATCAGAGAAGCAAGACATCCTCACAGAGGGCCTTTATTGGCCCAGCGTAGCAGAACTGAATGGGTTATAAATGCCAGAAATAGTGCTGTGCTCAGCTCCCCTGCCCAGCCTGCTGCTGCCCGGTGTCAGGATGAGGGAGCTCCACGTCCCCCTGCCTGGTTCTGGGGGGAAGGAGCTCCTTTCCCAGCCAGGGGAAGGGCAGGGAGAGAATTCAAAGCCCCCCCTGCCCACCATGGAAGCAGCATTGTAATGAGAAAGAAAACAGAAATATGAAAGTGAATGGAAGAATGAATGATTTGGGAAGATGAAAGTGAAGAATGGAAAGTTGAGTGAGACAAAGAGAGCTCTGTGTTTTCCTGCAGCTGTGCTACCATGATCAAAGCACTGCAAAACCAAAGCCAATGGTCCAGCAGACCGGTGTGGTGTGCCAGGCTGCAGCCTTCCTCCATGGGAAGAGGAGGAGGAGGAGGAGGAAGAGGAGGAGGAAGGGTTTCTGCTGCCCCATGGAAGGGCTGGAAGCCATCAGGCACACAGTGCTCATCCAGAGCTTTTGCTTCATTCTTTCTTATTGAATACATCCTGTAATAAACCCAATGGCCCCCAGCCACTCTGCACAGCACTCCTCACCCATAACTCCCCATTACATCTCACCCACCCGAGGAGGTGAGATTCTCCAGGAGAGCTGTGCTGGAGATAAATTCAGAGGAAAAGCACACTGCCCTTAATGCAGCTCGGGGCCACGAGAAGCCCTTCTTAACGTGAGTGCAGCCACCTAAAACCGTCAGCTGGACAACAGAAATATGCTTTGTTCATTCATTGCTTTATATGACCACACAGCGTGTCCCTTGGATGCAGTTTCTGAGCAGTTCTTGCCGTGTATTGTGGCTGTTACAGGAGGCAGTGTGGGCTGGGTGATGCCACCAGGCTCCAGGTTCTCCCACTGACCAATGGGGCACAGGAATAAGGGGCTGCATCTCCAGCAAAGCCTGCAAAGACAGTTCAGACCAAGTTTGCCCTTTATTTGTGGATGCCTGGAAGGTTTCTCCCTTTTCTTCCCAATTCCCACTGAAGCACTCAGTGAAAGCACCCAATCATTGCAGCTGCCCACCAATTAAGGATGGGATGCTGCCCCAGCTGCTGCCCATGAACCCCATCTGCAGCAGAGCAAGGAGGAACAGACCCAGGCAGGACGGGCACCGTTGTTGGAGCTGATGCTGCTTTATATTTTTCCGGTGGCAAAGAACAAAAAGCCCAAGGCAGCAGCCCAGGAGGAGGAGCTCCATCTGCACCCGCGCAGCCGGCGCCTTGCACTGCGCTCAGTCCCATGGGCAGAACGCCTGCCGGCACCGGGCGGCAATGCCTGCTGCCATTTAGCTTCACAAATAATCTCCCTCCATTGGGTAAATGAGAGACAAACTACAGTGAGCCCGGAGAAACATCTTCTCCTTAAATATTTTAGAGCCATTAACCTCTCCCAGCACTCATTGTCATCTGCCAGGTAATTGGAACGGTTTCGCCTAAGCAGAATTTTTCTGAGATCAATTATTTACTTCCAGCAGAAGAGCCCGGCTTCAGGCTTATTTATGATGCAGCTGTTGCTACCACCAGCTTCCTCAGCCTTGTTTATTCTTAAACAGATAAAAGCTGGCTGATTGGAGATAAAGTTCTTCATTTCTCCAAAGTGCCTGATTGATCTTGTTGGCCACACTTTGAAATTGGGACGCAATACTTTCATTACTCTGTTGTTTCCACTCTATTGCCATTCTGCAAATGAGTTACACTCATCTGACTGAAATCTGTAGAATGAGCTGTTGTGGGAAGGGAGGCACACGAGAGGTAGAATATCCAAGGCAAGGTAAAGGGAAATGGGTGAAATGCATCCATGTTGAGGATCAACGTGGGGAGCTGACCAACCCAATGCCAACCACCACAGGAGAGGGCAATTACTGCTGCACTCAGCGTGCGTGCCGTGCTGAAAACGAGATGTGTTTGACCATATAAATGGCCTTATTCAAAGCAGAGATTAAGGTAATAACAGTTCTCCAGGAAGGAAAAGGAATTCAATTTCAAAGCCAAATTAAACAAAGCTCCCAATTAGGGCATATAATGTTTTCAGTGAGCTGAATGGCTTTTTTTTTAATTTTTTTATTTTTTCCATCTCAGTTTGAGTTTAGCTTTTCTAATTTGCTCCATTTTGTCACTTGGGTTACTTGGAGGTGACCAGCTCCTCACACACTGCCAGCTGTTGGCTGAGGGCTGACGGGGGTTTTGCTCACCCACAGCCTGCAGGAGCTGCAGGGCTGAGCTGTCCTGGCCCCATCCATCCACACGTGCAGATCAGCCTTATTACAGGAGCCCCAAATGGGTTATTGGGTGCATGCAGATGGCCGTATTGATTTTGTGCTCACAGTGCAAATTAATAAGACCTAATGGAAACATGACCCTTTATCCCTGCTTTGTCCTATGTATCAGGAGCTAATACTCAACTTTTCCAACGAGGTGAAGATCTGCTAATTTTCCTTGCATTTTCCTGCTTGCTGCAGGGAAGGCTTGCAGAGAACTCACCCAAATCACACCCCACACTGACAGCACAAACAGGGCAGGATGGGACCCGCAGGCAGACCCAGAGCTGTGCCCGTGGCTGTTGTCCCTTGGCACTCAGCGTGGCAGTGCCTCTGGGCACTGGGGGATGCCATTGCAGCCCATGCCTGGCCACGTTCTTGGTTTAACACAACTCTTCTGGCAGCTGCCCCTGTACAGATCTGCCCGTTTAGCACTGCGCAGATTTTATCGCCTTTGTTTGATTTATGCCCCATCCTGTGAGCAGGTTGAATTCTCTCTGTTTTAATCTCTTGCTTGGAACCACCAAGCTGAGCACGGGCTGCCCGAGGGCAAGGCGCTGCCCCGCTCCTGCTTCCTCTTCCTCTTTTTAAGCAGTTTGACACCTCTGCTTCCCCACTTGTGCCCTGCGTGGCAGAGCTGTTTCCACTGAGCTGCTTAAACTGCAGCTTTGTTGTATTTCTTTTTCCTAAGAGCTCTCTTTAACTGAGAATCCTAAAGTGCAGCACATAGCAAAAAGATATCAAATGATCCCTTGCAAAGTGCACCGGGCAGTGCAGGACTTATATCCTCCAATTCCCACTTGCTGAGGTCCACCCCAGTGCTGGCCACAGTGCAGCTGACACCGGTGCCCCAGTGGAGCTCTCAGTGTGGGTGCAGCACCACAGAGGTGCTCTATAGTAGGGTCTGAGCACGACTGTTTACTTTCCTTGGCCTCTATTTTTGGTGGTTATTGATCCCGAGACAAAGAGGAAATGAGTGAGGAAGGAGAAAAGGAGGTATTTATAGTGCTGCTGCTTACTTTTTCCTCCTGGCTCATCTTCAAAACCGACACACCAAGAGAGAGCAGGGCTCCCTAAGGGCACACGTGTTTAACCAGGCATTAAACTAGATGAGGAGCAGTGCTGAGGTAGGGCTGGTGCTGAGCTCCCGGGCACCTGAGCCCCCCGGCCCTGTCTCCCTCCCTTTGCCAGCTCCTGCCCCCTCGCTGCCCCACATCCCTCCAGCATCCCAGGGACAGCACTCCATGAGCCCCTGCTGCTCAAAGCTCCTCTCTGTCCAACGATGTTGGAGAGTTGCGTTTATTAAAACTTCCCACTTTGGCAGCTCGTCTGAGCTGAAATCCTCCAGCTTTACACCAATAATTGGCACTCGGGTAGCACTGCCATGTATTCAAGGCTTGCTCGTTAGCCACGGGCTGGGAGGATGCCAGCAGCTGTCAGCACTGACTGTCTGAGAAATGAGTGATTTCCTGAGAATAAGCTGCTTTAATTCCTAGCGATCTGATAAAGCACACGTATTCTGGGGTTTTCAAGCCATCTTCAATCAAGACCAGTGAAAGTTTGTTTTTAACTCAGTGTGCCTGGGCTCGCTGCTGCTTTGGAGCCGTTGGCCAAGGGCCGTCTGGCATGACGATGGCCGTGGGCATGATTGCCCTCTCCTGGGAGGAAGCAGAACTTCTTGGGGAAATTATTTGTAAACAAATTCATAGACCCACCTGGAACGAAATCGGGTTCCCTCCCCGTTCGCACCGCTCAGGCCGCAGCTTAGAAGGAGCTCCAGCTCCCATCCTTGCGCGGTGCCAGCGCAGGGCAGCACGGCCGCAGCTGTGCCAGGCTTTGGCAGCCACCGGACTGGGGCAGCTGTCCCCATCCAGCAGGGCTGTGTCCCCCAGGTGTAGAGCTGACTTCAGCCACAGCCGTGTCCCCGGGCAGGCGGCAGGGATCCAGCCTGGCTCTGTTCTGCACCCTCTGCTCCGTGCCGGCTTTGCCGCAGCTCCAGCGCTGGCACTCGTTCCTCGCAGCTCAGGCTGCGTGCAGATGGCCGTGTGCAGCCACAGCTGCACTGCATCCATACAGAGCATTCCCCCACAGCAAAGCAGCCAGCTCCAAGGGGCCCGTGCCAGGTACGTGAATCCCATAGCACCCAGCCCCAGTGACAGCGCTGGGCTGGGCAGATCCAGCTGTGCACACAGCTGCCCATTCCTCACGCTGCCGTCAGCTCTGTGCTCAGACGATGCCATGGAAGTGCTGATGCCCCATCGCTGCAGTCCCCATCTTGCTGAGCCCCACCATCACTGCTTCAGTAAATCCTCCCTCACACAACTTTGCTGCCAATAAAAGTGATTTGCAATTAGCTCAAAAGCAGGTTTATCTCCTCGCTGCACAAAGTGGTTTCTGCACAGGACTTCTGAAATAAATATTAGAGAAAACAACCAGAGGCTGATAGAATAAAGCCATCCTCTATATTTTTACCTCTTCCACCGGGGGAGAAGGGTGTGAAATATGTTTATAGCCCTACTTACAACCGTCCCATGCAGGGATTCCTTTGGGCAAATCGAAGTGACCATTGGTGAGGATAAATCACAGCTGTCCCATCGCAGCCGATGGAGCCGTGCAGGCACTCGGGACACTTAGAGCATAACGGGAGCCAGAGCTCAACTTAAATCCAATCTGGGTCCCGCATCTGGGAAAGCTGAAATGATGTGAGATGTATTGGTTTAGACACTCTGCACTGGGAACACTGGAAATGTAGAGAAGAAAAATGTCTGTTTGGAGGAGCTTTTGAAAGGGTGGCCTTTGGAAGCAATAACTACGGCTCATAAAAAAAAGGTTAAACGCGTTACTTTGGGCTGCAGGTAGCAAACCAGGTTACAGCCCACACAGGGGCGGGCGGAGAGGGATGGGGTATGGAAATGCCTGCTTAAAGCAGGGTGATGGATAGAGCCAAAAGCAAAATGGAAGACATCGCTGAGATATTTGCCTCCCAGTATCGCTAAGGAGATTTGGGTCCTTGTTGGGAGGCTTTGAGGAGGGCTCAGCATTCGTGCATCCATCAGCAGCCCGCGCCGTGCCATTACGCCATGCATACATCCCCAGGTCCCTCAATCATCCCATTTCTCAGAAATGCTAATGGCCTTAATATATTTATCATTAACAAATCTCTTACGTTTGAGAACTGGATAAAAATGCTGAGTTGTAGCATCTCATTTATAATTTTTGTCCCCGAGGATGCCATCAGATTATAAATATACATCCCCTACCCAATGGCTGATGGCACGTGGTGCTGCAGGGAGCCAGGCAGGGCTTTGTCATGAATAAAACAGCGTTGGTGAGGAGCATGGCGTGCCCACAGGCTCTGACAACTGGGCCCATTGCTTATCAAAGCCTACTGCTCCAATGGGAAGAGGCTGTGATGGATGGGCGACACATCAGGGCTCAATTAGCAGTTGGGTGGAAGGGAGAACAGCTCAACATGGACATTGCTTCTGTGGGGTCTGTGGTGTGGTTACAGGGGAAAGGGGAAAGGAAGGGGAAAAGGAAAGGGAAAGGGAAAGGGAAAGG
>JAOWBP010004584.1:802979-815978 GCA_028571105.1 Tragopan temminckii
TGTCTGTGTGTGTCTGTGTGTGTGTGTCTGTCTGTGTGGTGTCTGTGTGGTGTCTGTCTGTGTGGTGTCTGTGTGTGTGGTGTCTGTGTGTGTGTGTGTGTGTGTGTGTGTCTGTGTGTATGTATATGTATGTGTGTGTCTGTGTGTGTATGTATGTGTGTGTGTGTGTGTATGTATATGTATGTGTGTGTGTGTGTGTGTGTCTGTCTGTGTGTCTGTGTGTGCGTACCTGCACGGCTGTGAGATGCTGCCGGGTGACTTCTGCCTGCATCGATTCTGTTCTCTTGTTCTTATTACTCCCTCTCAAACGCACGGGGTGGGTTGGATGTCACATTGCTCTGAAGGTCCTACATCTGGGCAGGTGGAGCAAGGAGAAGCTTCTGGGCTCATTATGGTTTGAGTTTTGTCTTGGATTGTTAGATTTAGCCCTGCAGTACTTGGGAGGAGCCCACGAGGGCTCCGCTTTTTACACGGTCTAACTTGCTGTACGAGTTAACCAAGCCCTCGCTTCACCAAGTCCTGCTAAAACACTCAGCATAAGAATATGGCTCAGTTTATGGAGCTGGCATTAAATAAATTCAGACTTACAGTCATCAGCTGCTGACTTAATGGACCGCAGTATGGAATTCTTGGACTGCGGTGTTTCAGTGTTGTTTTATTGCCTTCCTAGGGGTTAGCTTAAGTTTGAAACGTGGTTGTTTTGAACAGCTCACCTCTGCAGGATGCCGCACAAGATTGGCTTTGTAGTCGTTAGCTCATCGGGACACGAAGATGGCTTCAGTGCAAAGGAGCTGATGGTCCACGCACCAACAGTGAATGGATGGCGGTCACCGAGGTACTGCAAGAGAGAGGAATGTGCTTAATCCTACAGCACTGAGTGTACACTGAGTAGGAGATGCAGCATGCATGTACAGACTAGTTTAATTCATGCTAGATCAAATTGGTTATAAAACCAAAGCATCTAAGTTACTTTAACCCTGTGGAATCCTTATCCTGCAGGGGAAAAAAAGCCTTGGTTACACCAAAAGGTCATCTTAGAGTTTGCAACTGCGTTGACTTGGTATTAAAACTACAATCTTCACAGTACATCTTCTGGATGTATGTAGTTGTCTTAGTTTCAGCTGGAACAGTCCTGCTCCTTCACAGTGACTGATATGCTGCTATGTTAAACCACAACAGCAGTGCACTTTAACAGACACATGCATGCATTACAGTGAAAAATGTTTCTACTCTTTGTTTTTGCAATATTTGTAACGATGGCAAACTATAACAACTTTGGAAAGTTTCATGATTAAATGTTATTCAAGTTGGAAGTGAAGTGATTTTTAAAAAGATGGCTCAACATTGTGCACGTTTTCAGACTCTGTCAGTATCCACAAGAAATCGTTCTGCAGTTGGTGGAGAGATGCCGAATACGAAAACTGCAGCTGCTTGCTCACCAGTACATGATTTCAAGCAAAATTGAGTTCTTCATCAGTGAAAGCTTGCCTGAATACTTTGCTCCTTATCAGTCAGAGAGGTTTCACAGACTAGGGTGAGTCTGACAGCTCTGAATTGTTGTATTACCTTAATCAAGGCCTCAGAAGGAAATAAAAAGCAATCTGGGGAAACTGGGGCTGATCCAGCCGTGTTGAAATCAATGGGTTAAAATCAATCACACTTAAAGCAGTGGGGCCTGACCGAGCCTGTGAGGTTTATTTGGTTTCTATAAGAGGCGTGATGCAGGTGAACACTTTTGTAAATGACAGCATGCTGTTTGGTTTATGAGTGAGTTTTAAACCTGATCAAAATGCTTAGTTGAGGAGCCAAAACACAGCTGTGTGTTTGTGTGTTCCCTCTGCTTACCGCTACATTTTCCTTCTCAGTTACGTCCCTCTCTCAGACAATGAGAAGACAGGTTTCAAAGCTCGAGAGTTAAAATCTGTGTATATGGATGCAGTTGGCCAGTACCTGAAGCTGATTTTCCATAAAAATTATGTCAATAAATACAACTTGTACAGTCAGGTAAGTTGAGTTGTGCTCCTTACTTTGTAAGCTAGATGAAGTTTCAGTAGCACGGAGTGGGCATAGAAATCTGCTCCCTGAATTTGTAGAAGCTGAAACGCTGATGAAAGCTCCTGAGTTTATTTTTATTCATGACCAAATGCATGCAACTTATGCTGAGCAAATGAGTTAAGTGCACGTTCCACATTGCCTTTTGTTTTGAGTTTTAGCCTGCACAGCAGGCTCTGTGCTGAAGACAAGGTAAGTTTGTAGACAATACTGAAATCGTACATTTTCCTACATTCAAGTAAAAGCAGGAACAGGTAGGAGAGAGATGAGTTGGAGTAAATCACTACTTGATTTTTCAGATGGTAAAGATTTGGAGGGAATATCAGCACAAACTGTCTAGCAACTGATTGGGTGTGTGTATTTAAGAATGCTGTTTCAATTTGTGTAAGATAAGAACAAAATAACAACCTTATGCTTTCGCTTTTTCTTTTAATCTCTCTCAGGTTGCCCTGGTAGCTATAAATATTATTGGAGATCCAGCAGACTACAGTAATGACAGCAATAAACATGTAAGTGCAAAGCATCCCTGTGCTTTTACTGTTGCTACACATATTCAGTTGCAGGGTTCCTGAGATAATGAATACATCTTCTGGTAGTTTAATCCTTCAGCAGAGGTGCTGTATATTGATTTTGATCTAACTTTGAAGTAAGGAGGATCTCAAAAATTGAGCCTAATTTGTGGATGCAAAAATTAAAACAATCAATTGGAACATTTGCATTTGCACTATTAAAATTCTCACATTTTAGTACGACCCAAAACAATTATAATAAATCAGAATTTCTATCCTGAACATACATGTTGTTGATGAATGTGCATTAAGATCTTTTTTTTCCCCACAAAGCCTTCCAGAGAGAAGCTGATAGACCACTACTTAGGAAGTAAATCAGATGATCCTGCCTTAGATGGAACGTACCTAGGGTAAAGATATTCTTTTGCATGTACCCTGCCAAAACATCTTCTTGGTCTCAGTTAGTTCTCAGTCTCTGTATTCTGTTACTTCTCTGCCTGTGAAAAGAAAACAAATACCCACATTCTGAATGTTATTGATTTATCTTTTCCTGTATCTTCAGGAAGTCTGACTCCATCTCACCTCTGGATGATTTGGCTTTTGACATGTACCAGGATCCAGAAGTTGCTCAGATAATACGCAGACTGGATGAGAAGAAGCATGAAGCTGTCCATCAGGAGCGCTACGATTACGCCAAGAAACTCAAACAGGCTATTGCAGACTTGCAGAAGGTACTGTTAAAAGGCTGCTCATCTCTGAAGCCAAGAGGTACTCCAGTGATCCACCAAGGATTGCTAGCATTAATGTGGAAGTGTAACAACTCCCAGTATGTTGTAAAAACAGTAATTTTAAATTCAGATGACCTGAGTTAATAATTTGTTTGGAAATCATGTACATGTGTATTTATAATAATGTGATCCCAAGCTAAGTAGTTAAAATGTTTTCCAGGTAGGGGAACGACTGGGACGGTATGAAGTGGAGAAACGCTACGCTGTAGAGAAAGAGGATTATGACCTTGCTAAGAAGAAAAAGCAACAAATGGATGCATACCGCCTGAAAGTGTATCAGCAGCTGCAGCTCCACAACCTTCTGGATGCAGAGCTGATGGTGGGTGCAGTTGTTCCTGGTTTGGGAGGCTCTGTCACACGAGTTTTGTAAATAGAAAGGGCTGAGCAACCCAAGTAAATGCAGGGAATGAGAGTCGTTACCCAGAGAAGCTTTTTCTTTGGATTGTGGGTTTTCCCAACCAAAGACTCGAACTTTATGAACATGATTAATGGTCCATAAATTACATTAGAATTTAAAGCAAATAATATTTAGATTCCTAAATGTTTTGCATTATTCCAGAGCTGCACATACAGATTCATAAGGTACTGATATTCATTTGAAAGAGGCAGAATATTATTTACTGTCACAGCTGTGAATGTAATGACTGATTTTAGTACAATGTTAGCCTTTCTTTCAAAATCTCAGAATCGAAAGCCACCTGACCTGCCTGTGGAGCCTGTGGTTTATGATGACTGTCTTCAGCACATAAAGACTACAAATTCACCTTCCTATGAGAACACAGAACTGCAGAGTTCACAGGGGGAGCTGTGGAAAGCAGAGTCTTTGCTGGAAGAGAAGCCAGCAGAACCTAATTCTCCTGAGCCTGTTTTTTTCCATCAGTCTACTCCTCCCACTCTGTCTCATCCCACAACCTCCAGGGAAGTGTTTGCCCAAGAAGAAGTAAGTAATGTGCCTCTGTTGCCAAAGAAATCTCCACAGCAAGAAATCTTGCATTCAGCCTTCCAAAACAACAAGGTCTGTTGTGGTTATTCTCATTGCTTGTACAGTATTTGAAACTGTTTGCTGAATATTGCTGATCTAATAATTGGTATTGGCCTTTCACCTTGCTGAATTTCTTGGAAAGCTGTTAAAAATGTTCACTCAGATTGAAGTTAAAAAAAAAAAAAAAAGAATATCTGACTTACAGACGGATGAACAGAAAATAGACATTAAATGACTGGAGGAATCACAGCCGCTTTGGTAGCAGGATAGGCAGCTGAAGTCTGCTTAATAGTGGCTTAATAAATCTTCTTGGAGATCATGTTGTTTGTAAGCAGCAAGCAAATGTATGTGACTGCAAGGAAATTAGCAGAGTCTTGGCAAATCTCATGAAGACTTGCTGTGAGTTTTGTAGCAGTAATATTCTCTTAATAGTATGATGACATAAAATAATGTAACAAATAGATCTTATGACTTGCTGGCTGCCTACCAGCAGGTGAGTTCTGTAACTGTGTGCACTTCCACAAAAGGCGTTTGGTGTGTGTTTGATGGTATATAAGAGATAAGTACTACTTAGAAGCACTGATTCTGTTTCTTCATGATATCTTTATGGAAACTTCAGTATCTGTACTTAATTGTAAAGCAATACTGCTTTGAAGGGAAAAGTGAATTGAATTGAGGCAAATCCAATTAATGATGAAACAACTTCACATCTAAGTTATTCCTGGAATAGCAGATCTTATCTTCCCTGTTAGGTTCAATGTTTACCTTACGATGAGAGACCTCTCCCAGCCATCCATAAACACTCTGAGGAAGCAATTAGATACCTTGAGCCAGAGAAGACTGAGGGGGACATCAGTAATACTCCAAGAAGTGGCATTACTGGGGAACCAGAACCACTGAGTGAGAAGGCGCTGAGGGAGGCCAGCCCTGCTATTGAAGTTTTTGGAGAAGCTTTGGTAAAGAACAACAAAATAAACACATGGATTATTGGGATCTGTTTTGAGTTTATTTGGTGTTTGCTCAGTCAGTGGAGAATTACTGATACGGTTTTTACATGTTCAAAGATCTGAAATTAAAAAAAGGACTGTGGATATGTGGATGCCCGGGTTTGGCATTGGCATGGCACTGGAGCTTTTAGGATTGGTTACTTGATAATCTGTTAATTGTTTATTGCCTAGTAGCCTGCTTTGGGGTGCACGCTCTACCAGAGTCCCTGTTACTGTAAAGGGGCTTTTGTAGAGAGAGAAACCATTACTGTGTCTCAGGTGGTTCCTGGAACATGATCTATTAATCCATTTTACTAGGCCTTTCTCAAAAAATAAGTGCAGAAACATCTCTTGTAGTAAAAACCAGGTTCCTTTGGAAAAGGCCTGGGGATTTGATGATGAACTTAAGTTCACGTGTTCTTTTGAGGTTGTTTCTGTATATAAATATTGAAACATCAGTACTGACCTTTTAAAAGATGATCTTGTTTTGTGTTCAGGTCTCTGGAGCGTATTCCAAAAGTTGGTCATATCGAGAAGATGCATTACTGGCTGTGTATAAGAAGCTGATGGAAATGGCAGTAAGCACTCCAAAGGAGGATTTGAAGAACATGCTGAGGGCTGCTATTTTTCTTGTAAGAAGAGCCATAAAAGACATCGTGTCTTCAGTAAGTAGTGATGTGTGTGATAAGAAAATGTCTCCAGTCTGCAATTTGCTCCATGTGTTACGTTTGCTTTGTCCCAGTGAAATCAGCAAGGCCTCACTCAGTGTTGGGATTACTCAGTGTTGGGATTACTCAGCAGCAAATCTCAAACTAAGGCAGAAGAATTTTAAATACCATTTAAAAAGTACCGTGATTGTGCTTCTTCTCTATGGTATTTTTTTCACCATTTCTTTCTTTTTGTTTAGGTTTTTCAAGCTTCCCTGAAACTTTTAAAAATGCTCATTACACAATATGTACCAAAACATAAACTGGGAAAGCTAGAAACTTCTCACTGTGTGGAAAAAACACTTCCAGGTTTGCTTTCTAGAACAGGAGACTCTTCATCCCGCCTCCGCATCATGGCTGCTAAATTCATTCAGGTCAGAGCTTTTCTTTGCGTTGCAGTTTGGTTAGCATTAAAAATGTCACAGAGGTGACCAGTGGGTAACATCTGACCTGGCTGGGTGTCAGTGCAGAGCTGGCTGCTGTGAGGGGAGGCAGAGTGGTAGCAGCAGCTGAGTATCAGTATATAATTGATGTATACCTTGTAGAAGTCAACAAAAGCATACAAAAATGCCTGTTTAAAAGACAAAGTCCATTCCATGTTAAGTTTTGGCAAAGCACAGTTGAGAAGATCTGCTGGGGGATTACAGTGCTGTTTTCCAATAGGTTTTAGAAGAGTAATTCTGTGTGAAAGTGTGTTAATTCAGTCCCAGGAAGGGGGTAGTTGGGTCTCTGGCTCTGGGTTATTTACCTGTGATTGCATCCATACAGAGAAGGAAAATGAATCCCTTTCACTGGGGGATGTAACTGAAACTTCAAGGTGTGAAATGCTCTGATGTGTCACTAGAACCCCCAGAAATGACTGATTGCTTTATTACTGCTGCTTAACTTATTTACAATAGATTTGTAACTGAATGTTTCAGTGCCAGTGAGGAAGTGCTCACAAACACATCGTAGAGGAGCCCTGGCCTCAAGAGAAAGAAACTGCTTTTCTATCACCAGCACGAGGTGCTGCACTGCCCTGGGAAGCAGTTCGCTAGGGAAGGTGCCAGCTAGAAATAACTTATCCCTGCTGAAATAGCAAACAACCAGCTACGTTTCAGTGAAGTTATTACTTCATTTTACTGAATGCATTTTAAGCCACGTAGATTAACTCTGCTTGGCAAAGACAGCTCGTTTCCCTCATTCCTCCACACACTGACTGTATATTTACAGGAAATGGCACTGTGGAGCGAAGTGAAACCTCTTCAGATTGTTCCAGTTCATTTGGTTCAACCTTTAAAATCGAATTCCCCAACGCATCTGGCCATGAGTCGAGTGGAATTAGTTGAGTGCCTTTTGAAAGAGATGGGAACTGAAAACTCAGGGTTTACCATCAGCAATGCCATGAAGGTGGGAGTCGGAGCGTACAGCACTTGGAGTTCCTTTCTGTTGCTGTTGGATTTGTGTTTATTTCTGGTTTTTTTTGTTTCAGTTTGCAACGGGAGCTTTGGAGCACAGAGTTTATGAAGTTCGTGATGTAGCACTGAGAATTATCTTTGATATGTACAGGAAACACAAAGCTGCCATACTGGAATATCTCCCTCCAGATGATGCAAGCATTCGCAAGACTGTTCTCTATAAAACACTTTTTGATGGATTTACTAAAATAGATGGTAAACTTTCTGAAGCTGAAATGAGGGTAAGTAAGAAGATGGCTGATATTTTGGGTTTTGCAGGTTCTCCTGCATGACAGATGGCTCAAAAACTTTCATAATTGAAAGAGTATTTTCTTCACAGGCACAAAAAAAGGCAGCAACAGAAGAAGCAGAGAGACAGAAAAAGGCAGAAATAAAAGTTCTGCAAGGTCAGCTGGCAGCTCTAAAGGAGATACAAGCAGAAGTTCAAGCTGGAAAGGTTGGGGTGTTTTGTTTTTGGTCTAAATATATATATTTTTAAACCTTTTCCTCAAGTGTCCCATGCTCAGATAGTTTGCAAGGAGACAAGTAATGTCAGTTGTAAGAGGGATGGGGGATGTGGAAGAGGGAGGGAGAGCCTCCTGTCAGTCTGATTTTCATCCTGAGTTTTACATCTGGGGAGTTGTTTTTTGTAACAAAATAAGAAATTGGAATCCTTCCCATTTTAGAACCTGATGGTGTTGTAAAGTGTTGGCTCTGCTTCTAAGCCTTTAATTCCAGAGAAAAATCAAAATCTGTTCTTTTTCTCCCCAGTTATTATCACAGTCACAAAAGACATTTCTGACTTAAAAAAATTCTTTGTTCCATAGGAAAAAGAGTCTGATTTCCAGAAGACAAAAGATCAAGGTATGTAATTTCAGGTAGCATTAAGAGTTGAGATGCCCTTGAAACACTGTAGATGCTCACTGTGTTAGATTGTATTGATATTATATTGGATCTGTTGCTTTTGTTATCTGGAGAAGGAATATCTCCATTTTCTTTTTTACAGGTTACAAAAGCCCGCAGCCTGCAGCAGCAGAGATTCCAGATGATCATTCCTCTGTTGCAAATTACTTGGATAAGTAAGCTAGATTAATAGCTTCTAATCACCTTAAGTACTTCCTATAACCTGCTAACAACTATAATAGTATTTCTCTAGTAGATCAAAGCTCATAACTTAGGCTTTCATACAATGAAAAAGAAAACCTTTCTACCAATTTGGAGCAATCCTGGATGTTGATTTGTAACTACTTGGATGGCACTACTTTGAATTTGTTTTCTTCATAGCTGTTGGTGGGATAAAAAAATAAACACAGGTCAGGACTATGCAGAGAAAATAAGGTCTGTGTTTCAGAATGGTTTCTAATTGTGGGGATCATCCATTCCCATACATAGTGTTACTGATATTATGGTTTTTGGTTGGTTGATTGATTGCTTTGTTCTTTGGCTGTCTTTTTCCCCAGTTTATGCATTTTTTGCGGTGAAAGGAATGAATCCTTCACAGAGGAAGGACTGGATCTCCATTACTGGAAACGCTGTCCTATGTTAACCAGATGTGAGCACTGCAAACAGGTCAGGCACAACAAGTCAGTAGCAGTTTTTATTGTTGTTAATGTGACACGATATTTAATGCTACAACAGATGAATTCTGAGCACTGAGTGATTTTGGTTAGCATTTTTAGAAAAAAGCAGTTGTACAAAATGTATCACCAACTGCACTCCAATTCCTTTTTTTTTTTTCCATTTGTCACTTTGAGAAGAGAGATTCAGCTTCCAAAAATCACCAAGAAAGCTTTGTTTTAATGCTGTTCTTGTTTACTCAGTACAGTACAAATCTTGGGTACCTTTGTTGTGCTGCAGGTGGTAGAAATTGCAAGTCTGACGGAGCATTTGTTGACTGAGTGTGATAAGAAGGACAGCTTTGGGAAATGCCAGCGATGCAGTGAAGCCTTTCCAAAGGATGAGTTGCCCAAACATATTAAGAGCAAGTCTTGCAACGGTGAGTAGTTTTAAACTGGAAGGCTGAACTTCAAAAGTCAGGTCAGTCCAGCATCCAAGTACTGCACATTTTTGTCAAGTCAGACCACTTCTATTTAAGCATTGCACTACGGATTTAGAATCTTAGTCTATTTTCAGGAGAGAACATCTCTGACAAAAATCCCTGTGTTTCCCACTGCTTGAAATGCTTTGCTTCCATGAATGCATCTGGAGAGGATGAGTGAGGACAGAAAAGACAGCTTGTGTCACATCCTTGCAGATGGGGGCCCAGGCACTGTGATGGTAGCTACCCATGGGATGTAAATGATCATTAAGGATCAGACTTCTTTCAGAGCAGTGAATGATGAATCAGAGCAGATGATAAATTAGGGGCTGCTTTAATCCTGGGGCAGTCTTCTGTGAGTTGTTATGCAGATCCTCCTCGTATGTTTAAACTCACCTGGCTGTGCTGTACTTGTATTATCCTTTCAGCTGCCAAACCAGAAAATGTGGCAAACCATTGCCCATTGTGCCATGACAACTTTTCTCCTGGAGAGGAGGTAAGGCTGCTTACCAGATTAGTCTGATTTTGTTCCATCATGAGGATTGAGGTTTTTGTCCTAAAACACCGCTTTACATGCAAAGATTTAAGAACTTACCAGGGTTATTGCCAGGCTCTGTAATGGCTCTCTCATTCTCAGGGGACTTGAAACTGGGGAATGTGTATTTTTTTTGTTACCTGTGCCCACATTCCTCTTTTGAGAAACCTCTCGTGCCCTCTGGTTTGAAGGTGCTGTCATGCTTTCTAGTGCTAGCAGTCCACACTCTTTAGTGGCACTGAATGCTTCAGCTATTACTGTACCCCTTTCTCCTGTGTTTAAGATTCTGTGTGCACAGACTGAGTAGGCAGAAGGGTGGCTAACCTTGCTGGTTTCTTAATATCACTTCTTTATAACTGGTTAGGCCTGGAAGTCACACCTCATGGGCACGGATGGCTGTGCAATGAATCTACGAAGGTTATCCACCATAAATAAAACTATTCCAATGCAGCCTGGTAAGACTTCTTTGTAATGATTGTTCTTTTTTTGCTGTGTTGCCACTGCTTAAGGAAAGTATTTCAGCCCTGAGAGCAAGATGGCTGCTTACATTTTCAACACGCTTTTTGCATTTGGGTAACCTAAGTGATATTTTGGTAACAATAACTTCAATAAAAGTAATTTCAAGGTCAACAGCCAGGGAAAACTGACACGTCTGATAATTGGATCATTTCAGCCTTGCTTCTACTTAACAGTATGGTCATGAATAGAACAATCAGCAGTGACAGCAACCAGTTGCAGTTCTGGAAAGCTCCTGACCACCAATGCAGTGAATTGAGAGCCTGTTTTGGCTGTGAATGTCCAATCAGAGGACGCTGGTCTAATCCTAAGTACAAAACGAATCGAGTAGTTTGTGCTGGGTGCTGCTTTTCCTTTCCCAGTGGAACCAGGAGCTGGGCAGAGCTTATGGCTGTGCAAGTTCAACATCAGCAGAGAGAAAATGATGCTCATCTCAGACTTTTTAAAGTTGTCTTTGCTTATTTGGCACATGCAAAATTCCCTTACTTCATGAATGCAGAAGTTAAGCATACAAGCCATTTTCACTGCTTGCAGCACCAAAACTATTCTCCTCCACTGCTTTTTTTCCCTTCAAGCTTTTTTTTTCAGTGCTGTTTCATCCCCTCTATGCTCAGATTGTTGCCAGAGTTAAACTGCTGTGTCTGAGTTTTGCTTTGCTCGTAGCTGCTTTTCAGGGCTATGCCAAGCTCCTGGGCAGAGCCCTTAAATGCTCTCTTTCAGCTGCCGTAACTGAATGCAGTTCAACTGAGGGCTCAGACGAGCAAGTGATGACCTGTGGCATCTCTTCACAGGCAAAACAGGAGGCCACTATTTGAAGAAACCAAGTCCTTCAAGAACCAAAGTTCGACCTCCCTCCATAGGAAGCAAGATCCCAACGCCAAGAGGAGGCCCGAATAAAAGCTCAGGCAAAACATACTCAAAGCAATGACAGGACAAGTGCTGTGGTTTGTATTTTTTATTGAATAATCGGGCATGTCGTTATTAATAGCCATTTATAAATTCTGAGCAGCTTAGATCTTTTCCATACGGATAGCTGAGGCTGCGTGTAGGCCTGGAGCAGAACAGTGAGGGCACTGCTCCGTGGCTGTAGTTTTCTCATTAGAAAGGAGCAAATCCTCCACTGCAGCCGCCCACCTCGTTCCCCTTCATGCACGAGGAAGGTTGTGCGTTGGGCTGTGACTGCTTCCTCGTCACAAAAGCAGCCCAAACCAAACCCTGAGGAGTACCGGGTTCATATGGAGGGATGCTGTGCTTACTGCCACGGTGAGCACAGGTGGAATGAAAAATGTATGTGCATGTGAGAAGAAATGTGTATCAGAATACACAAAATGTGTGTCTGAAGAGCTGTGTGGCCCTGTACAGGTAAACTCCTGAACCGTTCAATTGGTAAAACACCAATTCCATAAGGCAGAATTCTTCCTTACCTGTTTGTGTAATGAAAAAAGAGAGAGGGGATGCGGTGCAGCTGAAGAAAGCTACGAGGGCTTTTTGTTTTCCCTTTTGCAAATCCTAGAGTGTTAATAGCATTAATACTCAGCTTAGCTGCTTTGCCAGGGCGTGTGCACAAGGAGCACCCAGAGCTGAGGGCTGTTTCAGTGGCCACAAACCACGCGTGGTGGGGGTGGCTCTCGGCGCTGAAGCCTGGCTGTGATTTATGCTGCCAAGGAGCGAATGCGTGGTGCTGCTTTGTACACAGCACTGATTTTGTAACGCAGCTTGCGTGCAGCCTGCCTACAAGCGTGTGGATTTCACAGGTGGATCAGCACAGTTACATTTTGAAAGTCTTTATAAATTTTAACTCTTCCAAATATACCAATAATATATATATATATATTCATAACGTTTGTATATTCAATATAGATGTATGCTTCCTTCCGCTGGGGAGCTGCAGGTTGCTGTGTTAGAGCCTCACTCCTTATGCAAGCAGAGCAGCAGCTGGCTGTGCTCGGAGCTGAGCAGCGCCGTGCCACGGACCGCAGGCGTGGGGCTGCTGCAGAGCGCGGTTCCTTTTGGAGGTGAAGCGTGAGCTCTGCGTCGTGCAGAGAAGAGCCGTCTGTGCGCTCTGCGTTGGGCAGCGCGGTGCGCGCAGTCGGTAAAGCAGCTCTGCATCGCTCCTCAAGCACGGCTTCTAAACACAGGCAGAACGTAATTAAGATAGTTAATCAGCTCTATGTGTGCAGCAGGATCTGTGCTTTCTATTTTATAGTTTGACCGAACCTTTTGAGATACGCTTTTCATAACCAATAAAAGATTTGAGCTAAAGCACCGGCGTCCCGCGTCTGCCCGACCCCGGCCCTCGCCTATGTGACCGCCGCGGCCGGCTACGCGGCGGGGGTCATGGTGTCGGCCTCGCACAACCCGGCTCCTGACAACGGTCTCAAGGTCCTCGACGGGAACGGCCTCAAGCTCGACGACGCCGAGGAGGACGAGCTCGAGATCCTCCTTCTCGG
>JAOWBP010004584.1:834424-877915 GCA_028571105.1 Tragopan temminckii
GTCCTAAGTCACCAAAATACAGGTGTGCAATGGCCACTGAGTTTTTACTCCTAATGCCATGCAGTGAGAAAGCATCTTGCTTTCCCTCTGGCAGAGGGCTTGCTTCTAAAGCTGAGGACTCTGCAGCAAGCAAATAACTTGAGTGCAAGGCTGCTGGTAGGATGTTAGGGTATGTGGGGTATGTCATGGTATCACCTTTTAGCTGGTCCTTTACATGTGGTAGGGGTGCAATGCGTTTCTAGCAATGGGAAGAAAGAGCAGCACTGGAGCAAGGCTTGAGCCGATATAAGCTGCTTGCATGGGTGCAATGGGGACTTAATGCTCTTGTTTTGGGGAGACAATGTGGCAAAACAAGGGTTATGTGGAGGGGGCTCTTCCTTGCCAGGTGTTAAAATACTGACAACTCCTGTCAAAGGATCCTTTCATGTAGACATTCCCGGGCAGTCCTCAACACGCCTGGGAAATAAAACTGCTCTGGAAGAGCAGAGGTGCATTACGGCAAGCTCTTTGGTAACAAATTCTCTCATTATACCATGTTATGACATGGATAAATCTCTGTTAAATAGCACAGCGATTGCCCCGCAGGGAGAAACGCTGCTGCTCAACGCAGGCATGCCTCTGCTGATAACCTTATCGTGTCTTAACAGCTCCAGCATTGCCTTCAAAGATCCTTCAACAATAACAAACTATTCTTTTAAGGAACTCCACTGATAACTCTGGGCAAGAAGGATCAGGGTTGCATCCTGTGAGACTGTGCTCATGGTGCTGGATCAGCAGCACTCGGCTCCCTGTGTGCTCTGCTGCAGTCACTGCCAGAGCAAAGCTCTCCTGGTCTTGGAAACCCTGCCTGTTCATGCTCACTTTGGGAGTGAGCACTATATTTTAGTGCATTTTCAGAATCCATGGAGACTCTTGCGCATCTAGCCATGACTTCAGCCAAGAGAAGCAGTGTATACGTAAGGGACAGTAAAACGCATGCTTTGAGAATCCCAGTAGAGTGCCATGCAGGTGCTCTGCTTCTCCATGGTCACCTACAGCTGGGCAAAACTGTGCTTTCAGTTACTGATGCTTGCTGAGGTGCAGCTAAAGTGCATGCACCTGGCTTACAGAGTGCACCAAGGCAATGCACCTTCCTCAAGTGCAAAACAGGAGAGTTACCAAGTGAAAAATCAGAGCCCCAGAATAACACAGCAGTATTTATCTCAAGGAGTGGTGCAGTCACTTTGCAGCTTCACACTCATCTTTTTGCCATGGTCATGTCATTGCTATATGGTTTGAGGGCAAGCCTTTAGCTGTCCATCCTGTTTGTGTGTAGTTTCTGCAAGCTGGTGGCAGCTGTGGCTCCTGCTGGTTTGGGAGCATGCTGCAGGAGTGCTTGGCTGCTGGCCAGTGGAGCTGTCCCTGGTATATGAGAAGCAAGCATGGACAGGGCTGTGTTGGTGAACTGAACAGTGTTGATGCCTCAGCAGCATCCCTGGGTGCCTGAACACATTCCCCAGCATCTCTGGTGCTGGTGTGGCAGTACTGAAAGATCTCAACCCTAGCATTTCTTTCACACCTACACAAAAGTTTGAATTCGTTCTATCTCTAGGCATCTCCTTTCTTTACCTTCAATTCCTGTTCTGTGCTTTAGGCTGTTAGTATAGTCCTTTATATTCTTAAAGTCACCTCTGACTGTAGAAGGAAGTCAGACAGCCTGTTACTGTGTGCTTGCAGAGCACACAGGTTCATGTTGCTGTGGCTTGTGGATGATTGTACAGCATAAACAGCAGCAGTACAACTGAGCAACCAACCCTAAGCTTACATAAACTTGCAGAACACATTCTTGTTCTCTTGTTTTTTCTCTCTTACGGTCATGTGGCTTTCAATGTAAGCACATCCCTATTTGCTGCAGGGAAAATACAATGGCACCTCTTTTGCTGCTGCTTCTCTGCAGCTGTAATGCTTCTCTGCTCCTGTAATGTCTTGTAGCACAAGTCCAGAGCAGTAAGACTGAAAGAAAAAGCCAAATTCTCCCTTCAAAGTGTTATCTTACTATTGCAGCCACTGTACAAGGAAATGTTTTGTGCATTACAAGGTTCAAGTGACCCAATACTCCACAGAAATTCATGGAGACCAATACAGCTGCAGATGTGAAACAGCACTGAAGGTAAGCTTAAGACTGCTGCTGTTCACCCTGTGCACACATCGAAGACCTGCTCTGGAAGAAACCCCTGCCCTTATCAGCCCTGCAGCTACTGTGCAAGAAGTGAGACACAGGAGAGATGGGCTTTCCTCATGTGTGCTAAGATCTCTGCTCAAAAAATAACCTGAATCTTCTGCACAGAGACCTACCAGCAAAGTCCATCTGCCCCTGCTCCTCTCTGGGCAGTGGAACCGCTAGAAAGATGTGTCCCAACAGATTTGGAGCTGATAAAATCTTATTTATCTTCAACTGTTGACACCGAAGCGTCTAGACTTGCCTGCTTCAGGAGGGCTGCAGCCAAGTCCTTCTTTCTCTCTTGAAGGAAATGATTTGCTCAACAATTACTTTTTCCACAAATCCTCCCCCCTTCTCCCTACCAGCCTTCTCCTCCTCCTCTTTTACATTCCACTCTCCTCATTAGCTTTACTCAAGACGTGTCCAGGACTGCAGTCAATGGATCCCAATAAAGCCACTAGCCTGGCAAGGGAGAAAGAAGAAAAGTGCTGCCTGCGGCTGCTAATTTCCTTGCACTCCCCAGCAAGCAGCTGCGGAGCTGCATCCTGGGACAGGTTTGGACAGATCGCAGTGGAGAGGTGATAATAATGTGTCTGTCATCTTACTCAGGCATGTAGCATCTTGCAAACCGCAAATACCGTTAACCGGCTCGGACGAATCTGTTACGACAGATCCTGGAAGACATGCAGACTACAGAACTTAGTTTTTCTTTCTAATTTTTTTTAATAACCACTTTTTAATCACCGGCCTATACAACTTCTCACTGAGTTGGAAATTCCTCCTAACGTTTTCTTTACTGCTCACTTACTACAAGCTGAGGTTTGCATGTTGTGCATCACTTGTGCTGAACAGGAAGGCATCCACCTGTGCTTGGTGCACAGGGCCTTGGCACAGCATAATGGAATGGCTGCAAGGAGATGCTCCAGCACCCATGTCCTCATCCTGCAGTGACCTGGACCTGCCTGGGGCACGGGCTTTTCTCCAGAAGCCTGGCGGAGCCCTAGCAAGAGTCTCTGGCTACCACAGCACAGGGACTTAGCAGACATCCTCAGTCCCATACTCACAAATGCTGGACCACCAGTGATGTCTTAGGGCTGCCACACAGGTATGGTGCAGAGAGGTGTCCTCTACCCTGCCACTGCTTCCCCACAGCAGATTGGCTTCCTGGCATGTCCCATCTCACCTTCCTGCTGGTGAGGCAGTTGCCAGCAAGTCATTCCCTTGACCTGTGCATACCATACACGTTCAAGATAGTGGAGCTGATAGTGGGTCGTGTTGGAACATCACACACCAAATTCCTTTGCCTTTTTTCTTAATTCCATTGTGTCTGGAGCTGCTGGAGCCTCATCCACGCCCTGCAAAAGCTCATGGAAAGCCTCCAGTAGGCTGGCTTCAATGAGCTTTGGAGCAGGCTGATGCTGAGGTTGCTTTCCTATTTCTGGCATGCCAAAATATCCATGCTCTTTTGCCCAGCTACTCAGATATAAACAAAGGTGTTTATGGCTCGGATGTAGAATGTACCGAGCCATGATCATTTTGAGGCCACTGCTGTTGGACAGATACCTCTGTAAAACGTAGTAAGCTGCCAGAGAGATTGAAGCATTTTCTATAGATGCTCCTGAAGATTTTCCCCTCTTCTTTACAACTGCCTCTCTATTTCAACATACTTCAGGTATCAAGGAGAACTTACCTCCAGTAACCCCAATTATTTCCATCCTTCCCTTTCAGCTGCCTTCAAAGTAACCATTTCAGCTCCCCCGGTCTCCCAGCACCAAAGCTCCAACTGCAATATTTATGGAGCAACCAGACTTGGGTCTAATTAAACCCCAGTGGTTTGCTTTGACTAACTGCCTGATTACACCTGCTCTGACAGGAGACCCTCACCTTGGCTTTGACCCTCTCCAGCCACAGAGACCTTCTATCACTGGCTGTGCACCAAAACAGCAAGCATGATGCTGTACGTGAGCTGGTAAGGGGTTTCCTCATTGGGATGAGACCCCAGCTGCCTCCCAGGGCTGGTTGGAGAAGCAGACAGCTGCCCCTTTCCAGCCAGGCCACGGGGGGCCAAAGACCCCATTAACGCTTCTGCAGGCTTTGGTGCACACTGCAGTGTTTTGGAGAGGAGGGAGCGCTGATCCCCTCAAACCCAACTTGAGAAAAATACTAATTATCTATCAGTTACCAGCTGGCCGGCGTGGTGAGGGGCTGCCTGCGAGAAAACAGCCAAGATCTGCTCACGGCTCTTGCATGTATGGGCAGCTCCAGGGAACTGAGAGTCCTGATAGCTTCCAACAAACAGGCAGGCTGCTGGCGTGCCCTGTCTTGCACAGCTGCTGCTCCCGTCCTCCTCTCAGCCCCATCAGCACAGCCTGCTGGAGGGGGGCTTTGAGCATGCAGGGAAAACCTTATTTTCAGCATCTGTTCATTGCTCTCTGCTAATAAGAAGGCCATTAAAAATTAAAATGAAGGCTTCATACAGAAAAGACTATTACAGCAACTTTGGTTCAGAGTTGGTTGTGATTTTCAGAAGCTGAGCTTGATGCTATGGATAGAGACAGCCTGGAGAGTCAGGACCTTGCCACCCATTTGCTGCCTGGCATCTTTCTGCAAGAACAGAGCTGTTTCTGGAAAATGTGGGCCCCAAATCTGTGCACCAAGTCTTCATCTCTCTCCACCTGTTCATTTCATAAATTTATAAATTCACCATTTGAAGGCTAGAAAGAACAGATTTTGATCTTAGATTTTCTACACTGCTGGTCTAAGACCCTCACCTACTTGTCCTGGATTGAGACAATGGCTTGAAGTACAGCTTATCTTTAAAAAGATATGTAGACTCTTAATTTAAATACTTCAGGAGTTGGAGAATCTACCACATTCCTTGGTAAATTGTTCCTATAGTTAATTATCCTCACTGTTTAAAAAAAATTTACACTGTGTTTCTAGTCTGAATTTGCCTGGCTTCATCTTCCAAGCACTGGATCTCATTATGTCTTTTTCTATTAGATTAAAGAGCTGTCTGCTATCAGAAACCATCTCCTATGCAGGTACTTGCAGACTGTGATCAAGCCACCCTTACTCTTCTCCAGGAGACCTTTAATGCCATACATTTCTTTGGTATCTCTCTACAAGGCATCTGCTCCAAATCTTTCATCTTCTTTGGATCTCCCTCCCAACCCTTTTCTATTTTGTCAACAACCTTTTGAAGTGTGGACATCAGAGCTGCACACACACCACGGCAGTGGTCTGGGCAGTGCTGTCTGTGAAGGCAGCCCAGCTCCCCCAGCCATGGTGACACTGTTCTGCTGAGCACTCATGTCCTTATGGTTCCCCAGCCATGAGCCCAATGCCTGCAGGAGTCTCCTTTCCTAAATGGAGGAGCCTCATTCACTTGGTTAATGTCTCACCTTGCATTATTAAAAGATTGTTTATCATCATTTGCTTGATCTACAAACTTAATCAACTTTAATGTATGTATTTCCAAACCCATGGGTAACCACATGGTAGGATTCCGTGGAACCTTGCAATACGGGATGTGAATTCCTGCTACAGTTTGTTTTCCAGCTGACTTATCCATTGCTGAGAATGGATAACACTGAGTTTCCCAGAGAATATCCTTCAGAGGCAAAAGCCTTCAAAAATAGGAGTCTGTTAGGCTACATGCTATGTATCAAAGAACTATGTCAAATCACTTGACAAGACTGTCTGTATAGAATTATTTGTTTGGCACTGCCTGTGCACCGACTGTCAGTTCTTTGTTGGCTGGAGTCTTGGTGATTCAGCCCAAAATTGAGAGGCTGACGGAGCTGCTGATCCACCAAAGCCTTGCATTCACAGCGGAGGGCTCCCCTCAGCTCTGAAATGATGAAGGACAAAGCCATGCAGGGGAATTCATGGTCAGTGTTTGCAACTTGCTCAGTGTACACCACTTGGTGCAGTAAATCTTAAAATATACTCAAAAGCTATTCATGAAATAAGAAGTGTATTTTACAGTTGTTTCTTCTCAACTGCAGGAATAAACCATGCATGTCCTTTAGCACACCAAGATCATTGATTCCGCTTCTCTCAGCAAAGACTGGTCCATTACTGAGCCCTCAGACGCCACTGCCCTCCACTGCCCATAACTTTTAGCCTTCTTTGACAAGTGCCTGTATTTCCTAACAGTTTTCCCATTATTATTTGTACGCTTCTAGATTCGTGTTCTTAATTCATGCAGAGAACCATGCTGCGTATGTACATCATTATTTGTATGTTGATTGATGGACAGTATGTATGTAATATGATGTTTTGCTGAATTAATTCCATCCTTTAGCCAGGACAGATTTTCAAACAGCCTAATTTTAATGCAGACTTTGAGCTGAGAGGGAGGAAGGAAGCAGCCCTATCTTCCAGGCTGCTGCACGGACGGCACAAAAGTGGGAGCAAATCTGTAAATCCGTCACTTCAGCAGGACCACTCACTGTGCAGGCAGCACCCTCAGGGAGCTGGGCAGTCTCCAGCCCTTTAGAAGTCCTTGATGGTGGCTGTTTCAAACCATTACCCACATTCTCCAAGATGCAAGGTGCTGCTGGCACATTCCTGTTCTCTGTGAGGCTCAGCAGTGGTGCAGTGAAGCCTGGTCTGGTGCTCTGAAATGTCAGCTCCTGGTGCTGGCTGGTGGCATGCATTCTCTGCAGCATGGGAGGCTGCCACAGCATGTTGGCCAAGGGTGTCCTGAGTCTGGCCACTTCCCTGAGGTGCAGGGTTAGAAGGGTTTGCTCAAGACTGATGTGGCATGGCTGCTCCAATATCCAAAGGAGATCTTAATGCAACAGCTTGAGAATCAAAGCAACCTCTTCCTGACTATTGCAGCTCCCAGCAGAAAGACACAACAGCTACAGGATTGCAGACAGCACAAGGTGATGCTGAGATAGTCTGGGCTCAGTTTAGTTAGTCACAGAAAGATCCCTGGTTCCTTACCACTGCTCTACAATAGCAGGAGCTGTACTGTATGCTTGCTGTCTCCCGCTGAATAGAACCAGTACCTCCTTGTCTGCAGAGCAATCTGTGCTTGCAAGAAGGCTCTGCACAGGAGGTAGCACTGTGTGGGTGATGCCCAGTGCAGACGTTAGCAGCTGAACCGGGACATGCCTGAATCTCTTGTCCAGAAACAGCAGCAGCCTGCCCCAGAAGTGATGGGGCACTTGTTGCCTGAGATGCAGTCAGCAGCAGGACAGGTCATCCCCACCAAAAACAGCTGCAGCTCACAAGAGATGCCAGCATGGCATGCTCACCACGTGGGATGGGCTCCGGGGGCTTCCTGCTGCTCCCTCCTTTGCTGTTCTGGGGACAACCAGCCACCTTTGTGGCTTTTTGTGATTTACTCCGTGCAGCTGCAACATGCAGCTGGGATAAAGGAAGGGTCTTTCCTTACTGCTAATTAAAGGTGAGCACAGAATGTATTTTTAATAGGTGCTCTCCATACTAAACATGCACGAACATATCCTGTTTTCCGTGCTGCCCAAGGGTATCCTGCAGCACCCAGCCTGACCCTGCCCCACAGATGTGCCCACCCCATCACACAGCTGTCTTCCAGTAATGTCCAGCCAGGGACAGCAGCAAGCAAGCATCTGACACTTCCCTGTCACTTCCCTCTATAACAGGATGGCTGGGACAAGAAACACCACACTGGTGTGCGTTTGGCTTCCATTCAGATGCTTCGCTTTTCAAAATCACACCAAGGAGTGAGTCCTTTGATTCATTACCTATCTGGCTGGCACTGTCCCAAAGGTTTCAGCAGGACGTCTGTCCTGTGGCCACATCTGCTCCTTTCTCTGTGTGCCTCTGTGGTTTTTGTGGCACGGGAATGCCTGTTTTCCTGTGCAGTTCCTATGCAGCTTTACATTTAACTGATGTGAGTTATCCCCTAACATGTGCAAGAGTGGACTTGAGTCACATCCTATCCAGAAGACCTTCAGTTCAGTTAAAACCTAACAAATGCATCATTTAGCAATATCTTGCAAGGAAAGACAGTGAAAAAGAGTGACGGACCAACCACTCCTAGGAGGGCAAGCTGTACCTGATCATGGTGCTCATCCCAACCACCGGTCAGCACACATCAGCAGTGAGGGCTGAAGCTGATGGACCAGACACAGGGAAGCTGCTTTTCAGCCCCAGCCACTAATTCATCTCAATTCAAATGTGAGTTCCCCAGCAGCTTGCTTGAGCTGTGCTGCAGTGAGCCGAGCTGTCAGAGTGAAGCTGCACTGCGCTGTGCTGTGCTGCCTGCCCTCAGAGTAGGGATGAGGACTCCTCACCCTGCCTGGGTGTCACTGTCCCTGCAGCACCAGGAGCAAGCAGTGCCCAAAGGGCAGCACTTTTCTGCAGAACTCATCTCACATGGACTTGCAGCACGGACAGACCACAGCACTGCTGCAGACTCTGTATGCCCTCAGCACAAAGCACATGTGCAGGTCCTAGCACTGTGCCAGCACCGCAGCGCTGTAAGCCCGCCGCGTCCTGGGCTCTGTCTGCAAAAAAGCATCCCAAGACACTTTCTGTCTACTGTGGAAAGGACTTTCTTAGCAATTAAGCACATCAGCTTCCAAAAAAAAAAGTCATTCTCACACCTTGGGCTGAAACATTACTCCTGGATAGCTCTGCTTGTATCGTGATAATGTCAAATGACAGCAGCAGAGGAAACCCTGTTGCTCCCTCTTTGTGTCACCTGTCTCATCGCAGCCTCTCTGCTCTGCAAACATTTTTTCATGGAAAAGAAAAGCCACAAGCATATCTGAAAAGAGCTCTTGGAGACATTCAAATGGCAGTGATGAGGACGGGAGGTGACCACGATGCATCAGGGAAACCTCCACAGCAGAACTGCCTTCAACTACAGCCACAAGTGTTGTTAGTTAAAAATACAGTCACACACATCCAGGAGCCAGCCTGTGACTTCAGGACTTTTTCCCACAAAAAGAAAAGCAGCTGTACTATGCTCAGGTTAATTCTTGATTAGAGCAGAGGACTCCTCTGTCTGTCTGAGGACACACAAGAAGACCACTAGTACTCCAGAGTACCAGGTACTGAGTCCACATGGCATGCATGATGCCGAGTAGCCATTCCTTCGTAAATAAATATCTACTCTGTTAATTTGTTGTGGCTTCTAGAGGTAAAATTACTCTTCTGATACAACATGAAAGAGTATTAAAAATGAAAAGCAAGAACTTAAGACAAAGCTAAGAATGACCCCAGCAGAACAGAGCAGAGGTCCATCTCACCTACTGCATCACCTCTGACAGCAGTCACTGGAAAATGCTTTGGGAAGCACCATGAGAACAAGGCAGGCACTTCTCCCTGCACATTTTTCCAGCTTTGTGATCTTTGGGGACATTTACATGTAGTCTATGGAATTTCTGCAGCAGAGGTTATATTTAAATCACTTTGTTTAACCCATTTGGGAAAAAAAAACCAAAACTAAACAAAAACAAACAAGCAACAACAAACACCCTTAAAAGTAAGCATTAGGTGTTTCTGCCTACTTTTTCTTATCATGGTCACCTGTGCAGGCAAAGCCCCCACCAGTGGTGGCCGTGCAAGAACCACACATCCTGCAGTGCCACACATCAGTATTCCCTGAGCATCCCAACACCACCAGCACCCAGGCACACACATGTCTGTGGCAGCCTGGCTGAAAACATTGCCTACAATAGCAAGCATCTCTCTAGTGAAGTGAAGAACACATGCAACTTACTGTCCAGGTGGCTGACTTGGCTGTGCTGGATTGCTGGAAGGTCACCTCAAAGTGGTGGGGACCTGGGTAGTCAGTGTTGGAGGGGATGACAGGAGCTGGGGACATGGCGTCGAAGGTAGAGCTGGGCTGCGAGTAGGGTGAATGCGTTGGGACATTGGAGGTGTGCTCGGAGCTGTAAGGGCTGGTGGAGGCTGCTCTGCTGCCGATGCTCTGATCCATGCTGTTGTTCATCAAATTAAACTGGGACTGGAGGAAGGGAAAAGGGGAGGAGGGAAAAAAAGAAAACACCAGCCAGTTTAGAGACATGGAAACCTCAGCTACACTTCTTCAGGACTTCAGGTGTCCTGTTACAGCTTCCTTAAAGGGCCAGCGTGCTGGAAAGTCAACCAAAATAGTTGTTCTGGGTTGGTTTGTTTTTTGAACAGGTCACCACTTGTGTAAAGGATAAACTCAATACATTTAAGTCGTCCCCTTTTATCAACTTCACCCTCACTGGAGGCAGCACGATGCCAAGATCCCCAGGTTTCTAGCACATTTGACATGCAAAACAACTCTTTTGCAAGTAGGGGGAACAGACGTGAATTTTTTTGAGCTTTGCTAAGATGTGGGAAAAGTCCTACTGCATTGAGGGGGAGTGATGACCACGGCACTACACACACGACCACAGAAAGGCTCTTTTCTTCCCCGAAGCGAAGCAGGTTGGTTCTCAGCAAATTCCTGGAACCTCACCAGCCTCATCAGTGTTACCAATTTCCAGTAAAGGACTGCTCAGTGCCAGACCTCACAGCACTGATAACGCCAGCCAAGCCTGTGGCCAGACCTCACGCAGGGCAGAGGTACCAAGGGTACCAACCACGTCTCTCACGGGAGAACTGACCCTGTGCTTCTGGGCTCAGCCTGGAACTGAGGCTGCTGGTGGCCAGCGTGGAGGAGAGGTCTTCTATCCAGAAGACAGAGAAGGAGCAAGGCTTTGGCCTCGACTGTAACTCCACATGACCCCTGCCACAAAGCAGCTCAACCACAGCAGCAGCCTGGCATCCCAAGGTGAGCACCCCACAGCCAGGGCTCTGCATCCTGTGTGGCACTGACCACTCGAGTTGGTGGCAGTTGCTGATGTTGCCAGCCATGGATGCAATGCAGCATCTGCTCTGCGCAGCCCAGGTTGGTGCAGTGCCTCCTGTCTGCAGCTCTCCAGAGATCTTTATTGAAATTTTGGTTTTGCAAAGTGCTCTTTCCACTTGGACAAGCTGCAGAATTCAAGCAGAATTAAAAGCCCTAGAGCGGAGACAGAAAAAGCTGTAGTTGCAATAGAACACAGGGCAGCAGTGCAGCCCCTGCAGACAGTTACATGTAAGCATTGCCACCAGCTCACCTCAGCACCCTGACAACGTGCCCCAAATGCCAGTCAGTACCTAAAACCCCAGAGCTCCTGCCTTGTTTGCTAACAGATCGCAACCATCGTGATGGGATTACCCCAAATCAGACTTTTTCTGCACTCGTTCACTTATCACAAATGTACATGTGGGTGCCATTTCTGGAAGGAGTTCCCTTCCATGAATACGAAGAACCAGATCTGAATGGTGGTTTGCGTAATTCGTTTCATAGCTGGGGTGTTTGCTTTTAGTGGCTTTCACTGATGCAAGTTTAATTTGGGGAAAACCTCAAACTACAAAGTGCACAGCTGTGATGCAGCACACTGCAAATAAGGTCACAGAGCAAACTCCCCTATTTATACATCTACTGGCTCTTTTTCCACAGTGCTGGGCCAAAACCTTGCTTTTCTTATTTATTTTCCTTATTCCTTTTTTGAACAATTATTATCAGATATTTCCAATAAAAACCAGCAGCACTTCCATCTATGAGTACTGCCTAAGCAAAGTTGCATTTTCAAAAGTAGCATGGCTAAAATAGCCTCGATCTTTCATCTGAAAATCAGGCCAATTGAGTTTTTTCCTTTTTCTGCATATTTTCCTGTGTCAGTGCATCACTGCTTGCTGTCCCCTCTGGGACATCCCACCCTGCTCTCACCTGCACCCGTCCCCCTGCATGGTGGGGATTGTGCCATCAGCTGCTGAGCAGTTCTGGGAAGCCCGGTGGGCAGCACGGTGTGTGAGTTGGACACAGCAGTGGGCTGGGGATGTGCTTGCTCCCTGGGAAGGCTGCAGGCTGGAAGGCTCACGACTTAGGAATCAGGAGACATGTTTTAACTTGGGATCCACACCTCACCCAAACGCGTACGATGTATAATGGCTTAAACGCAATCACCCTTCTGCAGGAGAGTTCTCCTGTTGTCTGCATCTATCAAGAGGTTGTTGGAGTCTGAAACTAACTGGAGGAATGCTGAACAAGACCTGACTTGCTCTTACAAATACAGCCATTTTGTCCCCTAGAATATGTGCATAAACCCCTCTATTTCTTCTTGCTGCACTATAAATAGCCCTGTTAAACAACCCCATCCGGGCTTTCGACAAAACCAGATTTTACCATGAGAAAAAACCACGAGAAACTTCAGCAAAATGGCATTAGAGATGCAGGAGGGAAGCCACAGCCACACCACCACAGCCAGCTGCCAGCAGGGACCTCGGGGACACGCAGCCCTGATGGCGACACTGGCTGGAAGCTGGGTGGGAGATGTAAAGCATCGCATGGGAAGAGATCCTCAAGGAGAAAAGGATTGTTCTCGTTGTGGCAGCACAGCCAATCCACAGCTCAAAGAATCCATGAATATCAAGATTGAGCAGGTTTGTTCTCTTGTGATGACTGGGACAACGGAAAGGCTTCAGGGAACATTCTGCACACACCCTGTACCCAGCCATGGGTGTTTTCTTAGGAATAAATGGGAAGTGAGCGTTCCTCACTCGACAAGCAAACAAGCCGAGTTTCAGAACTGCTGTAGCACACGTAAGGGCACAGTCAGACAAAAGCAGGTTGGGTTTGCACTGTCAGGCAGATCAGGAGCGGGTGCCGTCCCAGTTACTCATATCCTGTCAAAATGGGAAATAAACAGGAAGCATTTTGCCTCCTGGCGAAATCTGCTAACAGAAATCTGCTCCAGAGCCGCAGTGCAGAGAGGGGTGAGATGTCCCCTGGACGTGACTGGAAAAAAAACACAAAAAGCAGCCCTGGTGGGATGTGTTGAGATTACAGTGGCTAGAGCTGGGGCTATGTGGGGCTGAGGTGCGTCGCAATGGAGCTCAGTGGAAGGGTGAATCAAGGCTGATGAACTGAGCAGAGCATCACGACCACCCTATGGGAGAGAGCCTTCCCTTGACAAATCAGAAACCTCACAGGAGACCCATGGAGCAGAACCCCAGCCCGGAACAGCACTCAGTCATTTTTGTTAAAGTGAAGTTGTATGTGATATAAAAGAGTGCGTTCTCTTATCACCTGAAACAAATGAATCAGACTCATTCGTCAGCCGATGCTCGGGACATCCAAAGGTGGGAAAGCCAGCCTTTATAAATTAAAGGAAATTTCATTTCAGACCTTTTTCACCTCAACTAATACTGCATGTTTCTCTGCATGTTTTATGATTTATCCTGCTCATAGCAGTTTGGTTACAAAGCAAAAGGCAAAGGCCCCAGTTACTTGGATTTGTAAACCTGCTGGAAGCGATACTCAGAGCCAAGTGCTGGGTGTACAATGACTAACTTGGTTTTTAAGATTGAGTAGGTTTTGGAAGTATTCCCTTAACAGACAAATCCAAGCAAGAGTGTTTGTATGTTTGTCAACAAATCCACCACAGTGCTTGTGTATGTATGTGTGCAAATATATACATGTGTTTATACACACACATCAATAAGCACATGATTGCAGAAAGGACATCTCAAGCAGCAGCACTACAGTGCAGAGCAACACAGTACATATGTGGTTTTCACTACTCATGTATGACAAAAAGGAGAAAGCAAATAATTTCTGGTTGGGAAGCACACCAGTGCACCCTTCAATCTATAACTACATCTGCAACTAAATTTTTTGAATACCAGAGAGCTGACACAAAAACCTTTTGACTAAGAAAGCAACCTCACTGCTTGAGGACAGGGCTGAAGCTACATCACCTGCAAGCACAGGTGCCACTGCATCTGCCCCACCCTCCCAGCAGCTTTAAACCAGGAAAGGCAAAGATCCCTTGGGGGATGTGGGTGTTTGCTGGGTGCTGCAGTCCTTGTACCTAAGAAGGTCTGAGGAGAAAGCTGAGCTGGGCTTGGCAGGCAGTGTTTCCACCGAGGGATGCTCACAGCTGCCCTTAGCCTTCAGCCAGGTTTCTCCAATGCAAGCATGGACAATTTGCATGTACAAAGAAGATAGGGAGCCTGTGCTCACTTACATGAAAGTTTAAATCATGCCTAGGTCTCTGCAGAGCACAACACAGGAGCAGACAAAACATGAAAGAAGCATAGATTGAGCTGGTGAAGCTGCAACAATCCCAGGTAGGTACAATTCATTTTCTTTGAGCTGCCAGGCACCTCAGATTGAGAGGAGCACTATGTCCAGTGCATCCCCAGCACGTCCCAGGCAGCAGTGTGAAGGCTTGGAAGCAGAGCCAGGACACAAACTGAGCTCCTGCTGCAGTGGCAGGAAGCAGGCACAAGCAAGAAGCAACAAGGTAAGACCCATTAACAAAGAGTAGCACCTACCGTGGTATAATGCTGCATCGGGTCACTGATGTACAACATTTTAGTCTTCTTGGGGTTTACAGACAAGTGGGAACTGTCCCGCCAGAGGAGTCATGGGGTCGGGAGGAGATGGAGCCAACCAGGGAGACGCAGTGCTGGAGCATGAGGTGCAGGAGTGGGGAGGCAGTGCCAGGGATGCTGCACTGGCCACCTGTGTGCGGTTTGTTGGCTTTTTTGCTTTTTTCATCTCCCTTAGTTCTGTCAACTAGCTGCATCCAACAACAAAACGGGGCCCACCCCTTTCTGTCCCTCATGACTATTCATTAAAATGCAGGGCAGGCCCCAGCTTGCCCAGTGATGGACAAGGCTGTACCAGCCAGTCCCACCAAGGGAAGAGCGGGGGTCCTATTCTGCAACTAAACCCAGCCAGATTTAATTCCAGAAAGCTGCTTGCAGCATTGCTGGAGTCAAAACCCATCTAACCAGCACCCTTCACCTGCAGACTGAGGTGGCTGCACTGGTCTGGGCATGCTGATGCAGCGATCCTGAGATCATTCCAGTTCGCACTTCTAGAGCTATAACAGCACCATGCCACCACTCTGTCCCCCTATTCACCCCAGCCTGGGGGATTCTTTCCACTGCGTATCAGTGGCATTAACAAACCACGTGAATAGCTCAGACTGGAGCTACCCTGGCTCAAACGCTACTGGAGGTCTCATTGACAAAAATGCCCGGAGACCAGGTAGCCACCCGTGTCCCAGTGTCACATGAAAATCCTGTAACAAATGCTCTTTTTCTCCGTGTCATCCCACCTTATTTCACTGGATTTAACTGTTTCATTGAGAGATGATCTGTTTTTTAAAAAAAAAGAAATCTAAGAAGGTGAGGTGCATACTGAACAACTGGCTAGAAGCAGGGCATGAGGTCAGAAGCACAAAGCCTGCAGTCAGTCAGGTCTCCTCCTAACTCAGGGCAGAGGGCTGAACGGTCTTTGCTTCAGCCAGACACCACTGTGGAAGTCTGCATGCTAGAGCAGATGGGCAGTTCAAAGAGTAGTGGATCATATTTTCAAAGATGTAGTCAGTGTGCATCACCTGCCTCTCTACACTGTGTGCATGCATGGATCCAAGCACAAAGAGGTCAGAGCAGCATCCTAAGTCAAGCTTTAAGTACTGCATGAACTGAAGCTGGCATCTTTAAGAAAAAAAAATAAGGGTGGCTGTTGTTCTCAGTAACTCGCATCATTTGTTTATTTGTTTTCATACATGTTAGTCTGCCATGTGTTTTGGTGATGACAGCTAGCAAAAGCTATACTCAGCTCATCTTGAGCTTAGCAGCACAGTGTTGAGTTGCACAATGGGATCGATATAAATATTTACTCCCGGATCATTAATTTGAGCTCCCTCACCCCTGCAAGCCCCCCCAGCCCTGGCACCCTGTGGGAACAGCCTGGTTGCACCAGGCTCCTGCTGAAGGGGGCTTCAGTTCTGCAGCAATAGGGAGCTCTGCAATTAACACTGCAGCCCCCACCTGAGCCGTCTGCCAGGCTCCTGCCCTGCTGCAAACAAAGGCCTGGCAAGAGAGGGAAAGTAAGCTAAAAGCGAGGGAAAAAGAGGCTGGGGGAGGGGAAGCAAGCTGGCGAGGAGCAAAATAGGCTTTGTGGAGGGAGATGCTGAAATGGCCAGAGCTGCTGCATGTTGGAGAAGGGATGCCGGTGGGAGGCCAGGCTGCTTGGGGAAGGAGCATTAACGCTGGGAGCATTACAGAGGCTCACACTGCCTTGAAGATGCCTGCTAGTGGATTTCTAATGCCTGTCTGGGCAGAGGGAGATCCTGATGCCAGATGAGCTGTAGTTACTGTGTGCTGTGCAAACCAGGCCTTTGGCTTTCAGAAGAGACAGCAAGCTGGTCTTTTTGAGGGGGTTATTTCTAGTGCACAGTCTCAGTGCTGTTTCAAATTGAGTAATTTTAAAGACACTGTCTTTAAAAGCCCTTCCCAAACAGGAGGAGAGTCCAGCAAAATGTATTAACATGTAGCCACTATTTTACCAACTGCTGTACCGTATGACTGCAAAACTGCAGTACAGTCATCTTACTACAGGTTATTGGACACTGAACCAAACGATGGCAGCTTTGCATCTTTAGTGTTTCTGTTTTGAGTTATGAATAAGTAAGTTCCCATTTCCTACCCTAAAGCCACTCAATCACCAGGAGAAAAACAAGTTTGTATCTGATCTATCTCTCACTTTTGTAGTCTGAGCATACTCACCATAACAGAGTCATTCATGCCTCTCATCTGGAAGACATCCATTGTGATCTCTGTGCGGTTGGAGACCTCATTGCTGCCTGTATGACTGGATGGAGAGAGGTCGAAGTAGGTGCTGTCTGGTGCCCTGTGAGCAAGCAATGGCAGATGGTCAGCTTTCCAGCTCTCCTACACAGCCTGCACCAGCAACAAGGGCTACAGTTCAGGAAAACTGGCCATGCCCAGCCCAGGCTGGTCGGTTGTTGGTTCTGGTGGTTACTGCTGGTGGATGTCCCTTCCACAGTGTGCTCTGTTACACAGGCATGGGTGAGGGCTGATGCTGTGCTGCTGGGGCAGTGAGCTTCCCAGCAGGCACAACACAATGCATGCTGCCTTCTCCCCTTACAGCAAAAATGAGTTGGTGTCTCCTCTCCCACAATACTGCAGAGGCATTGCTGACCTTTGCTTTCTTACACAGAAAGTGTGCCCAGATGCTGACCTCTGATGTGCAAGAGTGCAGCAGCAATGGGGCTCTTTGCTATGTTCGTTCCTTTGCATTTATGACGGAAATTGAAATTGCTGATGGTTGCACAACCCTCAAAAAGTTTCCAAAACCTGGGAACAACTTTGTGGGGCCATGCATTCAGTGTATGCAAAATTTCCAGCTTCTGGCTGTCTAGCATCATCGAGGCAAAGTAGTTTGGCAGCTCAGAGCCTGGAAGCAAAATTCTGAATGCAGGAAAGGAACATGTGAAAATTGGTGCATGTGAAAGATGCTGGTCTCCCTTCATGTCATATTGATTAGATGTGCTAATACAGATTACGTGGCAAAGAGGCACTTCTGCCTCAATACACATGATCAAATGACACTTACAGCGTACTCCAGAGGTGTTCAAATGTTGTACTTTCATCAGCAGGAGAGGACTGGGACATCTTCACAGAGGGGGAGTCTGACAAAGGATAAATCGCTCTAGGGACAAAGAAAAACAACAAAGTTAGTGTTGCTAGAGTGCAAACAAAATGTCTCCTTTTTTTCCTGGCGGCTTAAGGACCTGGATATGCAGGGATTTTATCTGTTTAGCATAGGAATGGAGTGGATGATCTAACAAAGCATTTACACTGCTCTATTCCTGGAGCATGCACAGAGACCCAGGTCAGCTGCACTAAATTCAGACTATGATAACACAGGTTGCAAATGCTGTGTTATAGTACCATGCCACAGAATATCATTCCCTCCTGTTTTTTTACTGGTGCCCAAACTCAGGTCAGCAAAGCAGCCAGCAAAGTGCAGGAGCTTTCTGGGCTGCTGGGACAGTTCCCATCGGGCTCCCAGAAGTGTCTCTGCAACAGACCTCTGGCTGCAGGTGCTTTCTTTAATGCTGATATTTCAGGTGATGATACCACCTCCATCATCTCCAGTCTTACAAAGATGCGGGTATTTTGGAAAGGGCCAAAGTGGCAGGGTTCTAGGATGTCAGCCCATTTCTGCTAAATGCTAATTCTGTGACGCAGGGTTCCCATCTGAAATGTTTACAGCACGCTCTAGCAGTTCTCAGCACTGCTACCCACAGCCCCTTCCACCCTTTGAGAACTATTCTTAGTAATCATTTTGAACCAGGTTCATTCAGTAAAGGGCTTAGATCTCTCAGACAACAACATTGAATTCTTGAGTAGGAAGTCTCTGAATAAAACTGAAACACAAAGTTAGTTGGCAAATAAAGTCTTGCAGTGAGAATCAGAACTAAAGACATGCTTGGTACTGCTCCCCTGAGATTATGCTCAGCAGCCCGGCACCACCAGGGGAATGGGGAAACCCTCCTCTGCAAAGCTGGTGAATGATGGGTGGATGGGGTGATGATACAGGACAAAACTTGATAGGACAGTACAGAGAACCGCCATCTGAGAGTGAGCTTGGATCAGCTGCAGTGTGCTGTGAGCTACAGAGAGCCCAAAGGCTCCCAGTTTTCTGTCTTCCTTCAAGCACCAGAGCACTGAGAACACTGTGGTCTTTCCTTTGTGCCTTGAGCCCTCCCCCAAGCCCCCGGAAGAAAAGGCAGCATGCTGCAGAGAGCTGGGCTGCAGCCATCTTGGTCAGCATGCCGCCTGCAGCCACATCATGCGACTGCCCTCATCCTCCTCCTCCTCCCTGGCCCCCCGCTCCCCAGAGCTGCAGGGGCTGCCACCCTGCCCTTCCTAACACGCATGCATCCCAGCTGCACTCCAGTTACCCCTTTTTACTCACACAAGGGTTACCATCTTGTTTCGGCTCGGTACCGACATCTAATAGCGAAAGCCTGAAAACTTCCTGCTTTTCAATCTTAAACCGCTCGTGGTGGGAGCAGCTGCTCTCAGAATGATGTTCAGGAGAGACCAGCTGCTGGGCCAGGGCCCTTTCAATGGTCTCTGAGTCAGCTGGGGACCGGGTGGCTTAGGAGCAACAGGCACAACACCAGACATTAAAGTGAAAGCAGGGTGGTGTCCCGAAAGCCGACCCATGCTGGTTTCTGCTGCATCTGCGACTCATCTGAGTGATGCAGCACCTGCAGATGCTCTTCCAGGAGGGTTTGGCACAGCAGCAGAGTCTTTGCCCCCCACAGGACTTCTAGCCGAAGACAGAGTTCATCAAAGTCTCACTTCCGCCCATCCCTCCTCATCCCACGTGTAAACAGAGAGAAAAGAAAGGACGGAAGCAGCAGTTTCAAGAAAAGGAAAAGCTCAGAGCTGCAGTGAGGCTTCTCGGACCCTTACCCTGCTTCCATGCTGCTTTCCATGGCCCTGGGTATCGGTAGCATCAAGATACAGTCAGGCCTTTTCTTTTAGCAGAGCGAGCACCTCCGCGCCGCCCCGTGCTGTGTGGTCATGCTGGGTGACACCAGCTCTAACCACGTGGCTGCACTCGTTTTCAACAGAAAAAAAAAATCTGAATATTTTAAGGGCGTTTCAGAAGTTTCCTTTCTCTTTCAAAACAAAATTGGCATTGGCAAAGCCAGGTCAGTGTCCGTTCACACCTGAGCACTTGGGATCTGTGGTGCAAAGAGCAGCTGGGCTGCCAGTGCAGCTAACACACTTCCCTCGTGCAGTGACTGCTGCACATGCTGGGAAAGCATCCCTGCACCAATAGTGACAGCCTAAAAATTGGCCTTTAAGATGATAGAGAATTGCAGGAAACTTTGCAAATACCATTCCTGGAAGTTGGCAGCAGTGCTGTCCATAGCATAATTTGCCCTAAAATGAGGTGTCCTACAGGATCAGTGAGGGAAGGAAGCAGGGCAGTCATTCTGATGGGGCAGACCAGCAGAAGGAAATCACATCCTCAGATGTGATCCAGCAGAAGCCCTTGGCACAGGTTAAATGCAGGTGAACCAGGAAGAGTCTCATAGACTAATTCTATCTTTATTGGAAGCACTACTAGATGACTTGGATGAAATTACTTCCCAGTGCCTGTCAGCTATGAAAATGGCACAGGAAGGTGACTAACCTGAGGCTAAACACAGCAGCAGCAGCACAGTTAGAAAACAGCCATAGCATATTCAGGCTCTCTGCCACTTCCAGTCTCCCACATCAGCCTGGAGGATATGTAGCCTCTGCCATAAAGGCATCAGCTCCTTGACGTCACCCCAACACCTCTTCCCAGCACCACAGTTTGAGGAGGCAACACCTTGACTTCTGCACAGAATTCTCTAGCCAAACTTTCACCAGCAGGATTTTCACGATGGCACCTCCAGACACACACATCTGCTTCTTAAGCAGTGCAGCAGGGGATCCTCTGTCCCTTCTGCCTCTATGTAATACAGATGTCTCGGGTGAGCAAGACTGCCTGGGGTGACATTCAGTGGTGGCTGTGACACAGGACCCAAAGGGAGGCTGCAGCAAGGCAGTCAGGCTGATTCATTGCAGGCATTTGGAGGAAGAACGATTAAAACATGCAAACTTGGGGCTCAGTGCATGAAGCCAATGCTGCTGATGTGATTTGCTTGTTTACACATGGGGAGCTGCCTCTCCGCATGCCTTCTCAACGCATCTCCACCATTCACTGGATTGTTGCTTCCCTCTGTTGCTAGTTAGTGCATTGCAGGGAAATTGCACAGTGGGTAGAGACAAAGGTACCACATGCATACAGAGGGGGATGAAGCTCTGATGGGAGGTGATGCCTGGCTGCTGAGTTTCTGCAGACTCACGAAGGAGCATCTCATCATTAACTTTAAGCCTTAGCTTTACCTAGAAATGCCTGTCGCTATTTCAGCAAGTAACAACATATTCACCACCATCCTGCCACCTCTAACAGCCCAGAACGAAATGTGACAAAAAATTTTAGCCACTCCAATGGGAGATAAATGCACACAAATCTGTACAACGGGTTTATTTCTAATCTTCAGAGGCCTTTGGCCCAGCCTGAGAGAGGAAGACCTCGGAAACCAAAAGAAGCCATACATGTCTGTAAATCTGCACTGCTGAGATGCTGGACAAGACATCACTCTTTTCCCACGCTGTAGTGGGGGCTGCAGTGAGAACACACAGCTGGGACTGGGACTTTTAAGCATAATAGTTAGATATTGCTGATTCTCACAACAAATTGCAGTGTTCTGCTTGACAGTTTGTGAGCTTATCTCCACACCTCCACTCCTCCCCTCAGCTGCACACTGGGAACCATCCAGCTCATCCAGTCTGCAGCAAACAAGTTAACATTTGCAAAATACTGGCACATCCCAAGGTCACAACACTCAGTGCTCTTGCTCACTCACCTCTGATTAGACAATTCACACATGCAAAACGTTGCTTACAAAACTGACCAAAAGTAAGTGAGCTTTCCAGCAGCATGCTCAGATCTCTGTGTCTAGCAGCGTATTAACATCAGCAATGCTGGGTGAACAGGACAGTGGAGCAGCCTGAGGTACCAACAAAACAGGATAGACCAAAATCCACTCTGACAGAGAGAAGTCAACAGAAAGGTGCTGTCCCTGTACCATGCACCATGACCCTGCTGAGCCTGGCAGTGAGCAACCACCCCAGCATCCTGCCTGTGCTCATCCTCTTCTCTGCTTTTCCATTCCAGGCTGCTCTTTGCTCCACAAGTGCTTTCACTCTAGACCTAAGGCACTTTGGAGCAAACTATCCAAGATTTTTTAATCCTGAGTAACAATCCCACAAAGAAAAGCAGCCACAAATCATCTTCCAGCTGCACTACGGAGCAACTGAGAGAGGGTCTGTGCTGAGGAACACACACACGCAAATCGCAAGGAGTTTCCCTTTGTCTTTTTTCTCCTACCTGCTCTGGCTCCCCAGGCACTTGGAGTTCCCCCGGAGGTCTCCCGCAGACAGGAGCGGCCTGGGATTGAGGATCTGTTATTTACTGCACTACAATCTAGTAGCGTCCCGGTCGCCTAGGCAATGACATTGGAGCTGTTGAAAGCTATGTGAAAAGTGAGGCAAAGGCTCGTGCACTCCCTTCCTGGAATACAAGGCAGTTACAAAGGGGTGGGGACAGCTCAGCCAAGCGTGCAGGGGAATTAAGCTGGTCACCAGCCCCAAAATGACTCTGGGGCAGCAGCAGGGCCACGGAGACAGCTGCTGTCGAGCTGGGAAGGAGACTGAAAGCACAGCTCCAAAGGAAGCTCTGCACCCTGCCAGATTGCTGCTCTGGAGTTGTCTGGGTGCTCGCATTGCTCACAAGGCCCAGTCATCCCTCCTGGGGAACAGCAGGGACCGTCCCCAAAGGGCAGCAAGGCCAAGAGCCTTCTTCCTCACTTGATAGCCCCACGTTATGGGTCAGAAGATGGAATATTCCTTCTTGAAACCACTACCCAGTGGCTTTCTCCACCTGTGGCTGCAGTTCTCAGCTCTCTGCACTCACCCAACGTCTGCTGACAGCGTTTCCACAAGCTCAAGGTTTGCTTCAGCCGAGCTTAGCTCCGGCCTCCACTTCCCACAACAAATCCCGACGCTGGCCGTCGCCGTGGGCACATCCTCGTCTGGGGTTATGGCAGTGCCTCACGCGCTGGGGCAGAGCAGCAGGTCCGGGCTGCCCNNNCACCCCCCCCCAAAACCCTTCGTGGCTCTTTCTCTCATCAAGCTTTAGGATCTTTTATTTCTAAGTCCTCCCTGTACCGCCGCGCCTCATCTGCAGCTCTCGGCCTTTCATTTCCATCAGCAATTAGCCGGGAAGCGGGAAGTGTGACCTGGAGCAGGCCGCGGCACGCTGCCACCCCGAAACGTCTGACAACCAAATTAGAGGGAAGTCCGCTAATGAGGGAACGGCGCCGGTGACTTTGGCGGGCTGCAGGGCGCGGAGCCCGCGCCGGGAACGAGCCGCTCTCATTACCCAGCTCATCTGCATAATAATTTCTCACTCGCGGGGATTTCCCGCCGCCGGGCGCTTCCTGACAGAGAAACGGCCCGCGGCGCCCGGGACTACGACTCCCGGCATGCCGCGCGGCGCCCCCTGCTCTGATTGGCCGTCCAGACCGGAAGCTCCCGCCCTTTCCGCCCGCTTCCGCCCTAAGGTGCGGGCCGGGGCGCGGCGGGCGGAGCGGGCGGGTTTGAATGGGAGCCGCTCTCGGTGCGGCGCCATGGACTTCTCGGAGCCGTTCAAGCTCTCCGGGCTGCTCGGCAGGTTCTCCCCCGACGGGAAGTGCCTGGTGAGAGCGGGGCTGAGCGGCGGGACGGGGCCCTGCGGTGGAGCCGGGCGTTACGGAGCGGTGGTCGCCCGCGGGCCGCGTGGTGGCGGCCGGGAGCTGGGCCGGGAGCGGGCCTCGGTTCCTGCCGCTGGGACGGGCTCCGGGCCGTGCGGTGCCGCGCCCGTGGGGGTTAACGAGGAGAGCGGCTGTGCCGCACGGCCGCGGGCCTGCAGGGAGCCGTGCGGGTCGGTCCGTCCGGTCGGTTGTAACGGCGCGGGCTGCGGTCAGCACAGCGCTCAGCTACTGGCGCTTAAAGGGTTAATGGCGTTCCGACGGGGCGAGGAGTCGTGTTTTGGGGGAGTAGGACTAGTCGTGCCTAGCAAGCAGCCGTAGAGCTAATGAGCTCGGTTTTTAAATGACTATAGGCCCCCCTACTGGCTTACACCATTGCTTGTGTTAGAGCGCGGCTCGTGTGAAGCCTTTCTAAGGGTGAATGATGCCTTGAGAGCTGGCAGAACAGCGCTGTAGGGTGCAGCACATCGAGCTTCCCAGGTCCGGGGCTGATGCAGCAACCCAGCTGTGTTCCTGCTTGTGCTCAGGCTTCCTGTGTGCAGTACCGGCTGATCATTCGGGATGTGAATACCCTCCAGATCCTTCAGCTGTACACTTGCCTGGACCAGATACAGTACATAGAATGGTCGTCTGATTCCCTTTTTGTATTGTGTGCCATGTACAAGCGAGGGATTGTTCAGGTAAGGACCCAAACAGAGTCCTGTCGTAGACTTGTGTGTGCTGTGAGTGTGAACAGCAGTCAGCAGTTCAATGCTTTTGCTGAAGTAATGGAAAATGTTATTGATAACGTGTGGTTTGAGGTAGTGCAACACCGTCTGACTTACAAAGCTGTGACCTACCTCTTAGTTTCAAAGCAAACTTAGAATGAAAATATGTAGTAAACTAATTTAAACCAAAGCTAGAAAGTATCTTAGAATTTTCTTATTTCGGCAGGAAACAGATACATGCAAACTTGCCAAATGGTCTAAAGCATGTTTTTTTCAATTTCTGGATATATTCAGAATATTTGTCAAAGAAGAAAAGCTTATTTTACAGTTTGTATTAACACACAGAGCTGTGAGGCTTACTTTTGTAGCGGAATCCAACGCCAGTCCTTCATAGCCACGGCTTTCAGAGGTTTCTTGCCCTTTCTGGTTGGTGATGCAGGAACCTTTTCTCAGCTGAAGTGTATTCTTGCAAGAAGAGGCTTTGATGAGCTGTTTGTCTGGTGCTCTGCTTGCTTGTTTTCCTTCCTTCCTGATGTAGGTCTGGTCCTTGGAGCAGCCAGACTGGCACTGTAAGATAGATGAAGGGTCAGCAGGATTGGTGGCTTCATGTTGGAGTCCGGATGGTCGTCACATTCTCAATACGACAGAGTTTCATGTAAGTGTGAAGTCATGATTACTCTCCATGGTATCGGATGTTACTGTCTGCCCTTTGCCTCTTAAAATAACCTGAAGTTCTTAAAGCTGTAGTGGTGGTAAAGAACAGTTTTCCTGTATTCCCAGATGTAACTTAAATTAGTTCTAGTTCAGATGTTACTGTGTTAACGTTTTGTTCTCTGGGGTTTGATAAGATAGAAAATGGACTCTTAGCTTAAATAAAATTATGTGCTTAGCTGTAGGAATAACTTCCATTTATGAAAGCAGTTTTGGTAACAAATGAGTTGGTAGTTCAGGGAAATCTACAAACATCCAAGAATGGCTTTTGAATTTAAAAAAAAAAAAACAGTCTTAGATTAACTGGGAAATGCTTGCAGAAGTGCTTGATGTTACATATAATAGTCAGATGGCTGCTGGTAGAAGCACTTGTGAAATCTGAATTAAAACATATGTAAGCACTTAAGAGCCATGTTCTGGAATCTGCATTAAGGTGTAGAGCCCAGATCAGTCTGTGTATGCTGTACACTGAGGACATGGTTGGAAGGCATGTGGAAGTCTGACTCTCCACCTTTTTAGCTGATGATTGATGCAGTTCAGTACAATGAGTGGCCAGAAAATAGCTGGGAACCACATGTGAGAAACTCTTCTGTTTAATATATCTGACTTTTTCAGAACTAGTTGGATTTTAAATGATGCATTGTTGCCCCGAGTTTGGGTGTTACACTGCAAGATTTCCCTTTTTCCATCCAAATATCAATCAATGGGATACAGGTGGGGGAGCTTGTCATCTGTGTGTGCATACTGGAGTTAGTGTAAATACTGATGCTCTCAAGGGAACCTGTGAGGAAGTATGCATACAGGGTGGAATTCCCTGGCAAGGATTTTCAGTGCTGGCTGAGGTAGGGACTTTCTGCCTGTCAAGCAGTCTCCTTCCACTTCCCCTCAACTTTTTAGATTGTGGATTTTGTGGAGTGATTAATTTAGATCTGAATTTCTCCAGCAGCAATCACCTTGATAGTGATTAAAATAAATGTGAGTCCAAAGCTACAACTGTAAGTCAGTGAAGACATGCCTGACAGTCAGGCAGGAGTGTTGTTGTCCCCGTAACCCAAACTGAAGGCTGGTGTTATGTGCTACATATGAGTTTCTTATGGCACATTCATGTGGGGGTGGACTAGCAAGTATTTATTACCTCCCAACAGAACTTGGTTTGACCTTAAAGGATTTCATTAAGCCTTTGCCAAGTTGGCATCTGTGTTGGGATAAGTTTTCTTTCCAGCTGTAAACAGGCTGCTAAATTAGCTTTGTCAGACAGCTGCCTGGGTAATGCCGATGTCTGAGTTGTGTTTACTCTATAGCATGTAAATCCATGGTCTGGTGGGACAGCCGTTAGCAGTGCTCGGGACAGAAACTGTCAAGATACTTAATATTGGTATATTATGTGTGCTATGAACTTCGGGGATTGCCTGGGGGCTCTTGGTTCCCTGTCAACCAGTGCAGTTTGGCTTTGGTAGCTTGACATTTTCAAACAGCACAAACTAATTACTCATACTTGTAATTCTTCAAGTTAACATATGAGCTCCGTTGTAAGCTTGCAAATTAAAGTCATTTCTACTAGAGGCTTCTTTAAGCGTATGGTTATATTAATTTATTTCTAGCAATCCGTGCTTATTAGTGCAACAGGGAACATATTCATTGGCAACTTGCAGTTAGATTTTTTGCAGTAACACCTTTACATTTTTACGTAACCTCTATAGTGAATGATGTTTTCTCTTTTTAATGTGACCACCGTGCAGTTTCTAACTGAAGAGGAGTGCATGAGAATTCTGACATGTTCTGAAATCCATTTTGACTCAGTTGTCTTTTGAGATGAGCAGTGGTGCTCCCAGGGTATTTAATTTTTAATGTTAGTGTAAGCATGCAGATGTGGTCATCTTGCTGCAGACAAGTCTGTAACACTGTGTAGGTCTCCTGAGTCCTAAAATATTACACAGTATGCAGTAGAATGGTACAGATAACCATTTAAATCTTTACATAAACACCACAGTAAACAGTATGGTACGTAAGGCAGCTAAGTGGTGTGGTCTGATGACCAGAAGCATACACGGGCTCTGTTCTTTCCCTCACAGAAGACTGGAATCTGAAAAAGTTGAAGTATGGTGTCAGTGCTATTGATTTGTGTAGTGCCCTGGAAAGCAGTTTGTTGTCCCATAGCTATTGTTTGCTACTGTATTTTGTAGCAGGTGCTTCCTCTGCTGCTGAAAACACTGTAGTGTATCTAGCACAGCAGGCTGCTTGCTGGAGGAATCCACGTTATCAGTTTGTCCTAGGAAAGATGTCTTAGCAGGTATTGTTCCTTTTTCCCACACAAAGTTTGGGGTGACAGACACGTAGAGTTTAAACAAGAGCTGCAGATAAAAGATACAGGGAAAGCAAATGGAACTTTGACTTATTCCGGACTTGGAAGTTTTGTGATAGGTGGTTGGAGATCATCAGCATTGTTCTGGAGCATTTCTCTTAAGACCCATACTTTGAAATTTCGTGTATTGTAGTTTCCCTAGCTCCACTTTAGTACTGAAGCATTAAGAAGCTTCCTTAGAGCTACAGTGGGAGAAAAAAATGTGTGTGTTTCTGTGTATATTGGAGCTAATCCTTAGTAACTGTAAATGGCTGCGTTGGTTGAAAAATGCTTTCTGTCGAGGAATGTGCTCTGAATAATCTTCTGAAATCCGGTGCTGACAGACACTGCTATGTAAGGAGGCTTTGTGACCCAGTCAAGTCTGGGACAAAAGTTGACAGTCATTTGAGATGCAAGGTTGTTTAAAAGTGTGTTTTTATCTATTGAAAATCACCAGTCTTACACCTGCCTATAGCTGTCAACATTGGACGTAGTCCTGAACCCAGCACTGCAGACTGTTTATCACGTTACCATCTAAATGCTTTTTTTTTCTCAGCTGTTTTTAGGCTATTTTAAAAATGCTTCTGCTTTTGGTTTGGTTTTTTTTTTCCACTGCAAAACAACAGCTGAAAACTTCTCAGACACCATTATTGTTAGGATTTGGGTTTGACAACTCCAGTTAATCTAGGAACTTATGGTAAGAAAAGAGAAAGTACCCTCAAAATGGGCAGTAAGAAATGCCTGCCGTGCTCTGAGCTGACCACAGGCTGTTCTGCTGTGAAAGCTGTTGTCCCTATTTACTTTTTTCAGAGTTTGTGGGAAAGGAACAACAGTTTACTGTGCTTTTTTTTTAAGCATGTTTGGCTTTCTTTTTTCATTCTCTGCATTTTGTTTCTGTCTCTCAATTACCTCTGCTAGCTGTGAAATAATCCTCCTTAGGCCAGGTCTCACTGGCAGCTTGGGTAGGATTGTGGAATAATTTCAGTTCCATCTGAGAAGGTGAAGGGTCTCCCTTTTCCCTCATGTTCAGTTGTGAGCAGTTAGCCTGTGTAAGGTAGATATGGGAGCCATAGATGAAGTACACACTATAACTTGCCAGTTTAGAGAAACTTTTTTACTGTAGGCAAATTGAATAACTGAAAAGAATCCTAATTTTAGAGATCAAAACACTTTGCTTTCAGAAGTTTCTAATACCAGTCCCAGACTTTTTAGGTTGTGCTGTGTGACTCGGGCAGGAGGTTGTGATGAAGTTGTAGCGGAACTTCCAGGTGGTCTCCAACTTAGTTGTTTGAGTCTCAGGCAAGGCAGAGGTAACAGTAGCAGCCCTTCATGCCCTGTGCTGCTTCTCACTGAGAGATTCCCCTCTTCCTATGTGCTCCAGCGGTAAGGCTTTGCCTTTTCTAAGCCTTGGAGCCAGCCTATATGGTCTGGAGTAGCAGTGTGTGTGACACGCAGCAGGCCAGGTGAGTTGACTGGAGCCAAGTGGTAACACAAGTGTGAACTTGGATGCCTTTGTCAGGAAAAATGACAATCCAGACCTCAGCATTCAAAGCTTGCAGCTGCTAAGCTTGCATTAAGTGGCTGTAGAATGTATGTTGTGTGTGCTGCTTGTTTTGGTCAAGAGAGGAACAGCAGCAAGTACATTTAACGCTGCAATTAATAGGAGCAAGCAGCATATCACTATTGCAGTTGCTATAGAAGAATGTGAGTAGGCATTGTGTTGGTATTTTTAAAGTAAATCTTGCATGAAGAGCAGGCTAACAATGCTGTATTTTTGTATGTCCGGAAGTGAGCAGTTGCAGTGATAAAACTTGATTAATGGTGTTCATCTTGCAGATTCCACTGGGATCTCGTAAACTTTAAGGTGGCACTATAGATGTCTAGCTGTAATTTCATAGCTGTTAAATAAAGGAAGAGATAATAAAGGCTGCATTAAACAGTAGTCCAATTGTGCTTCTTAAAACTTTGGGCATAAGAAGACTGGAATCTGATATGGTTGTTGCTCTTTTCTGTTACATTTTGAAACAGCAGTTTTGTGTGTGGTCTTTTCAAGTCTCATAAGTTTCTTAAATATATGTTAAAAACTAGTAAAAACAGCTAATGATGCTCTTTTGCTTTTGTTCTTCACGTTTCTGGAGAGAGGCAGTGTTAGGAATCTGTAGCTTGGTTTGAACACAGTATCAAAGCATGATTCATGTCAGCAGTTAAAAAGCCTCTAAGGTCTGCTGCAGTACACAGGCTTCAGTGATACCAGATAAGAACAAACACACAGGGTGCTTCCTTGGGGTCATTTCTCACCACTGAATTGTACCAATTGCTTCAGAGAAAGGAAAATGTGTGTTGAAAGAGCAGCAGAAACTTTTTCCCACCACTGCTGGTAATTGATCTGCGTTGGATGCAGGTGGGTGATTGAATGGTAGATGGTGCTAAAGTTATACTTATGTAGTGAGTCAGAACTAATGTTGTTCAGTAGTCTTGGGAAAGATGGTTTTATACCCATGGATCTTAATTGCAAAAATAGTTTTACCTGTGTCTTATCTAAAATCTCTTACCTTGGTGCAGTAAAAATACGGGAAAACATGGGATGAAAAACATACCCTGGAAACATTCCTTGCTCCAGATATAAATGCAAAGGTTCACATGACATACTGATTAATGCACATATGTCTGGTGTGGCTGCCGTTGCTAAGGGAGAGTAAGTATTTGTTTTTAATTGAATAATCTGCAGATGGCAACGCAGAGCTTCCAGAATGCAGGCTGTGACCTTGACGAGCTGTGAAGGGGCTTGTTTTGCAGCTGACTGCCTTCTTTGCAGTTTTCATGTTCTGTGGGTGCACAAGGCTCCAGAAATACCGCAGATATGGCGTTTAATGCCTTGCTTTTGCTTGTCTTTTAATTCTAATTCTTTCGGTAGTTCTGTAATGTCGCCTTGTGGGTGGCTGAGGAGGGAAGAATGAAGTGCAAATCGGCATCGCAGCTGAGCATGTGGTTAGAAGTTAATAAACAAACAAATCTGGTTTTACACTTAGTAGCTTAAGATACAACTTTCTCGAGTTGCAGTAATTTCTCATGTTTCCCATGTTTTGTGATGAAATTATTTTTCCAGCTGAAAAGTATCTTGGCAACATGTTATGAGCATGAACCCAGCTACACACTGAGTGCATCTCTATCTTCAGTATCAGTGAAGTGCTGTTGTCCATCTTGGTGTTCTGCACCTGTACCTCTTGGGAGCATTCAGCGTGCCTGTAATTTTAATTAGAAATAAGTGTCCTTGCTCACTGAAGAGAGTGCAGAGAGAATTCCTTCCAGATTTTCTTACAGCTTTGTATTATGCAGAATAACTGCAAAACTTAATTAAACCATACATTGAATCTACTTTGCGTTGTTGAACCAGGCTTTGGGGGGGGGGGGTTATGTACTAACTTTTTTCATCTACAAAAATAAGCAAATACTTCCTTGTCTTTCTCTCTCAACAGCTGCGGATAACTGTGTGGTCCTTGTGTACAAAATCTGTATCTTACATCAAGTATCCCAAAGCTTGTCAGCAGGGTAAGTGTCACTGATTTCCCACGGGAATGGGATTGAACACAGGGATGCATTTCACTGTGATGTGCTGTGAGTGCTGCCCTAGGATCTGAGTTTTCAGCCCTTGCACAGAAGAACTGTAACCAGTTTGTGTGCCAGTTCTACAATGCCTTTCTGTTGTGCTCCCTCTCTGATGGGTCCTGCAAGGTGTTAGATTAAGCTGAATATGTTGGTGATGAAAAGCACAAATCTAAAGTGCCTTTCCTCATTATCCCTCACTTGAAAAGAGGGTGGCTCCTGTCAGGACTGCAGTTAGCAATTTGCTGCCTGAGGTTTGTATACAACAATACCTCGTATGAGATGGTGGCAATGTATTACATAGAAAATAAGAGAAGGGATGGGGACTGACACTTGGCAGTTGATGGGATACCAGTAGGTTCATATAACTAACTTGCACAGCTAAACAAAACTAACTGTTTCATCTGCTTTTTTGACCAATCGTCAGTTATTCTGCCTTGTTCTCTGACTTAGCTTTCTGACCCACTGGCAGGGATAGCTTTCACCAAGGATGGCCGCTATATGGCAGTAGCAGAAAGGCGTGACTGCAAGGACTTCGTCAGCCTCTTTGTGTGCAGTAACTGGCAGCTGCTGAGGGTAAGAAGTGTCTCTGCCTTCCCCTGCTTCTGAGTAGGTTACAAGCATCTGCTGCACACTACTTTAAAAACCATCACTTTGCTACTCTGGTTTTAGACTTGCCAGTGTATTTTCTAGCCAGCATCTGGCTCCTTTGCTGGCCTGCAGCATACTTCCATAGCAGAGGGATTCTGTTGAAGCTGTGTATACTGTGTGTGTAAAGAAAAAAACCAACAAACAGCCCCTCGTATAAACTAAGAATTATTCTCTTTAGTGACAGTAAACCATACATTTCTAGGCTGGCACATGAAAGACTGTTATATTTGTGGTAGCACTTGGAAGGGTGAAACTGAGGATTACATGTAGTATTTGTTAGTGTAATGCTTCAAATGACATTTTTTCTCTTTTGGGGGCAGCATTTTGACACTGAAACACAAGATCTGTTTGGGATTGAATGGGCTCCCAATGGCTGTGTTCTGGCAGTGTGGGATACATGTCTTGAGGTATGAGGAGCAAGATGATTTTAGAATTTGTTTTTTACAGCTGCCATGTATGAAGCAATAACTAAAATAAAATGGTGTTATATTTCTAAACAAAAGTAAGATAAGCTGAACTCCAAGGAAGCATTTCAGAATATTACACCTATGTAGGCAGTGGGCATCCTAACAAGTATGTCAAACTTATGTAGGTCCTTAATGATGATGAAATAGCTTATTAACATCTAACTTATATAAAAACATATTTGTGGTTTTGATTGTAAACATTGTGGAAGCTGCTATTCAGATAAATGAGGAAAGAATTATTCTGTAAGACAATGTTACTTTATATTGCATGAGAATTTTAGTGACCCAAAAAGTTAGTTAGGAATATGTAAATGTTATCTTTTGTGCAAAGTGTCTTCTGATGGCTGTGGAGTTATGGGCAATAGGACCAAACCAAATAATCAATTTGTTTCAGTACAAAATATTGCTGTACTCCCTTGATGGCAGACTGCTGTCCACATATCAGGCTTATGAATGGTCGTTAGGCATAAAATCCATTGCCTGGAGTCCCAGCAGTCAGTTTTTGGCAATTGGCAGCTATGATGAAAAGGTAAGAAATAGAAAAGAGAAAATAAACCTATCTAAATCACTTGCAGAATCGTGTCGTAACCACTCTGTCTTGCAATATCTTCTTGAATTAGGTGCGTATCTTGAACCATGTAACTTGGAAAAAGATCACAGAGTTTGAACATCCAGCAACTGTTACTAACACAAAGACTGTAAGTATGGATCCAAACTGCTGAATCATTATCAGCACTCCATTGGTGTGGCTGTTTGTTTCCAAAGATGTTAGTAAATCCACTTCTTTTTTCCCCTACTAAGCTCTAAATAGTGCTTGGGAAACTTCTTGAATATTTGAAATTGTAAGGAAAAAATGAAGGAATCCTTCCAGACTTTCTGGGATACACACATGATTATCAGTATAAGCATTAGTAGATTCTCCAAGGACTGCTGCCACATGCCAGTGTATTTTACTGTAGGTGGTGACTGCCTTACAGATTTGGGGATGTGGATCATGATCCACTGATCACACCTCAGCAGAACTTTTCTTAATTGAAAAATGACCTTTTCCTGTGAAGTATAGAACATGTAATGGAAGACAAATGGAAGTCACTATGCTAGTCTCTAGTACAAAGAGAAGAATTCCAGTTGGCATTTTCTTATCCTGTTAGGGGATAAGAAGTTATAGACATGCTATTAAAATATTTTTGCTTCTGCAGTGTTGCACTTTGTGTTTATAGTAATATTAAGAATAAAGGTTCTTTGTTGAACAAATGATTCTATGTTTCCAATATAATGAAAATAATGTAGGTTTCAGAAATATTAAATGAGGTGGACTCATGCTTCATGGACTTCAAGATGCATTTGTCAGTCAGAAGAGTTTTCTTGATCATAGTTCCATAAGCAAATAATTCAGTGAGAATGCAGGATTCAGTATTTGCCTACTTGAAGCCCCTCTCCTTCACTGATGAACTGGGGGTGCTGAGATGTAATACACCTGAAAATATGGTGTATAACACTTGAGTTAGTGGGATGTAAATGATTTATTAGTAGCCCAAGTTCGAACTCTCCTAGGCCCTTCTTAGAACTGTCACTTGTTTCTTTGTAGATTGTGTATAAAGAAGTGGAGAAATCCCCATCTGTTGAAACAGAGAGATTTTCTTTTCCTCCGACAAGAGCATTGGCTAGTTCTGTCTTCAGCACACAAAGTAAATGTAAGCCAAGGTTTAGTAAAGTAAGACACTTGAGCTTGCCATCTGAAATCATTCTATAAATAAATGTTATGTAAATGCTGATATTGGAATGGATCCTCTGGGTGCTCTGCTCAAGTCTCCTGAGTTAACTGAAGAGCTCCAGGGCAGTAAGCACCCTGCTAGAGAGGATGCTGTCTGCACTCTGAAGGCACACTAAAGGTCAGTGGGGTGTTGTACAAGAGAACTGTAATTGCTTGGGCATAGGAGAAATAGCAGCATAGAAATACAGATCTCAGTCTTCAGCTGGCTTAGAAAAATTATCTGAACATTGTGTGCATTTTTTTTCTGATTTGCAGAAACCTATGCAATATAGTCTCATGCCTTGGAGTTACTTTAACTGCAGCACCTGATTAGCAATTAAGGATCTTACAGCATGTGGCAGTTACAATGGTTTATAAAATAACATCAGAAGGTGTTAGTCTTGCTGTTTGTTTTAGAAGGGACTCCGAAATATTAAACTAATGGGAGATAATGCATGAGTAGTATTTTTCTACTGTTTTTACTGTCTCTTTGTGGTACTATAACAGTAATTCACCTTTGCCTTACACTGGTATTTGTTTGCAATACAAGTTAAAAGATGGTGGAAAACTTGATCTTACCTATTTTTCATAGTTTAATCTCACATGTGGGATTACCAGTCCTTTTTGGTTTTTGTAGGAGAGTAAGAATAGAAAGCTGTTCATAGAAAGATGTGATATGTTTTTAAAAAAAACCAACATAACAGCACTACTGGTTTTTGATTGGAGCATCCTGCAGAAGAGTAAATTGCTGTCCTGTTGTTTTTAGCAGCTGGAATTGAATGCTTTGTCCATTCAGGCTTGCTTAGTAGGAAACTTTTATTTCCAATTCCAGATGACATTTCCCAGGTGCCAGTCTCTTTCCAGTACATCAAACCAGTTGCTGATAGGGCTAATCCCAAAATGGGGATTGGGATGTTGGCATTCAGTCCTGATAACTGTTTCCTGGCAACCAAAAATGGTAAGTTCCTACTGTCCTCTGTTAAAGGAGAAACCTTCTTGTTATATGTGCTTTACCCTGGGTTTGGCTTCATATTTAATAACAATAACCAGCTCTTTATACTTCACATATATATGAAGCCACTGGATTGGAAAAGGAAGTGCACAATTCCTTCCTGCTCCACTTTCAGTGTGTGTCTCTTGGAAGGCAGAGTTCTTCACAGCCTGTTGTAGTGGGGCTTCTGATTAACACAGATGGTCATGGGGTTAACACTCAGGTTTCCATTTGACAGGCCTGAGGGCTGTTTATGTCAGGATGCAAAAGTTGTGGTTCAGAGGCAGAGCCCATTAACAGCAGCATAACTGTGAACAGTTCAGTAAAAAACAGTGGAGGCTGGAAGGCAAACTGAGTACTTCTAAAGAGGCTGTGAGGCCTGTTTTTTCCTTCAGGTATTCAAATGATTTCCTTTTTTTCTGTCAGATAACATTCCTAATGCTGTCTGGATCTGGGACATTCAAAAACTGAAACTGTTTGTAGTGTTAGAGCAGCTGGGTGCCATCCAGTCCTTCCAGTGGGATCCACGACAACCTCGACTTGCTTTATGTACAGGAAATAGCAAAGTCTACCTATGGTCTCCAGCTGGATGTGTGTCAGTACAAGTTCCAACAGAAGGTAAAGAAGGTACAATGCCCTCTGCAAGCCATCATCAGCTTTTTATTTCCACTTATAATAATGCTTGGGCCAAATTAAGTACAGGTTTAGCTTTGGCTTACAGCTTCTTGAAAACAAGTCTTTCAATCTTTCAGAAAAAGACTGCAGATTATTTGTACTGGTCTCAACTGCACAGTAACAAAATCAGACTCCCTATTTTAAAGCTTCTAAGGTGGGAGGGATGTTTTTTTTTTTTTTTTGCAGTGCATGTGGCTTACTTAGGAAAGGGTGACTGGAATAAGGAGATGCTTCTTGCTGTTTCTGCAGGTGACTTCCAGATTGTTTCTCTCTGCTGGCATCCTAATGGAGATTCCATGGCACTTCTGAGTAAGGATAACTTTTGTGTGTGTTATTTAGAAAGAGAAGTGAAATAACTCTCAGTTGCATTGAAATGCTCACAAATCTGAGGAAGAATGAGGAAAAGGGGTCAAACCCCAATCTGAAGTGTTTCTATTTATGAATTATTTATTTGAAGGAGCATAACCAAACTCCTGTCCGTAAGGTGCTGTGAGTGTATCTGAATGATATTGCATCTAAAGTGTGGAAAACAAAGTCTGGATTTTAAGACTTCAGTTTTGATGTAATTGAACTTTCTTGCTAATTCTGTGAACTATGGAGTGTTTTTTCTAACATTGTAGCTGAATGTACATAATGTATAGATATTATTTAAATTTGATAATTTCCAATAAATATTTTGATAATTACAAACTTAGTATGATTAACTAAAAAGATGCCATTAATTTGACAGCCTCAGTCTCTGCAAAATGAATAAAGTTGGGGACGTTTAACCTTACTGAAAGGTAACAATGAAGCAGATACCTTACAGAATGCATTGAGGTGCATGCAACTTGTTGCATTCCACTGTTGTTTCAGCTTTGTGTGAGTTTCAGAAACACAAATCAAGATCAAAAAAGAAAAAGCTACTGCAGCACAGTATTTATTCAGCATTGCAGCTGTGCAGACAAATATTCCCATAAAACCATGTGTATAGAAGATCACAGACAATGACAGAGCTTGTTACAGTAACCTCATGAGCACTTGTGGTTATAATCTCTCTCCCCTGCTTCTGAAATTCAGTACTGGAGGCTTGTATGAGGTTAAATGTAAGAATGTATGAATCAAGATTGACATACAATGCTTAAAGTTCTGTCTCTGTTAGGAAGTCCCATTCTGCTGCTGTGCCAAACCAGAGTGGATTTAAGAAAATTGTTATGAATATACGTGTGATCAAAGTAGGGTTACTCTTATAAAACTGTTCCTACAAGTAAAGGCCCTGAAGGCAAATGCTTGCAATGCTTTTGGCAATACTCTCTGACAGTCCTTATGGCTACAGCAAAAGATACAAAATGGCAAGTCAGATTCAGTTGAGAGAAGGAGCTACTTTTTGTAAAAGCTAATAATATATATTCAGCCATGTGCCTGTTGACAAAGAAATAGTTCATGTTCCCTGCTTCTGAGCACATGTAGCAGTACAGCCATAACAAGATTTGCTGGCTCTTCTGCTAAAGAATGCCTCTTATGAGTCCTGAAAGCTGTGTCAGTCAGTCATCAGTATGCTAAGATCACTGTAACCGGGAGACACTGAAACCTCTTTAAGCAATACAGCTCAATCCCAAGCACACCACATGATTCAGGGGTACAACTGTCATATGGCACAGTATCTTGGACATTGCAGCAGATACTGATTGCACAGATTAACAGGGAAGAATGCGTAGTTAGAAATGGAAGAGAAAACAGCACTGCTTGCAGGCCCTGTGTAAGGGCTGTTAGTTAGCTACAAAATACAGGCATGACACCACCGTGTGTCTGCTTCAGCTCACTCTGCGTTGTGCATTCTCCTCTCCATAACAACCAGGGCCTCCTGTGAACTGCTGGTTCTGCACCCACCCCCTTTCCTTCCTGCAATGTCTTTGCTTACCAAATATTCTGCCACACAGGGTGCTCTCCCCAGGAGCCTAACATAAAATCACTTTCCCTTTAAAAAGACCAAATGCTATGCATTTTAAAACCCAATTTTGCCTCTTGTCATGGAGTAGCCAAGCTTGGCCTCGTTGTTGATGAAGGACATCAATCCCACGTAAGTCTCAATCAGAAGAGGCCGCTCCAGCACCAGGACCCCATTGGCCCTTCCTGGCAGTGGCCACTCCTTGTGAGCTTTCTTCACGGCCTGGATGAGCTGAGTTTTAAAGTTTTCCAACTGAAAGATTAAAAAAATAATAATAAATCACTGTGGTGTTCTCCCCGTTTTACAAATCCCTCTGCTTTCATAGGGAGAGTTGCTAAAAGTGTAAAGGGTCAACACTAAAGCTCTCATTGCTGTGAATCTCACTTTCCATAATAAACTTTAGTTCTGATAATTACAACTAATGTCATATAGCACTGTTTACAAGCAAACATGGGCTAGATATGTAAACAAGCTATCAGTAGCCATCTTATTTTTCTGCTGTTCTGCCATTAACACTAGTGCTGAAGTTAAATTGCTGTAATGTTCTATTACAAAGTATAAATCTGAGAAAAGCAACCACTGAAAGCAAAAAAAAAGAGAGCTACCAAGAGAAGGTTTGTGTTAGCAGCTATGTTACGTGTTTAATTAGCTGGTGAAAGTGCCAGACAAAAGTCAGCCCTTTGCCTGCCAGGTAAATGAAAGCAGGAATGGCATCAAGATCCATTTTCTTTTGGGTTTTACAAGAATCTCCACTTCTGAAAGGTTTAGCTTCCTTTCTGAGTAAACCAGCTGGCAACAACTGATTCAGCTGCCCTTCAAAACTGAGATACAGAGAACAGGAAGATGCAGCTTGCAGCTGCGTGTTGGATTTACCCTCTCTAAGCAGTACCCAGCCTGCAATACCAAAGGTCATCTAGAATTCTCGACCAGCAGAGGTGATTCCCTTACCAGGCAGAGGGATGCAACCTTCTCATCGGCATCTGCCATCGGGTGCTCCGTGAAGGTGGCATATGGGACATTGGTGGACCACGGGTTCCATCTGTTGATGAAGGATGCACGGCTCCTCTTGTCCCACTGGATGCGGATACCAACTCCTTCTCTCCTGGTGTTGAAGACAGCAGGGTTAATATGGGATGGCCTCCATTAGAGGTCTGAAAAAGGCCTCCTTAAAGCCAGTAGCCGTGGCACTGGTTTGTAGCAAGACAGCAAGCTCCTTTATCATCTGATGGAGTTTGGATAACTGCAAACAGAGTTGGTGACCAGCAGCAATAGGAAGAGCTCTCGTGGTTTGTCCCAGGGCAAAGGCTGCCAGCGCAAGCCGTGCGCACTGACAGCCATGGGACTGAACTGGGACTGCATCGACTTACTTGTTCAGAGATTTAGGTGGGAACTCAAACTCTCCTACAGAGATGGTATCGATGGCATTGAGCGCGATCCTGGTGACGTGCTGGCACTGCAGGCCCACAAAGTCGTATTTGCAGATCAGAAGGGAGCGGTCGGTGATGAGCACGAGGCGCTCCTTCTCGTTGTTCCAGTGGTCGATTCTGGTAAGGAAACAGAAAACGGAGCTTTAGCCGGCTGGAAACATGTAACGGCTTGTCTGATAGAAGGGCTGCGATGGAGAGCGGAGCCAAGTCTCGGTACTGCTCTGTTTTCCATCACAGCCTTCCCACCATCAGGCCTGAGAAGGGGTTGAACATCCCGGCTCAGAAATGGCACGACATAGAAAACACAGCTGCCAGTAAATCATTAACCGCATCAGTGCACGCAGAAGAGAGCAGCGCCTTTCTCCACCGCTGCAGCCGCGCGGTACTCACTCGGTCAGCAGCCACACGCTCTCCACGTCGCCGTCCTCCGTGGGCATCACGACGGCGCGGATCTCGCTGACCGCCTGCTCGATGGTGCCGGGCTGCGAGGGGGGGAAGAAAGCGAGAGTTGAGCGGAGAGCGGGGCGAACGGGCCGGGGGCGAGGCGGGCCGGGCCGGGCCGTACCCGGAACACGAAGTATTCCTTCAGGCGGCCGGCGCGGCTCGCGGTGCGCACGTTCAGCGGCCGCAGCTTCTGCCGCGGGGGGGCGGCGGAGAAGGGCGGCTCGGGACCCCCTGGCACCAACAGCGCCGCCGACCCCCCCCCCGCCTCCTCCTCGTCCTCCGGGCCGCCCTCCTCCGGATCGCGGAGCTGCAGCATCGCGGCGAGAAGGGCCGGGCTGCGCCGAACGGAGCTCCGCCGCCTTCCGGGGCGGGCAGCGGGAGGGGCTGAGCCGAGCCGCGCCGCCCCGCGTTGGGGGGGGATGGAGGGGGTGGGAGAGCGCTGCGGGGTTCGACGGGGCGGCGGGCGCGTGGCTTCGTGCCGCTCGCGGGGTTTGCGGGGCCCGGAGCTGCCGCTGCAGCGGCGCTGGGTTCGGGCTCCCGCCTCCCGTGCGGATCCCATCGCGTGCGGAAAGCCGCTCAAAGCGCAGCCGCTGCCGGCGCCGCTCTCCTCCTGCGTCCGTCGGCTCGGCGCCCGCACGGCCTCCCTCGTGCCCGACCGAAGGCTCGCGTGGCTGCGATCGGGCGCAGCTGCGGTGCTTCCCACGTGCGGCTCGCGTGGCTGAAGGCCTCCTCACCTCGCACCTCACGGCCGTCCCCTCTCCCCGTTCGTATTCTCCCTGCCGCCCCCTGTGCCGTCCTGCCGTCCCGGCTTGCGGCTCGCCGTGCTCCCGTGGGGATGGACCTGATGGTCTTAGAGGTCTTTTCCAACCTCAGTGATTCCATGGACGCTGCGTGGAGCTGGGAGGGCTCACCTGCAGCAAATCGCCATCAGCTCCTCCGGTGTGCTTTTCCCTGCAGAACGAGTGCTGTGGTAGGAGAAGGCCGGCAGCATCCCCGTCCTATTCCCCAGCTCCTGCAGAACTGCTCATTTTGCGCTGTGGTTCTGCACCTTCCTCCCCCCCCAGCTTTACAGAGTCTCCCTGGGCAGGGATGGATTGTTCTCTGTTACAGTTCATTGGAAGACCAAATCTCAGTGAGATTCCTCCCGGTGTGTTGGAAAGGGGTGTCCCGGAGCTGACTTTGGCTACTGCACAAGAACTGTTGCTTGGGGGGAAAAAATAGCCAACGTTATTTCTGCTGCTGTTCTGCAGGTCTTCCCCCTCCTCTGGTGGGGCCGGGCACAGCTGTGGGAGGGATTTCTGCCCCTCAACACAGAGAGAAAGGAGCAAGCATTGAGTGTGAGGAGCTGAGCTGGGGGGAAGCAGCTCAGCCGCCCCCAACCTCATGGGGCTGCACAGCGGGACAGGACCCGGCTCTGTGAAACCCTCAGGTTCACATCGTGTCAGGAAGCAGCTGCCAGCAGGAGAAGTCACTGTTATTCCCTGCAGCATCAGAAGCCAGGTTTGCTGTTGGCTCCCACCCAGTGCTGACACGTGCTGTGACAGCTTCCCATGGTCTGCACTGAGCTGAGGAAGCAGCCGGGGGGGCGGATATGCTCCATTGGTGACCCCCAGCAGCAAGGCTGCAGAGGTGCTGCCATGGAGGCTCCCATGCTGGTGCTCATCCTTGCGCTGTGGATCTCTTCCCTTGCTGCTGGCACTGAGCTGCAGCCCCACATGTGAGTAGAAGAAAGCACCTGGTGCTATCCTGGGGTTGGGGGCTGCGTTTCAGAGCTGAGGGTGCAGGGAGGTGAGGGGCTGTGCTGTGCTTCTGCTTCTTTATTTGTTCCAAAAGCACAGAGAGGTAAAGAGAAACTTGAACATCTGCACAGTTTTTGCTTGCAGGAGGTGATGCGCTGTTCTGAATGGGTGGGAATGCAGTCAGGTTGTCGTCTGCTCATGGCCCGAGTTTAGGAAGGCACAGCTGGACCTCTGCTTAATGTAGCCTTTGTTATTCTCTTCCTTCATTTAACAGCACATTCCTGTTACACTAAGAAACAAAAGTTTTGTGTGTCGTCTTTTCAGAGGTCTCACAAGTTTATTTTGTATACGTGTGTGTATATAAATACCAAACAGCAGTAGCAAACCCAGCTAACGATGCTCTCCTGCTATTCTGAGCACAAGAGGCAGTGACCTGCTTTGCACTGCACTTTGCACACCTGCTTCCCGTTGTTTCTTTTCCCCCTTTTGCTGTTATTCCAGGGGCAGGGCAGCCCTTCCTTCCCAATTAAGCATTACAGTTTGCTGTTAATCATTTGGCTGCTTTGGAAAACTTCCTTGGAGTGCAGAAGCCCAGCTGCAATATCCACAGCTCCCCCTGCCCCCCACCCGCTTTTTGGCCCCACCAAGTGGTTGCAAACCTGTATGGAATAGCAGCACTAATTCCAATGAAGCATCTTTGGCCAGAGGCAGCTTTTCAGTCTCAAGTTTAGGAATTCTTCCTGTCGTGTAATTGCTGTAATTACTGCCGTGATGATATCTGTGTCGTGGTAATAAGGGAGCAAACAGAGTCTGTCTTTTAAGAGGACATCAAAGGCTCTGCTCCCACCTGTCCCCTCGGCCCTTTACTTGTGACACTGTAAATCCCACTGCTTCTCCACCACAGTTCTCCCCTCCAGGATTTGCTGACAGCTTGTAGAGAAATTGGGATCTGCTTTTGCATCTCTCTGCTGTGCCTCCATCTGCTGATTGGCACAGAGGGATGCTGAGGGTTTCCTTCATGGGGAGCAATGGTTCACCCTTGCTTAGCTCCGTTTGCAGAAACGTGCAGACAGAACCAAACAGGCAGAGCGAGTTGGGATAAATATTTTCAGTGGCCACGCCAGATATTTGTTGTTGTTTGTCTGCTTTTGCTGTGCCGGAGCAGTTTTCATGTTCTGCCAACGAAGCTTCAAAAGTTCTATCTCCGTGCTGATGTTTGTGCAAGCACAGCAGGGGAAAAAAGCACAGCTTGTATTTATTTGTGCTCCGGATCCATCCCAGCAGCGGAGGGCACCCTCAGCCCCATTGCTCCTCTCCAAGGAACCCCATAGCAGTGGGATGGGGGGAAAAAAGGTCAGATTTGCTGCCCATTGCTGTTTGCTGTTACAGGACCACGTACCACGCCGGGTACAGACAGCTGTACCGCCTGCAGCGTCGCGCCGCGCACCGCTGCTGCACCGGCTGGGCTCAGCGCCCAGGGAACCCTGCCTGCCTGCGCCGTAAGTACTGCAAGGCTGCTGCCGGAGCTGCGTCCTGCTGCCAGGTGCTATTGAGAACTTAAAGTCAAGCACAGAGCAGTGCCGCTGGCGGGAGCTCCAGGTTGCTCCATGCAAACCCTGAGTGTGCATCGCGTCTCCTTTTCCAGCCCTGCAGTGCTGTCTGTGACGGATGGTGCTGCAGGGCTCGGTGCACAGCCTTTGCTCTCGCTCTGTGTTTTGGCTCTCAGCAGTCGATTTTGGTGCTGCAGTGCTGTGAGCAAAATGATGGCACAAGTGAGGTTTGAAGCAAAGACCCTGAACCTGGGACGTGTGCACTCAGTGGATGGATTTCCTGCTCCTTTGTGCTTGCTGTAGTGTAATCCTCTGCAAAGCAGGCAGAAGTGCTTGCTTCCCAGCTGTGTGGGTTAGAGTGTATTCAGATCGCTCAGGTCAGGCTGTGGATATCTGTATATATGGCACGGAATTGCAATGGCATTGCTCTCAATCCCCTTTCCAATGGCACATCCCATGCATGTGATGCTCCAGTGGGACCAACATCCCTGGCCAAGTCATGGGGAAGCCGTGGTGGTGCCCACGTCCTGTGGGTGGCTGAGGCTGGGAGGTCGTGGGCTGATCAGGGATGTGGTTCTGTGCAGGAAGATCCTCATCCCAGAGCAGTGTGGGGTGGGATGGCTTCTCCTGCTGATGGCTGTGGACCTGAAGAGGGCGTAGGAAGGACGGGAGGAGGAAATGAATCACTGAGTGCTGGGGGAATGCTGAGATGGAGGAATGCATGCAGAGTGTTGGCACATCAGAGGATTTCCAGTTTTGTGCTCATTGAGAGCCAGCCCAATGGAGGCAGTGTGGCCGTGCCAAGGGATGTCTGCAGGATCTGTGGCCTCAGATGGGTATCTGAGCTTCAATTCTGCCTTTGTTTTACCAAATCTTTGGGAAATATAAAATATTTTCCGAGTTTAATGAATTTTAAGAAATGTATCTCCCTGGAAAAATCACAGCCTTGCTTGTGGCCCTATCGAGGTGCTTTGATTTCAGAAGCCTAATTGAGCATTCAGTCTGTGTGTGTTCATTTTGCACTTCACTGGGT